>VWZI01022076.1:1415301-1520557 GCA_013396835.1 Psilopogon haemacephalus
CCCAAATAATTTGCTCAAATGACTAAAATCACCTCCCAGTTTAAAAAACAAACCAAACCAAACCAAAACCAAAAAACCCAAACCCAACAAAACCACAAAGCTGAAAATTCTGCACTAAAACCCAAATCTTATTTAATGATTCAGCTTTCAGATATGGGCTCCTCTTCCTTCACATTTTTCTCCTATTATGACAGAGTATTTTCTTCCCAGAAATAGATTCACAGACAACAACAACAAAAATCACCTCGGACCCTTTTGTGGGTCAACAAAGGCTTTCAGATCTTTCATTAGACTGTCAAATAATTTTAGCCATTCTTCCCTACCCATTTCTCCAGCTTTTCTGCACCCTTTCAAAGTCTCAGCACAGTATTTTGCTGTTTGAGACCTGGTTCTCACGATGTTGCACATAAAAATAAAATTACCTCTTTCCCTGTTATTGACTGCTCTCTTGTTTATATATTTACGGGCCACATAAATTCCTTTTGTCAGGTCATCACAGTGGGATCAATGCACAAAGGCTTTGTGGAGCTCGGCTCCCTTCATCCCACGAGCACTGCCTGTGCCCCTGCAAGCAGGGCTGTGCCCTTGCAGAGACCAATGTGTAATTTGATGGACTCTTCATCCTCTTCACCGAAAGACTCAGCTTCCCCAGTGCCAGTTTGCTTTCCTCTTCACTGCTTATCACTCTCTTGGTCATTGTGCTTTGTGGGGGGGGGGGGCGAAGAAAAAAATCATGTTTTTGCAACAATGGAGAGCTTTGCTACTTGCATTTAGCCCTAATGTGCTCCAGAAAGCACAGGTCCGTTCTGTCCTGATCCTCCATCAACAGCTACTTGTTGAGCTGTGCCAGGCACTTTGTGATTCATTTAATGTGTATTCTAATGTTACTGAATAGAGCTAATGCTTAATCAGCAGGCTATTCAGTGCCAAGTAAAACACCTCACAAAAGTCTAAATGCGCTAAATTTATACAGTCATTTTTGTCAACCAGACATGTAATATAATCAGAGTGAAAATTAGGTTTCTTTGACATGGTTTGCCATAAAACCACGTCGTTGAGACTACTCACTAATTTACTTTTGCATCAGCTTTTGAATTATTTAACCCAAAATTATTACAAACTAACTAGCCTGCCTGAGCCTTAGCAAATGCTTCCTCATAACAACCTTCTCCCTAAAATTGATATAAACACATTTCATATGAGTGGGTGAGCATTATTAGACTCATTCACAAGGCAGCTCTTTACTTTCAGGAAGACTGGACTGGATTTGCTCCCTTCTGGAAGTTTTCACAGGTAAGCTGGGCTTTGATGGGACCAGATGCCTAACCCTGAGGACTCTAATCCTCTCAGTGCCTTTCATACCTGCACTCCTTACAATGCCTCGTAGCACTCATAAGGTAAACAGGCAAACAAAGAAAAAACCCTTCAGTATCATTTTCTTTGAAAAAGGAAAAAGATGTGACTTGAGGCATTTCTGCATGCACCTGGCAGCACACAGTGATTGCTGCACATGATCTTGTGATTTAGGGACCCAGTGTGGCAGAGCAGGGCACTGCCCCACCGGAGGTTTGAATGAGGTGTGAACTGTGGCAGGGCACACCCAGTCCACTGCCCCACCAGAGGTGTGAATGGGGCAGGAAACGGTCTTCCTCCCTCCCCACCTCTGTCACCGGAGGCTTAGTACAATAGGTGTGAAGTGCCTTCTCCCACCCTCCATGGGCTTGAACAGGGAGGCAACAGATCACCTCAGTATATATATGGCAGCTGGACAGATTGCAGCAGGACTTGCTTGGACTTGCTTGGACTTGCAAGGACTTGCTTAGACCTTCACTGGGACCTGCACTGGGACCTGAACACGGACCTGGAGACACGAACCTCGCACGGACTTTGAGACAGTCTCCCATCTGTAAGTAGGGCAAGTTTCATGCCCAAACTTTTCCATTTTTCTGATTTTTCCTGAATTACAAGAAAAGGCATCATTGTGAAGACTTTTTCCCAACCGAATTAGAACCCAAAGTTAAACTAATCTACACACAGATTGTGGGTGGGGCTTTTGGAAATTATAAAAGCTACATAATTTATAATTTCAGCCTCTTCAATAGCCCACAATCAATACACCCAGACACATTCACTCTTTAACTACATTAGTACAAAGCTAGAGCCATAATTTCATGGGCTGAAGAATGGCCATGTTTAGGAAGCTACCCAGCTGCCAGGAGAATTTCTCTGTACCCAAACCCGCCCCTTTTCTCTTCACACCAGGTTATTTGAAGAAGCCTAAAGGTATCTGCTAACCTCATCCTCTTTGCCCATTCCACACCCTGCTCCTTTATTTTTTAAAGTTCATTTTGTCCTGCCAGAACCTCTGTTGCCAACCTCATCAAATAATAACGAAACCTGAAGGAATTCAGCAGAGAGCTGTATGTTTTCCTCATAAAGACACAATGGCTTCTCAGTGCTCCTGCTGTTATTCAGAATTCATGCAAAATGAAGCTGAGGCAGGGAGCAAGGCAAGGTATAAGACTGAAACCTTCATACTTCACAAGCATACCTCATTTGCTCTGCTGTCAGGAACTCAAAACCCCAATGAAAAGAAGAGCAGGGGGGAAAAAAATAAGGAAAACCAGAAAAGGAATAATTATATGCAAGACGCTAGACTTATCACTTAGCTTTTAGTAAAATATACTGACTCCTGAATGATATTTGTCACATCTTATAAAAAAAACAGCCTCTAGGTGATGAATCTTGCCACAGGCATTAAATGGGATGCTGCTGGAAAAGGGAAAGAAGGCTTGGCTTTAATTAAGCAAGCTACCTGCGTCTGCATTTAGCCGCCGTTTTCATGGTTTGGAAAAGCAGGATGCTTGAGGGCTTGGTTTCTGTTTGTTTTAAATATTCATGGAATTTAAAATGCCTTCCATGCTGAGCTTGGTGGACCTGATGGTAAATGGCTGAACCAACTTGGGCATTCCCTGCAGCAAACAGCCTCAGCTCAGAGGACACTCGGCCAAAGCCAAAGGTCTGAGGACTTCTAGTGAAGGCTCTGCTGGGATCTTTCATACAGGCAGCTGAGTGCACTTATTGACTAGGGGAGGGAGATGGATGAATGTGCAGCACATTCATATCAGCAATCCAGACAGCTTGGACTGGTTTTGAGTGCTGACATTTCACTATAGCCTGGATTCCTGCACAAGCTTTAACCCACCAGCTGAAGCCAAGAAGGACAGTGCTATGAACAAGGGGTATGCAATGGTAAGGAAGAAGAAGGAATTATTTGTCATCAAGAGAAATAACTCATCACTTCCAGACTGTAGAGCAGAGTAAAAAATAGCCTCATGGATGAAGAATTGATTTGAGAAAGAGGTATGTCCGAGGTATGTCCCAAGCTCAGCTTCAGGCTTCCTGGCGGATGTTGGATGTTTCCAAATAGAGATGTAAAGTGGAAAAAAATACTTCCCACTCCAGATGTGATCAGAGTAGCCCATCCCATGGTGAGAAACTCTGCTGCAAAGCCCCAGTTAAAATCCCAAGGAATAAATTCAGGTTATATATAAGCAATCTGGATTTTTCAGCATTTAAAAAAAAAAAAGTCCCATAAGTGGTGCTGAGATATTCCACAGGCAGCCTCTCATTTTCTGTTTCATTCTAATCATCAACATTTAATTCAACATTAACTTTGGACTAGGCTTTCTCAACCAGCTCGTGTTGGCATCAGGCAACCCACACAATAGTTTGCCCCTCAGACTCCTCCTTTTATTTTTTTTTTTTTTAAGTGATTTTTTAAAGTCACTTTAAGTGACTTAAGAATACTCTTAAATGTCAGCTGCGGGCAGGAGAAGGTAGCTATTGGTCTGGGTTTAGAGAGAATTTTTGGCTTGGTTTCTTCTTCCTACCCTGCTAATCACTGATGTATTTTTAAATGAATCCTAAAATACACACCAGGAAACTCTATTAAATAAAAATCATGAATGGCATGCAGACTGTGCTATTACTGTGCATAAGAAGATAACAAGACTCAAGAGACTGCCCTTTACATTCTGCTGCTCTTGCTAACTACAGATCTGGCCCAGAAAACTCACACGTTGCATGAAGAAGGGAGAGCACCACAAGCCCTAAACAATATGCCTAGAAAGAGGCTGGAGGAATAGGAGATCAGAGAGATAATCAGGATGCCATGAGCTGCAGCTCTCTGTGTTCTCAATTAACTAAGTGATTGGACATGCACAATCAGAGATCCCGAACGCCTCGTTTGTAGGTTATCAGTGATCAGATGGAGCAGCACTGGACTCCCCCTGCCAACAAACTGGAGGGAAGAATTAGAATTCTGGAAGCTTTTTAAAACCAGACTCTCACCTCAAGACACAATAAAAGAAAAGCTTTTAGATCATTCCTGGCAGAGGAGTTGGAAAGCTGCCATGCTCAGACAGAGTAACTATGGTAATCCATATCAGGTTGCAGAAATCATCTTTAGCATACAGTCTTTTAAGCCCTCCAAGAAGCTTTCTTCCTAATCTACTTAAACACTGGAAAAAAAAAATTAAAAAATAAAGTGTGTTTCAAGGTCAAACAGTACCAATAATGAGATCTAAGACACTGAATGGGAAGCAGGTTGAGGGTACGTATTTCTAAGCACCAACTGTTGTCTCTGCAAGGAAGGAGAGCCTGAACCAAGGGGACAGACATCCCTGTCTCATGCTCTGCACTGCCATGTGAGCTTAATCATCTATCATCTGCAACGAAGACTGCACAATTAAGATGCACTGCAGAAAACCTATGCTTAATTGCTTTGATGCCTAGGTGATTGAGAGCTGAATACATTAGTGTGTCAAAATTACTGAACACAAAGGCCTTGATTCTGTTCTCTTCTGTGCTGTTGTAAGTGATGCCCAGAGTTCCCCTTTCTGAGCATCTGAGGATTGCTGCAGCTTATTTACGTAGGCAGGCTCAGCCCTCGGTGACACTTAAATATTTGGGGTTGTAATGTGCCTTGTCTAAAGGAATGCGCCTTTATTGTTCACTTCGGCAGAATTAAGGAGCATAGAAAATCAAATTCCATTATTTTAAAATTAGTTCAGAATTAAACTCCGCTCCTCAAGTCCTCGTGCTCCATGCAGCCCAAACTTTTGCCCTGCTTCGTCCTGTTGCGTGTGTGCAGCAGACTACACTGCATTAATCTATTCACCTCCGCAAGTATGCCTCCAGTATTTGAGGGATCCCTGCACCTCTCAGAACACCCTTGAAATTCAAGACAAATGAGTGTTACCTGGAGCTGAACTCAGAAAGGATGAAGAAGAGCAGCTGTGGCACAGGGGCATTTGAGGGAAAAGGCAACACGACAAATAAAAAGCCTTACATCCTGAAATCCCAAATGGCTGTGCTGTGAAGAAGGCATAGCAGGCTTACTCGAGTTTTTTGCTGCCTGCTGAGCCAGACACCAGCTTTCCCTCCCTGTGAAGATGGGAATATCTCTGACAAATCCAACACAACCTCAGAACTGAGAACTGTTCCACATTAATCTTACATTAAAGGGCCAAAAATCTCAGAGATCAGGTGTCTATCACCAAGTGCATGTTCACACACATTCCTTTTTCTCTTCCCACCCCTTTTTTTTTTCTCTCATTTTGTTTTTTTATTATTTTAATTTTTTTTCCTTCTTTTCTTTTTGGCACTTCAGCTGACATTTTCTTCACTTACAGGGCTGTTTTTTTTTCCCCTCCTTCCTTATATGCAAAATGATTGTACTCGCATGCACAAAGCAGCTGGATGCTTATTTGGCTAGTCTGTTCATATGAATACAATACAGGGCAAACATCTGTGTTTTGGGGGAAAAAAAAATATAAATGGATATCCAAAAAAAGCATGCAGGCATAAAGCCTCAATAATGATAGATGCAGCTCTGAAAATCAGAGCTGAAATATCTGTTTCTCTTGTTGTGTTGCAATGGCAAGAAGCTGAATTGCCACAATTTCAGTGGCCCACAATTTTATTAGGTATGATTTAGCAGCGCTAAGTATATTGCTTGGGAATGGGTTAAACATTATACTCTTATACATTAAGGTGGTTTTAGGTCTTATCACTTGTCTGTAATTTGATATTTGCATTTAGATCATCCTCCTCAGTTCTCAGTTGCAGTAGTTGGGGAAATCCCTAACCTGCAATTTAGAAGGGAAAAAAAAAAAGTAATTATGTGCAATCAGAGTCTCAAAGTAGAGGATCTTTTATGGAACTGCAGAATTACAGGTGAAGGACACTCAGTTATGCCCTTCACACAGGTCTGAAAAAGTTACTGGCAGCACCTAGGATACAGCAGGGGCCAATAATTTGAAGCTCAAGATATGTGCATGATACCATTTTCCCCATCTCTTTTATTTCTGCTGCTATCTCACACCAGTTTCAGAAGCACCATCACAGCCCCTAGTGCCTGGATTTGTCTGCTGTGTCTCTGCACCCACTGTCTGGGAGGCAGTGAAGAGCAAGAGAGGTTGTGTAGGGCCGTGATGATGAGGGCTGCAGGAATGTGGACTGGGGAGCATCCTTTATAGCTGGTCTGCTGTGTGGCAGTCTGCAATGCCAGCTCAGTCATAGATTTGCTGGGACAGGTTTTCACTCTCAACTGCAGTGCCACTCTAGTCTCTTTTATTTCAGGATCAGCTACCTCTGGATGCTATTGGGATTTTTTGTTTGTTTGTTTTGTGCAGTATTTTGGTTTGGATGTTTGTTGAGGGTTTTCTTTGGGGGGGGGAGGGTTAGAACGTTTTTTCATTTGATTGGTTGGATTTGGCTTTTTCTATAGAGAAGCTGTCTAGACAGACCATAATGAACTTCAAGATTTGTAGATACAAAAAAAAAAAAAAAAAATTATAGCTCTTCTGACAGGTAAACTCATCGATGATGAATGATTTATCTTCCCATTTGTATGACAAGTGCTGTTTCATCCAGACAAGCCTAACAAGATTTTTGCATCATACTGATTACCTTTTTCCAGAGTACCTCGCCTCTGCTTGCACACAGAGTGGCCACACAGATCCTACTGGCCAACAGCCCAACTCAGACTAGGATTTCCCCACATTTCCATCTGCAGAAGCAAGTCTGAGGCCATTTATGCCTCCTTTGTGCCCCTGCCTATGGTGGGGGGTTGGAACTGGATGATCTTTGAGGTCCCTTCCAACATAAAACCATTCTATGATTCTATGAAGAGAAATACAAGCACTTTAATTCTTCCCTCAGGCAGTCCTTCACTACACACAGCCCACCAAAAAAAAATAAACCAGGCAGGCATGGAGTGTCAATGAGTATTTAATACATACATTATTATATAGCCACTCTGCTAAACTGAGCATCCTTTGAGGAAATAACAACTAGGGAGTAGAAGCATGAATGAGACTCTCACTGTCAGCTTTATGGATGTCTGCTGTTGTAATACGACTGCTTCAGCTGTGATGGAAGGAGCTTACACTCCAGAAAGAGGTATAGGAGCTTCTTGTATGCACATTTTCCACCTGGAACTTGTCTGTGAAGATACGGTCTGCTACGCTGTGTCTCTGGCACAGGAGGGAGAAACAGATGGAGAGATCGTCTACAACCTTTTGTTCTCCATAGTTAATAACTTGGAGCTCTTCTAATATCTGACATGTGTAGGTTGGCTTCATCTCCGTGTGCAAGCTCTTCAGAGGAAAACCAACTACCTTCACCAGTTGGCTAATACAAAACCGTGCCACTGTTTTACAAGGAGAAACTGGTAAGCTCCTAAAAGCATCTCGTCCTCTCACGAAATCCTGTTTACAGCAGATCTGTCATGAACATCAGTAACTCACCAAGCTGTCTTAGTGCAATATGGCATTTCAGTGCCAACGAAATTGGCACTGAAACTGGCCACATTTTGACACAAGCTTAGAAGTTAGGAAAAAACCTTTCTGTTATGTTCTTTTAAAACTCAAACATGTTGATCTCTTCTAGCGGAAGACTGCAGCGCTTCTGAACAAAGACTTTTCAGCACATCACCTCATGCTCAAAGTGTATGGCACTGGGCTTATTTAAAACTAAACAAAATTCTGAAATTGTTATTTTCCTCATGAAAGAAAAGTCCATTTCAGCCCAGCTAAGCAACCATACAATATTGCTGGTGGAAAAAATTTCCTTCCTAACCCCTGCAGAGTTTCTTGTACACTGTGAAATACATGATTTTATTATCTTTAATTTACCATGCAAAGCTACAAATAGCAGTGGCCGTAAAATTATCCAGCCCTTGTTAGAATGCAGCTGGAATACACACCCCCCCTTTGATAGTGGATTCCAGAGGAGGACTTCACACTGTGTGAAGAATCACGGTCTAATTCCCGTCCATGAAGTGCAGGTAACACCAACTCACAAGAAGCAATCAGAGCTTCTTGCCAGAGTGAAGCAACAGCTGAAACAAAAGTCTCTAGCTCCTACAAAGTCCTTATCTGACATTGCAGCCCATGGCTCTTGGCAGTGAGACTTAAACTCCCAAGTGAAATTGAGATTTTTTCCCTTTAACCATTAGGAGCTGCCATGGGAAGCCAATGTTGCTCATTCAGTCTGCAGATTGCAATTTTCTGTTCATAAGTCATCTGCTTCTTTGCAACTTAGAGGGAATACAGATTTTTTCCTTGGGACACCAGGACTCAAGGGAATTACCTGTAGTTAAACATCTGATTAATGGCTCATTAAGAATCAGCAACAGTGTTTATTCAGTCCCTGTCTGAGTGTGGTTTTGTAATTATGTGCTTTTGAGACTGCAGGTGTGTGAAATATTCATAACCCAAATGGAGACACGATGGAGGTGCAGTTTACACTTACTCAAGGGCTAACTCTTCTGGATTATAAATATAGAAGATAAAAGCAGAAGTGCAATTATTACTCTGCCCAGGGAGCACCCAGACACTCACTAGACTCTTTACAAAGATATTAAACACTAAGTTTGTGCCCCAAATAATTTATTCTAAGTGGTGGAGCTTTCTATCCTCCACATACCACCTCTGGTACATGCTGCAACTATATGTAAGGCTTGCTTGTAAATGCAGCATTCATCCTCTGATGAATCAGTGGTTACTGATTACTGCAGTAACCACTGCACACTGGAAGGGCTACACTTCTCCAGGAGCACATCAGTGGTAGAGGCGAAGGAGAGAGAATGAAGGTCCTTGTCTGGATCTGCCTATGAGGTTGTTGTCCCTATATTAAAATCATAGAATCATATAATCATAGAACGGTTTTATGTTGGAAGGGACCTCAAAGATCATCCAGTTCCAACCCCCCCTGTGCCATAGGCAGGGACACCTCCCACTAGAACAGGTCACTCAAGGCCTCATCCGACCCGGCCTTGAACACCTCCAGGGAGGGAGCAGCCACAACCTCCCTGGCCAACCCATTCCAGTTCCACAGTGTTCTGCTTAATGGGGAATTGTTCCTTACCTTCATCCCTGAGCTGACCCCTAAAGAACGCAGGCCTTAGCCACTCTCTCCCGCACGTGATTTACTTCTGCCCTTTGCTCCATCAGCACCAGAGCAACCATGGGCATCAGGCAGCTGCAACTGTGCGCAGAGCCAGCTAGCACCAGGTTTCTAGTAATGTTAAAACAGGCAACCAAGGTGCTCTAGTTATGAAGGTGAAACAAAGACTGGGGATCAGGAGGAGAGATGGGGAGGTGGCACCTGTGACTCAAGAAAATTTCCCCATCAACTTCAGGTGGGTCAAATCCCCTTCTGAAACAGTTAACTTTTTCTTCCTGTGGTTGCTGCTCTGAGCATCAAGCCTGCCCAAAAAGCTGCTTCCTTCTTCTAATTTATTTTATGTCTTTGTTTTTTAAAAGGGTCATTTCAGAATTCCTCTGAGTCCCATGTGTGCCATGCTACCACCTTGCAGAGACTCTCGGTGGTACCGTACAACTAAATATTAGTCACAGGAGAACAGGAACAGATAGCCAGGCAGAAACAATTCTAAAAGCAGTGAACCATCAAATGTGAGCAACGCAGGAGGAAGCTGACAGATGAAGGACTGTGCAGAGTCCCTAAATCCAAAGCACATATCTGAAAGAGCACTTTCTTTAAAGAGGAATATTTCTAATAGCCTTTCTTTGCTGCAAAAGGGAAGGACTTATCTGCTAGCCATCACTGATTGCCTGATGCAGTATAGCCTAAAAGAATGCACTCAAGTGTTTCCAGATGATGGGAGACAGCAGGCAGGATGGCTACAGGCAGACAGTGCCTTGTGTCTGCTCCCCACTTGCTGCAGGTACAGCGCAGATCTGGTGGGTACAGCTTGACCCTGGAGAGTCTTCCTGCCTGAAGGCAGCAGTTGGATCCTCCTGTTTTTTCCCTCTCTTCCTAAAACTGAACACATTGAAAATGTGCTTCCTTCTCTTGGCTCATGGGTAAGAGCAGCCTGAGAGAGACATTACATCTGCAGCTTGAGCCAAGAGCTTCAGATGTTCAGAGGGCAACAAAGGAACCACTGGGCAGTGACTATACTGAAGATCCCACAGTTTGGGCCTGAATGCTACTATAATTTTCAGAAAGATGCCAAAATCCATTAAAAAAATTATTTAATGGTGAGAAATCCACCATGTAAGCAGTTGATTACTAAAACCATTTGCCTTTTTTCTATTATGTGTGTTTCTCACACCAGTTGCCAGACTCAAATCATGCTGTGACATCCTCCACAATATCCAAGGGTCCTTTGCTGCCAATACTCTCCCCTCAGTGCCAGTGCTTGTAAGATTCCTATCTGCTCCTCTTGAAGGAGTTAAAGAGATGGAGTCAATTCTAGTCTATAAACCAGGACTTCTAGTACTCAAACCATTCTTGTGTTTGTATAGATATATACATGCATAATAAAAAATTGTCACATATCATTGCAAAAATGGTCTGTCTTTATTGCTCTGCATAGTGATAATACCTGCATTAACTCATTCTTCCTCGGTTCACACATTCAAGTCTCCTATTTAATTTCTCAGCCACTGCCACCAGCTCATATTGAGGTGTTTATCATTTCAGAAACACAGTCACCTCAGCCAGTAAGCATGACCTATTCTCTTGGTTCCTGGACCTCATATTTTCTCTTGTTCAAATGAGCATTGCTGATTGCATCCAGATCACTCCAAAGAACCAGTTTATTATTTACTCATCTGCATGCTTTTCTGCAATCTGTAATTTTTTGTCATTAGCATTTGGATATTTTCTTTCAGATGATCAATAGTGATGCTCTGTGGCAGTGAACCAAAACCTGATTGCTGGGCAACTGAAGAGAAGCAGCCACATTGACTGAAGGTTCCCTGCTCCCACTTACTGCGAATAGCTAAAATAGCTGTTAAAAAAAAGTGAAGGCCAGTTTGAAGGTCCATTTAAAAAAAAAAATAAAGCAAACCACCAACATTTGGAAAGTCTTCAAAATAGAAAAAGGGAGACTTCTCTACTGTTGAAAAATAAAATAACAAAGCCCAAAGCTTGAGGTTTTTTTTTTTTTAACAGCATTTTTATTTTTAATGAGAAAATACTTTTTAACTGTGACAGAGCTTTTGAGTCCTAAAGGACAAGGACATAACAGAGCAGTCATCCCATTATTGTTTTGTTACTTCTTTCCTTTTGTGGCAATACATGCAAAAGTCTAGGAGAACATTATCCTTGTTAAAATGTCTCTCATCCTTTCAGACTTGAGGAGAGCCACTGTTTATTCTCAGATGTTATTTCCAGCAAAATAAAGGAGAAAGACTGGGGGGGGGGCGGAAAAAATCCCCTCCCAACCTTCCATCTTCATGTCTTTTTGAAGCTGCATGTTTGATAAGTTCTGGCAATAGGAAGTCTCAAAAGATGGACTCTTTCCTTGAAGTTTGAACTATTATACTTTTCTGTACAGGATAGTTTCCTATTATAGCTCTGGTCAAGCTTTTCAGTCTACTGCAGAAAAGAATCCAAGGCTGTGCCAAATGTTACAATTCAGCATTATTTATTGCTGTGTTGTCAGTGCTCTTTGGCTTGGTGGGTTTTGGTAAAATAAATTAACATATGATGGTAGCCCCCAACTGATAGGTCTTCCACCATGCAGCGACCCCAAAAATGGGCTTAGAGCACTGAGTTAGTTACAGAAATAGTATGGACCCTGCATTTCTTAACCAGTCTTGCACTATGAAGGTCTTCTACCACCTGCCCAGGGTTATTTGTGAAAAGCAAGCTTTGAAACACCTCTAGAAGAGGATGGCTTGAAGAAGGATGTGTTCATACCTCTGCTCACAGGTATTTTTCCTTTGCAAAGCCCAAAAGAAAGCACAG
The DNA here is from genome assembly GCA_013396835.1 of Psilopogon haemacephalus. Taxonomy (NCBI): domain Eukaryota; kingdom Metazoa; phylum Chordata; class Aves; order Piciformes; family Megalaimidae; genus Psilopogon; species Psilopogon haemacephalus. Next base: position 1,427,590 of record VWZI01022076.1, read on the forward strand.
AGAACTGAGCTGTGAGCAATGTCAGGGAAACCAGATACTCAATTTTAGGTGTACTTGTACCCAGCTAAATCAGGGCTCCTGTTGAGCTGCTTAGCTATTTGTGGGTTTCTTGATGGTGGACAGCTTCTTAATACAGGAGATCTTTCTAAGATTGATGCAGAGAAGCTCAGAATGTTTTTCCTCAGCTGTGTGATTAATGCTCTTCAAAGCTTTAAAAAATATATGGCTAAAGATAATAATTGTCAAAGTTTAGGTGTACGTCTAGTGAATTCATTGCTACCTTTAGGAGACAGTTTGCCATGCCTCTGACAGAGTAAGACAGTCTTGTAAACAACAGATACTGTAATGAATATAACAGGGAAAGAATAAGCCTTTCATTGTCCCATAAAATATCTCACTCTCTTCCCCAGTGCAGGAATACTTATCAACACCATGTTTGAATCCTACCTATTAAACAGGGGACAATAGAATCATTTCAAAGGACTAAAACCCATTTCTAAGGAGAGCTTCCATCTGAGAATTCACTAATAGCATCATTAAAAATCAGAGCCCAGTTCCCAGGCTGTAGCCTGCAGTCTTAGAGGGCAAGGACAATATTGCACACAACTTTGTTCTGAGCTGGTGAAGGCTCATCCACTCCATGGCCAGGGCAATCTGTTCCCAGGAAGCCCTTCTCCATTTCTTTCATCTACAAGCCTTAGCCAGGAATCTGAGGTCTCTTCATTGTCACAACACACAGAGCTGACCTGCCCTTCATTTCAGGGTTTCAAACAACAACAAAAAAAATGCAACCAGTGCTCTAATTAGCAGCTTGGCTGACTTCTGGGCTGTGAAGAATTGAGGAGTCACAGCCAACCTTTGATTTTAAATCAAGAGGGTTACAGCTTGGCCTTCCTTTGAGGAGCAATGCTTTCTGCACTCCGCTACTCATTAGGAAGGAAGCTTTAGCCACCAGACAAATACTTTATTAAAAGGTTGAACTTTTTAATAGAGGCAAAGTTACACCTAGATGCTCAGTTCCACCCCTTCTTTCTCTGTGCCCACCAGAGATCCGTGGAGATGGGGCTGCAATGCCTCTGCAGCACTGTTTGCCCACTTCATTGTGAGGAAGTTCTACGCAGAGCAAAGCCAACACAGAGACGAAGGTTGCTTTGTTGGTTATATAAGAGCTTGGGCTGGGTTTTTTTTTTACTCTTCTGTTACCAAAGCTTTTAAAAAATCCACAACGGGCCCAGTTTATCCCAACCCTACACCAAGCGCCTTGCAGCATCTGTGAAAGCAATTAAGAAACACTATTCCCAAAGCTGTCTTCTCCTCAATTATGTCAGCAAATAAGAAGGTGTGACTGGGTAAGACCTTCCCTATTAAACAATCCAGGCATACTTATTTTCACTTTGATCAGGGGAATGAAATCAGCAGGGTGCAGGGAAGGCAAAGCAGCATATTCTGTCTCGGACTTCTGACGTTTACAAACAAGAAAGAGAGGAAGAAAATGATGACGAAAAGCAACTGGAAACTTAACCCATCCTGTCTGCAGAGCACCAGTGACACCAAGCACCACACAGCCTCACATCCTGGGGCTGGAAATCAAGCGGTCATTATAGTTAGCACAACAACAAATCAGTGGGAAATTTCCACTGGGAATTTATCAGTCAAATTCCCTCCTTTTTCAGCAGAGCTCATTGCAGGATGATGTATTTTGTGTATCTCTCTCTGTTTCCAGCGTGGCAAGAGATACCATTAATTGCTCTGCCTTATCAACAAAGAAGGTAAATAAAAGCCAAGGAAGAATTTACTTTGAACTGTGCTATTCTTTTTCTTAGAATAAATGTAGAGTTAGTTTGCTAAATATAAAACAACAACGTGCTCCATAAATCAACACCATATTATTTATATATATATCTCTCTATATTTTCATAGTTCAGTAATAGATGCTTCATTTGGACTAAGGTTTTCTGGTTGGGTTTTTGGTTGGTTGGTTGGGGTTTTTGAGGGTTAGAATAAATGTAGAGTTAGTTTGCTAAATATAAAACAACAATGTGCTCCATAAAGCAAGAGCTTTTTTTTTTTTCCCATGCTTTGTTTGGGCTAGGGTTTTCTGGTTGGGTTTTTGGTTGGTTGGTTGGTTTGTTAGTTGGGGTTTTTTGAGGGTTAGAATAAATGTAAAGCTAGTTTGCTAAAATATAAAACAACAATGTGCTCCATAAAGCAAGAGCATATTAATTTTTTTGGTGGTTTTTTTTTTCCCATATTTCAGTAACGGATGCTTCATTTGGGCTAGGTTTTTCTGGTTGGGGTTTTTTGAGGGGTCTTGGTGTGGGGCGAGGTTGGGGGTTTTGGTGAAGTTGTTGGGCTGAGCTACTGGGCTGAGACAGAATAAATATTTTCCCTCATCACAGTCACCACCCCACCACCCCCATCACCTCTGCAGTCTCTGCTGGAAAAGGCGAGTTTGCATTTCTTGTCTGATGAAAGATTCAGCAGTGTCTGGGCAGGGAGGGTTACTATTAAACTCTCCCTACTAGGAGGGAATGTATATCACAGTGCTTCTGTAATCAGAAACACAGCATCTGTATTAGCTATTTTGACATCACTCTTAAAACATACTTGGTCTTGCATGTAACTGCCTAAAAGAGCTGTACTCCTTCTTCCTCAGCATCCCTAGAAAGCAGTGTCAGGAGTTACAGGATTTGTCACCTGTGCCTCCAAGGTGAATGAACAGGGTTTTTCAGGGGGTGGGGGGGAGAATTATTTTTTAAAACACAGATTAAATGTTTGCAAAAACAGTGGATGCACAACAACAGGAACAGACTCTGCTTCCCTATCTGCAGACCTAAGTCTTGGTGCATGCAGAGGTACCGATGTTTGGAGACAGCAAGCTGAGTTTATAGCTCTTGGTGTAAAAACTTGCTCGACCATTACTTCATTTCAATCTCCTGTTTACTGCTGGTTATATCTGCTTATAAATTAGAACAATAAGTTGTCTTGAGCTCTTAATGGCACGTTTGACTGCTACTTTGAAAGATCATCAGTACAGTCAAGAAAATAATATTAATGGGTCATTACTCCAGTAAAGCAAACCAAGGAATGATAACAGTGGTGGCATTAATAGGATGGTGCTAATGAACTCTTGGAAATTCTCTAGTGCTCTGTATCAAAAGCTCTTAGCAAAGGAGATTGGTGCCTTTCACTCCATTTTGCATCTGGGGAAATGGAAAAGGAGCAATGTCTGAACTGTCAAATTATAACACAAGCAGATGTTTAAAGCTCAGAAACAGATACTTGTCATAGGCCATATTCTAGAGTTTTTAATTTACCATTGCCTTCTCTTTTTGAGTCTGAGCCTCTGGCAGGCAGGTCAGGGAAAGGCTTCTCTGAAGGAGAGAGAAAGGCTGTGGTTTCCCATTGCCACCTTCATGTCAGTCCTGTTTGCTAGTTCATGCCCACATTCTTTCAGCTCTTTAGAGGTATTCTTCATCCCTAGAAGAGCTCCTTTCCTAAAAGCATGTTGTATGTGCCAATGATTTTTTCAGGGCTTGCTTGGATAGAGATATGTGGGAAAATTAATCCAAAAAATCCTCTATGAACTTCCTAAAAATCAAAGTAGCCTCAAGTGGTTTAAGCTAAGCTAATGAAAGCCTGAGCATGTCTACATATAGCTTTTGGTGCCATGCGAATCACCCACTTTATCATACTCTTAATTTTAGATCAGCAGCATTAGAGAAAACCATTTTCAAAATAAAGCAGAAGCACCAGAAGGGTAACAGGATATGGATAAAACAATTGAAGAGCATCTTCATAGTCACTACTCAAAAAAGACAAATCTTACAGCCTTGGTCAGAAAAGACAAGAGGGATCTGCATCAGAGACTTCTGAATAATGAAATCAGAATTTTGGCATCTCAGAAAGACACCAGAAGCTGCTCTGCATCCTTACCTCTTAAGAAGAATAGAAGAGTGAGTGTCTCAGAGCAGACACTGCATGCCTCCTCGTGCTGGAGGGTAGAATAGAATAGAATAGAATAGAATAGAATAGAATAGAATAGAATAGAATAGAATAGAATAGAATAGAATAGAGCCAGGTTGGAAGAGACTTCCAAGATCATCCAGTCCAACCTATCAGCTAGCCCTACCCAATGGCACTAAGTGCTCCATCCAGTCTTGTCTTGAACACCTCTCCAGGATGGGGTCTGGTAGCACATTTCCAGCCTCCCAGTGATCTCCCTCTCCCAGGAGGGGACTGAGCTTGCAGCAGCTGTACTTCAAGGGCTTTAAAAGCAAGGTCTGCCCAGCAAATCCACATGTGTACAGCACATATGCAGAGCATGGGCAGCATGTGGGCAGCACTGAGGTGGCACATGGGTGCCATGTGCACAGCACATGGGTGGAGAGTGTTTTTCTGCTAATCTGCTCCTTTTGAACAGACATAACACAGTCAGTGCTGGAAGTGGACCAATGCCTTGGGGAAATATTGCAGTTTCTCTCAGTTTTGGAACCTAAGCATCATTTTTGATTTGCACTGTGTGCTCTCACTAGATCGATGTAGCATCACACCAGCTCCCTTTGATGAAACAGGCTCATCCTTCTCCCTGCACAGCCAAATATCTCACCTAGGCTCTCATCATTTCATACTACAGATCAACTCTAATTTTCTCTTCTCTAGCATAGAAAACTGCCATTTTGCCCTGCTTGTATCCTCTGAGAACACCACTGTAAAGACAATTTTTCTTCAGCCTATGCCTTTCCCTTCTAGACAGCCTCCTCTCACCTCCCTTCAGCGGCCACATCAAACCTAAGCTGCTTGGTTGGTATTTTTAAGGCACTTCACAACTTTTATCTGTCTTACCCATAATTTTTCACTGAATTTCAAGAGATCAGCTCTCACCTTCAATCAGCCCCAGTGCCAGATGGAAGCAGCCCCAAATCCTTCCCCCCACCCTCCTCAATACAGCAAACTAACATGAAACAGCAATGCCTCCCTTCTGTGCCAGAGACTCTGGCAGATGGCACCACCCTGTTTATTACAGGATAATCCTTTTTTTAAAGGAAGATAAAGAAATACACAGAAAGTTTAATGAGGACTTTGAAATAAGTTCCTGCATCTTTACACAGATTGGAAGTCATCCCTGGGGTCACTGAATGCAGGCCCTACTACCATAAGCACTGCATCATGTTACCTCTCCACAAACTTGCTGAGATGTGACTTAAAAATAGTTGGGGTTTTGTTCACTGCCATTCCTGCCAAAAAAGCTTCCTCAGCTTCCCTGTTGCAATGGCTAGAAAACTTCTTTAGATCTCTACTGATTCACAGCCCTTCATTCATGTGATAGTACTGTTCTGCAATGCAAGTAGTCCTTTCCTCCCCAATGTTTTTACAGACAGCGACCATAACCTTGGCTAAGCCTTCATTTTGCTGTGATCAACAAGCCACAAGCCTTTAGTCTTCTCTTGTAAATCAGGCTCTCCATTTGCCTGATCTCAGTAATATCTCCTTCTTTTAATTCGTCTTTTTTGAGCACATACATTCCCCAAGTGGTTGCATCAAGCAAGGATGTGAACAGTTCCTTATCTGTACAGCTGATACTTTTCTTGAAGTAGCCTGTACGTAGCTTGTCCCAATGGTGGGCATAAGATTTTTGGTTTTGTAGAGCTGATGTCAGGCTAAGAATGTCTATACAGACTGGTCTCCCAATTCCTCTCTCTTTCTTAAATACAGATACTATGTTTGCTGTTACTCAGTCATGGCAGTGCCACCCTTGAGTTGATAGATTTATTAAAAACTCTTTACCAGATTTGCAATTTCACACATCAATTCCTCCAGAACTTTAGGACCAAAAGTTTCCACTCCACACCCCATCTGCCCCCCACTTCCCCTAACTTGTGGTATAGAAAACTTGAAGCTTTTATGCTACTTATGGTGATGAAAATTCTGTTCCCACATACTCCATCCCGTTAGCAACTGGGTTTTTTTTTTTTTTGTTTTTTTTTACCCTTGTGCAAATTTGGTTACCTTGAATTTCTGTGTGCACACATAGAGAAATGATCTCTGATATGGTGAGTGGAGATTCTATGCCTACAGTAAAAGTATAACAGTGAATTTGTCCAGGAAATGTTAAAAAACACATCAGATTTATCAGGAATTTCAGAAACTTAGCAGGGTTATCAAGATGTACAACTATGTTTTTAAAATCTCTGTAATGCTTGAGGTGGAATAAGCACCACATAGCAACAAAATACCTCCCAGGACTTGAAGGCATTTCTGCAATAAAGAGAACAATGCTTATGGCAACCACGGCTTCAGTAATTGCCTGGGGAACTCATGAGAAATTGAAGCCCAAAAGAGGAAGGAAAAAGGGAATACCACACACACACACAAAAAGGGAAAAGTGAAGAACAAATATTGCAAGGTACCTGAACAGCTGTCTCACTGCTGCAGGAAAAATTATCACATGCTTCCTTTAGGAACAGCATCCCAGCTCTCATGCTTTCAGTGAAATCAGTGGAGAGCTCTAGAAGGGTCCATTAGCATCACAGTCAGCTCCTGTGCTATGGACATGCTCTCTGGTATCCCTATCCTCAATTTCTCCAAGTAAAACTCTCTTTAGCTGTGTCTGACATGGAAATAGGCCTCACAGCTGAAACACTTCAGGTTCCCTTTAGACAAGGCTTAACTCAAAAATGGTAGCTGGTGAAATTGCTTGGCTGTGGAACCTGAGAGGACTGAGTCATCTACTGCATGGCTTGGCCAAAGTCTTGAGAGGCAGCTGGCATTAAGGGCAGCAGCAGCAGACACAAGGAAAGGGCAGCGGAGGATGAAGCATTTAAAAATGCAAGTGATGTGAGCATGTGGGATATCAAAAGAATTGATTTAGCTCCTTTTTCCTATTTCACCCTGGGCAAATCACTCTGTAAGCTAGCACTCAGCTAGCCAAGATGCCAAGCATGGATTATATGTTTTCCCTGCCTCTCTCTTGAAGCACAGATACATGAAAATTGACTCATGGGGGCCAAACAAGCCCAAGCACCAGGCAGAAGGAGCAAGCTGGCCAGTCTGGACTGGGGCTGGCATGCTGCTGCTAAGCAACGTGGAGGCACAACTCACAGCCCTGCCTCTGAAAGCCATTCAAGGCAGCGTCTTGCTCCCCTTACATTAGATGTCAGTTTACAAACGGAAGCAACAGATCACAAACCATTCGCCTCTGCTGCCCTGTGGTCTCATCCTCAACCCATCTCCCTGCACCCAGATCGTGCCAGCTGGTTCTGCGTGCCCTGGAAGCACACCTCTGCTAAATCACCCCCCAAGTCTCCAAAGTACAATTTTGTTTTATAGTCGCTGTCAAACCAAAATGTTTCGCGTTAATTTCTTACAACCTATTTCGCTGCCTGCCTCGCTCCTGTTTGGTATTCATTCCCCTGTCAAACATGCATTTATTTGTTGACATTTTTATTAAATTAGGCTGCAATAAATCTGTCTGCCTTTATGTTTATATCCCTTCATGCTCAAGTATGCAAAGGACCCCGAAGAAGTACGTTGCATACATTAAATACATGCCCAGCTGCTCATAAGCATCTCACAGAGGGTAAATAAAGTCAAAGGACTGGTAATCAAAAATGGTAATGACCCCACCTGGCTAGGCTGGACTGAGACAAGTGGAAGCAATGTTGCTGTTGAAGTGGGCAATCTTCTCTCCTTTGAGCAGAAGAGAAGATTGAGAAAAGCCACACTTCCAGGCTGTGAAAATTCACTTTTTAAAAAAAAATTTCCTGTGGACAGGATAAAGAATTTCTTGAGCCCCTGTGTCAGTAGATTTTTTTTTTTTCAGAGCAGAAAATACCTCTCAAATGGCTGTATGCTGCAAAATGTTATCGTAAGACACAGCATTGATGAAATTCCAGCATGCAGTGAGTGATCAGTGCTACTCAGACCTTGACAGAGAGTTTAGAAACACCTTGAGCTCACTAAGCACCAGGTTCATAGAATCATAGAATCAATCAGGGTTGGAAGGGACCACAAGGGTCATCTGGTGCCAACCCCCCTGCCATGCCCAGGGACACCCTACCCTAGATCAGGCTGCCCACAGCCTCATCCAGCCTGGCTGCAAACACCTCCAGGGATGTGGCCCCAAACACTTCCCTGGGCAGCCCATTCCAGGGTCTCACCACTCTCATGATGAAGAACTTCCTCCTCACATCCAGTTTGGCTCTTCCCACCTCCAGCTTTGCTCCATTCCCCCTAGTCCTGTCACTACCTGAGAGCCTAAAATGTCCCTCCCCAGCTTTTCTGTAGGCCCTCTTCAGATACTGGAATGCCACAATAAGGTCACCTGGGAGCCTTCTCCTTTCCAGACTGAACAGCCCAAACTCTTTCAGTCTGTCCTTATAGCAGAGGTGCTGCAGCCCTCTGAGCATCCTCATGGCCCTTCTCTGGACCTGCTCCAGCTTGTCCACATCCCTCTTGTAATAGGGGCTCCAAAACTGGACGCAGAACTCCAGGTGGGGTCTCAGCAGAGAGGAGCAGAGTTAATACAGTCGTGCACAGGAAAGGCACTGCACAGAGGAGCATGATTTCACTGTTGTCACCAGTCAGGAAAAAAAGTTCAGAACAACTATGCTGCCTGGAAAAAAACTGAGGAACCAGATCAGCTGTCTCACATTTGTGCCATTTGAAACTTCTTTCCACAGCTTCTAAGCAAAAGAGTGGTTTTGTGTAGTATTTTGTTACCACAGCTGCAACAGGGAGGAGATTAAGTTAAAAATTCACAACAGCAAGGTCACTGAAGGTTGAGGCTTCCCTCTATGTTTGGGTTACACTTTTAAAACAATATTTTTTTTCTTTCTCAGTAAAGCTCTGGGTGAAGTGACATACTGTGCTTTCCTCTCTCAGCCAACAGTCTAATTTCTCACTCAAATTCTCCAATTAGTTCAAAGCAGCACAGTTCTGCAGCACAGGTGCCCTGCAATCCATCGGCGTAAGCGCGGCATGCTAAAGAGACCCCCTCACGCCTTACTTCTCCCTCCACACCACGGGTAAAAGGAATGCAGAGAAATTGAGAGCAGCTCCTCCAACTTCAGAGGACTCCGAACACAGGAAATTTTTTGCTAAATTACAATGTCTCAAAATTGGCAACAGCACACTGATTATGTCTCATTGTGACTGTGATGTCCTTGGCGATGGAGCCGGGAGACCGCAAAGTGAATATAATGCTCCTATGTGTGACTCTAATGACTGATGATGCTCTGCTGTGGGTAGCAATTTTGAAATAACTGAGAATGACGACAAAGAAGATTGCCTTTGTCTTTTTGCTTCAGAAGAACTTCACGTGTAACGAAGGGCTACAACGCAGTATTGCCAGCTACGCACGCTGCTAACAGGGAAACGTGCAGCCCCAGCAAGCAGCTTGGGCTGATCTGCCCTACGTGTGGTGGTGCAAGGTAGACAGCACACGAGGTGGGGAAAGGCGGGTGCTCACTTCTCTGCAGGATGAAAACTCAGGAGGTGGGCCCAGCCAACCAGTGTTTCAAAATAATAAATTACATTAAAAGTAGCGAAAATTTTTTTTAACGCGTTAGCTGCTTTCCTCAGTTTGATTGCTTCCCATTGCTCTGATAGCTCAAAGGAGCCTTCACGCTGAATAAGACAAGTGCTGATCCCACAAAGGGATGAACTGAATGTTCTGGTGACATGCAGTGAATGCAGTTGTCTTGTCTTTGAGACCTGACCTAGCATTGCTGTTTGCCAATCCTTTGTGCCACAGAGAAATGTCAATGCGCTCAGGAGTACTTTCTGTTTCATGACCCTACTCAGGGTCAGCATATGCACAAGGGACACACAGAATGTCCCACATTAGACAGGGATGATGGATTTTTACTCCTTCCTTAAGTACTATCTGATAGAGCTTGAAGGACTTTGGTACAGACAAATGCCACTGTCAGTCGAATGGAAAACACTGTGTGTCAGCAGTCATCATGGGAATGGGAGAGGGGAAGAATAACTCACAGAGGAAAATGCAGAAGATGAAGATGCAGATCCCACTCTCATATCTTCTACAAGAGCTCCAAATCTCATCTAAGCCTCACTCTCCTGTGCCCAGCCCATCATGAAGAGACCTCCAGAGCTGAGCCCTTGCAGTTTGCAGATCCGGCCTGGCTGTGGGACCACCAAGCAGTGCAGGAGGTGGCACCAGGCATGCTGACCATTGCACACGAGCTGACTATTTTGATTTTTACACAGTGTCTGAACAAACTAATTTAAACTTGTGCAGGTCAATCTCCAGAGATTGAAGACTGACATAAGAGTGGCACAGAAATCTATTTCTGATCTGCCAGAACAGCAGGTCCTAAGAAGTCCAAGTGTTGCATCGGCAGCACATTTACTGTTTGCCTTCCAGGGATGGGAAAATTGGAAAAGAGGAAATTGGTTAACTTCAAGATAACACAGCTATAGCAGTGCCACCATGAAGCCTTTGCTTTGATGGTCATTCAGGTTCCTGAAGATATTGGACTAAGCAAATTTTGTTTCAATCCATGCTGGAGGATTTTAAAGTCAAGATATTGTTCTGAAAATGAGCTCTTTGCTCGAACCCTCATGCAGACTTGATTACCATGGTGGCCTTTCTGTTCTGGCTGTTGTGGTTTATTAATCTCCCCTCCCATTACTGCAGGAGCCAATGAAGAACAGGAATGTAATGACAGGATTGACTAATTCCTTCTGAAATTCTTTCCCTATGAAGACAGCAAGTCAGTGCTCACAGCATCTAATCTCCTCCTGCTCATGACCTCACAGAGAAAATGATGTAGAGAAGGTGATGTTTCCCTGACACCTCAGGAACAAACTTCAGTGCAGTACAGAAATATGTGTCCTGATCCACTCAGTAACAAGCCAGAGGGTCTTTCTGAACTAGAAGATACTAATTACACCTGAAGGCTGTTCCTATAAGCTACTAAGAAGGCAAATGAGTGGTTTTCAGCGCAGCAGAAGCCTGTTTTTCTGTCGCTGCCTAAGCCTGTCCTTTCGGATTCGAAAAAGTTTTGAAGCTCAGTTCGTGTCCCCTGAACACGTTTCCTAGTTTTGCAGCTTTCTGGACAAAATTCATTCCATGCACAGGGTGAAGGCCATGCCCAAGACCTGCTTCCACCTCAGTCTAGAAGGCTGGTCTTTTCACAACTTTAAATGGTGCTGACAGCTCTGGTGGTAAAGCTCGGAGGAATCTAGTGGAGGCAATTTAAAAAGTTAGTGCTCCCAGCAGTCTGCTCTCCCCAGAACAATTAGAGGCACACATGTCCTTGCATTTCAATGGCTTCAGCGTTGAGGTTGGCATATTAATGCAACTCTATCACCAGCTACATCTTCAGTCAAAGCTCTGAACTTTGTGCGCAAGTGGCTGTGTGGCTTTGGCTCCTGGGCAGTAGCTGAGGGGACAGATCTTTATTAGCCTCATCCCTTGACCCTATCTCTCCATGACCTCAGATCCTACCTCCCTCCTCAGCACACACAGTTTGCATTCAGAGTGTTTTGTTGCTTCTGCAAGATTTCCTGGCCAGGCTGTTTTGAGAAAGCTGTCATAACTCCAGGAACTCCGACTGCCTCCCAGCAGCTACCACAGCCTCCTACTTGTAGAAAAGGGTCCAGGACACACAGCAGCACATGGCCAGTCAGAGCCTGTGTGCACACAAACCCCCACATTGGAAGCCCAGCCATGGGTAGCAATTTTTGCATGAAAATTTCATCTGCCAACACAAACGGCTGTCCCAGCTTTCCATTCCTCAGGCCTGATTTTGTTTCAAATGAGCCCTTTTTGCCTTTTTTTCCCCCCCCAACAGCTAAACATTGCTTTTCCTCAGGAACACCGAGGAACAATTAAAGCAATAAGAAAATGGTAACAATAACACAAACCCAGCATATTCTTCCTGACACTGACAGCCAGAATGCCTGTTATCGTGGCAGAAAGCAGAAACATCATCATGTTTGATAACCCAACAGGTGAGCAGGATCCGTACTTCAAACCTCTAGCAACCACTGCCTCTTTGCTAGCAGTATTTCAGAAAGCCAGGCTACCTCCACAGCCCTGTGAACACACTTAACAGTGCTCAGTAATTTGGCACTTGGGATGACGATCACTCTGGTTTTTATACCGTTTCATTTGTGGCAGCACTGTGGTACAAAAGCATTCAAACACTGCTAGGTTAAAATATGTGTTTCCCCAGTAGTAATTAGTGCAGGAAAATCAGACTAAACATATTAGTTCGAGTTGGCTTTTTTCATTCTCTTCCTGTAATTTTACACCTCACAGTTGCAATAATTGTAGCCCTTATGAACAATTATGTAAAATTATGTAAAATGCAATATGATCAAGGTATTAGACTGTTATTATCCCAGCTGCAAATGCATGAATCACTACTACACAGTACCTAAAAACCCCAGAATTTTCTGTCAGATTGAGTTTAGGTGACTTTTTCTGTCTTCTGAATGTTCTTGACAATTAAATCATACCTTGATAAATATAAAAGGGAAAAAAAAACCAATCCAGCATAGTTATTATAAGTCCTCATTAGAAAGCAAAAGAGTGGTTTTCAAGTGCTGTGCTTGTTTTACCACTTTAGTTAATTGACTGGCTTCTTACTCAGCTGGAGAACCCTTTCTGAAGCAGATATCCAGGCAGGGATGGGATGGATGTGTGGATATCTTTGTAGATTGTCCTGGTGGGAAGAACAGATTCGGCAGAGTGGAAGAAGGCTTAGCTTGATGTTTATTGAGTTACCTGTTGAATCCATGACCCCTGCAGATAGCTCACAAATGACAGAAGGCCCCTGAAGAACTTCAGATCTGAATAAAGACAGAATTTTCCCTCTCTGCTTCAGCCTGCTTTGTTTCCGGGGGTGCAGTGATGCATGTTTTCACTTGGGGATAAAATACATATATATCTTTCTCTGTGTGTGTCTGGGTATGTAAATTCCACATATTTTAACATTAAGTCTCCATTTTGGAAAAGGTCAACAAATGTTATATTAATGCAAAGCTACATCCTAGTCCTGCAAGATGACCTTAAAATCAATGGGACTGTAGAGAGATGAGGAATCTCAGCATCACCACTCAGATCCCAGGATGTGTATTAATTTCCCTCTCTGTTGGAGGGTAACTTTTCCCACTCATTTTGGAGGAGTCAAACTACTATGCTGGGGGAAGGAGCACCATGACCCCTTTCCTTCTTTTCTATTTCCTATGGATGTGTGTGATGAGTTGGATGTAAGGCAAAACTCTGGAGGCTTCCCAGGAAATTCTCCTGTAACTCACTCCCTCCTAAATCTTACAAGAAGCATGAAGACCATATTGCAGTGTTACAGAAAATACGAGAGCCTCGAAAGCAGGGGGAAAGCCAAAGAAAAAGATGTGGCTGAGTCAGGTTCTATGGAAATTATATACTGTTGGGGCTTCTCTTTAGCCTGAAAATAAGGGGATACAAAACAGAGTTATAGCACTAACAAATACATGAACAACCTAATGTACCAAAATATGAATTGGTCAAAAGAATAAGGTGATTACTTATATGCTAGTCTAGAAGAGAGAATTTTTTCTTGGATGGTAAAGCTAGCGTGCTGGGTGTGAGATAGAGAGAAGCCTGACCTTGGGTCTCATGGGTTGAGGAAGATGGCCTGGCACAGGCCTCTGGTTCCCATAAGATGGCAGTTGCCTCCCACAAGAGAGTAAAGAGATAGCGAGATATCTGGTTAGGAATAACAGGTTATTATTAATATTAATGAATGGGATCGTGCTTAATTATATCAACCAATTAGTATACTTCTGGTTAGCATGGACAGCATCCTGCAGAACTTACGTTCCATCAGAACTGGGCACGTTGCCTTGGCTGATAAGAAGCCCTACAAGAGAACAATCCTGTCGCTAGTAAAGTGTTCAACCTATCCATCACATTGATGTGTTTGTGTTGTTCTGGGCCCTGCATGTGAAGGATGAACCCAGCACTAGTGGACTGGATTTGTCTTTCACCCCATTTCTCCTGCAGACCGTCCCTCCTCCTCCACCTGATTCTACGTGTGGCAACATGAACAGATTTTCTGCCACTGCTCAAGGCCATCCATCAGCTGTGTCACAAAATCTGAACAATTAGTTCCGAAGAAAAAGAAACTGGACCCAAGATAACAATAGGTGAAGTGGCAAAGAAGGAAGTGGGACACTGCTTCGTTGAGGAAAGGATGTTCAGAATATTCCCCTTCTCTAGTTCAAAACACAACAGTCACATCCTAACAGGTTGTTAGGGAGAAATGAGGCTTTTAAGGAAATTGCAGGGGAAAACTAATGCCTCTTCCTCCCATTCACAGACCCAGGCGCTGATGCCGAGCCTTTCGGTGACAAACATAGGCACTGACAGCAGGACTCAAATAATCCTTTAATCAAAAGGGAGAGTACTCAGTATCTACATCTGGAGCAGAAAGCCATCTCCTGTTTAAGGTAATTGCCTACGGGAAACAGCGATAGGGCTGCTTTTTATCTGGAGGCTGGCTGCAGATGCCCAAGTTTGCAGTAATTATGTAACTGGCAGAGCCAAGCCAGTTAAACTTTAGATCAGCATTAGTAAAGGCAAGAGAAAGCTATTTACCTAATTGTCTGGAAGAAAACTATGCCCCCCCCCATTTGCAAGAATGAGACACTACTAATTGTCGCTCATAGCACAAGGTCACTGTTCAAGAACCTCGTTGTACTTTATTTTTCCCTTGAAGAGCAGGGGGGAAGAGCAACAAAAATAAAGAAGCAGTGTGCAGAGGGGAGAAGTGAATGTAACTGGAAGTGAAATGCTAATGTTGTTTCATTAAGTGATCTGTGGCGAACGAGATAAGAGATCGACATTCTCAAAGAATAATGTCTTTAAATACCTTGTGCTCAAGATTCCCCTCTAGGCAACTTTTCATCTTTCTTCATTTAGAAAAAAAAAAAAAAAAGGCATTAAATTTTATTAAAGAGTCCCAATTAAGCTGGTAACTTGCTTCAAAGAGCATCCAGGCTTAAGGGGATATGTTAAACGTTAACAGTGATGGGAAGATGCATCCATAAAGCTGATTTTTTAAAACCAGCATCTTTGTAGCTGGTACAATTTGGCTTGCACACCCTTAAGGCATTCTCCCAAACCTAACCGATGCTTATTTTGGGAAGCAGCATGTAAATGCTTGGATTTAAGGTCAAGTAGGTGGCAAAGTTAACTGTTACAAGTGCAAATTTTTCATTATAGACTTGAAAGATGGCATAGGACAATTTCATTTTTTCTAAAATGAGCATTTTCAGATCCTAAACTTACTTGATTTGAGGATAGCATCAGACACACTAGAATAGAATAGAATAGAATAGAATAGAATAGAATAGAATAGAATAGAATAGAATAGAATAGAATAGAATAGAATAGAATAGAATAGAACAGAACAGAACAGAACAGAACAGAACAGAACAGAACAGAACAGAACAGAACAGATTAGAATAAGCCAGGTTGGAAAAGACCTCCACATTCATCCAGTCCAACCTATCACCCAGCCCTATTCAATGGCACTAAGTGCTCCATCCGAGTCTTTTCTTGAACACCTCCAGGAATGGTGACTCCACCACCTCCCTGAGCAGCCCATTCCAATGGCAAACCACTCTCTTGTCTGTGAAGAACTTCTTCCTAATATCCAGCCTGTACCTCATGAATTTAGCTTTAATGCCACCTACCCTGACAAGCTGCATATGCCTTGCCTTCTTGTTTAAGCATAATTGGCAATAAATAAAGTAGCTCCAAAATATGCCCTCAGTCTTGAATGAAGGCAAACCAGGGGAAGAAAGATGTCAGCCCTATCTGCCTTAGTTCTCATGGTCAAAACCAACAGGGAAGTGGACACATCCTCTTGTTTTCAGAGTGCTGCTCAGAGTATGAAAGTTTAAAAACAAAAATACCCAAAAAGTCAGTGCATGGAAAGTGGCTGTGAGGGTGCAGAGTACTCCTGAGCACACCAGCAGGCCTTGGAAGAGGTGAGAAGCTATCTGGTGACAAGCTGACAAATCATAGAATGGTTTAGGTTGGAAGAGACCTCAAAGCTCATCCAATTCCAACCCCCCACCATAGGCAGGGACATCTCCCACTAGAACAGGATGCTCAAGGACTCATCCACCCTGGCCTGAAACACCTCCAGGGAGGGGGCAGCCACAACCTCCCTGGGCAACCTGTGCCAGTGTCTCACCACTCTCACTGTAAATAACTTCCTCCTAACATCCAGTTTCAATCTTCACTCTTCCAGTTTACACCCATTACCCCTCATCCTGTCATGATAAGACCTTTTGAATAGTCCGTCTCCAACCCTCCTGTAGGCCTCCTTCAGATCTTGGAAAGCTACTTTAAGTGTGAAAGCTGCCATCAGATCCTAAGTGAAATGATCCAGCTGCACTGCCTGGCTCAATACTCTTTCCATGATGCCTGCCTGTGGGTAAGGGATGACCAATACTCCCACTTCATCACTGTATATCTTCCTCTTCCTCTCCAAAACATGAAGACAAGTATTGCAAAATCATTCAGAAGATGTAGTAAGCTCCAGCTTGAACTCTATGAAAAAATCTGAGAGAAAAAAAAAGAAGGGGGAAAAAAAAAAAAAAAGAAAAGAGAAACCCACTATAGTGAAGATAGATAAATAGGACAGGGAGAAAAAACTGCAGTGCTGCCAGGTCCCTGCTAATCCCAGAGGAAAGACGATGGGAAGACAAGAATGGATCTTCCCCTTGAGAAAACCATCTCAAATTGAGACTTCTACCCTGTGGAAAACCACACTCTATGTTATTCCTGCTGCAGCTCTTCTGCCTCAGCAGTGCTGCACAAGGAAACTACTTACACAGCCATACAAGTGTCACATTCATATTTAGACACCGATATAGTCCTTTGTTTTACATTCAGATCCTGCATTTCCTTCACTTCAAATCGAATGCTAATTTCACATTCATTCCTCATAGCCAGATTTAGACAAGGCACTCAGCAGTGCATACTTAGGGAGGGTGTTATTATTTTTATTTATTTATATCTTTTTTTTTTTTTTTTTTAAACCACAGTATGTCATCCTCAGGTAAAGGATGTGCTGTCTGCAATGTAATTATGTATGCTGGATAACACCTACATTGACTGGGAGGCATATAAGTCAATTGCATATTGGATTGTGTATTATTTTATATTTATTATTTGCTGTCAAAGTGCTTTTGAAAACCAAGGCTTAGGAGCTGTGTGTACTCTACTATAAATATGGGGTCTCCTGGAGAAGGTACAAGGATCAGGAGAAATTAATTTGACAGTTCTGTCTGAGGTAACTCCACTTTTTTTCCTCCCCCGCCCTGGTCTGCCACTTGCAACAAGTAAGCCAAATCGGTGCTGAATGCAGACAGAAAATGCTGGAGGGACTCAGTGTTCTATATTATAGTGGGAAGACAGAGGAACTCTTGTTTCACGAGGTCAGGAAGGTGCACAGCAAGATTCCATTTTCCTAAGAAAACGATTAATAGTGCCCTTGAGAGAATGCCTCCACTTTTTTAGCTCTGATTTTTTTTTTCCCCCACGTTTTAATTCCTCTTACAGGAGTCGGGTTGAAAATGATACCTTTCTCCCTGTTTCAACGGAACAGTATATCTCACACAGGAAAAAAAATCAATTCCAAGTGGGAACCGGGCGTGTTGCAACATTTATATACAATAATTCTTCCCCTCTCTCCATTGTGCACATCTCCATTGATGATAAATAATGGAGCCACTTCACAGTGGGTGCAACGTGACAGCAGCTCTGCTTATTCTGACCCAAGGCTGGATGAACAACTTTACCTCATTGCAGGCAACAGAAGACTGATGGAAGGTTTTCATCACTCCAGTACGTACAGAGGGCTTAGAAGTGAAAGGCGAGCAGAACAAGTTTCTCTGGAAGTGGTCTAAAATGTTCTGCTAATGCAATTATTATCGATGTCATGGCTTTTCACGCTATGTTAATTCTTCTCCTTGCTGTGTGCCTTTTCACTCACTTCACTGAGAGTTGGCACTGCCATCTGTGTGACTGTATCAGAGCCTCTGTACTGAGCCTGATGGATCTAAGCTGATCTCTAACCACAAAGGACTTGTTTCTTTAGCTTTACTTTCTTGCCCCCCATATATATTTTTTATGGAAAAAAAAAAAAAATCAGCACTGGTATTTAATAAAAGTCAGGTGCCCCAAGCACACACATTCTGGATAGAGAAGCAGACAGGTCTTATTTGAGAAGACCAAAAAACCCCATGAACACCCTTCTCTTTCTTCTGTGTCACTGTTTATGCTACAGCTCACCTATCCTGGCTGGGTGCACAGTGGCAGGGACCAGGACACACCTTGTGTCTTAGCACAGCTTCTGGCAGGGGATAGCTGGAGGAAAAAAAGCAATTATATTTTATGTTCTCTCTTCCCGCTTGTATTTGTTTCATTATCCTATAAAACTTCACAGGGAACAATCAAAAGAAGTTCACTGGCTGCACAGCAAGTATGCTGAGGTCAAACCTGCCTGAACTTGCAAGTTTACCTTAACTGTTGTATCGAGACAATACACTGACCTGCTCTCCAAGTTGATTAGATAAGTCCTGAGCACAACTGTTAATCACGCTGTTTATTCCAGCTTATCTTTTTACCAAAGATAAAGTATAGTTGCTTGGTTGTTTATCATAGCCCTGGCATGATATTATCTGCTTTGAAACTTCAAACTCCTCCTGCCCCAAGGGGTGGCAATGAATAGGGATCATAGGCAATAGGCAGTCTTTGTAAAGAGAAAAGTATGATTTTGCAAGAAACAAAGAGCCTAAGAAAAAAAACACCCCGAAATACTGTTTTGCTTGTTTTGCACAGATCTTTTCCCAGCACTTGTTTGCTATGCCCTCTCTTTTGGCTAAAGCTTTTAATCCAATTCCTAGACTAATGCACAAATTATCTCCATTTCTCATTTCTAGGGACCTCCCTGCATTCAACTCAATTTATCTCCCAGAAATTATTCAAAGCTTTTCTCTCTAAAAGAAAGGAAAAGGGAATTTAAGAATTTTTAAAAAACAGCTACTCTTTCCAGTCACTATAATAGAAACTCTTTTAATGCTCCCAGGAGATTTAGCAACAACCAAAAAAAAAATCACTTTTGCAAAAGGACGTGGTGGCAGAAGGAGCTGAAAATTATGTGGACCTTCAGTGCCTAGGGAACGAAACATAATATTAAAGAAGTAGGCATCTACCTTACATGGTGGAAATATGCTTTATATTTATCAGTACCTGGCTTTTTCTTGGCCTCGAAGGATGAACCCATCATTAACCTCAGGCAGAATCTTTTAATTCACCCAAGGTCCAGACATGGCTCCTGGAGGCTTTCATGATGATCCTTAGCAAGACCTGTTCTGGAAAGCAAAGCCCTGATAAGATGTGATGTTTCTGCCTGAAGGCCACTTGAGAGCTGGACAGGAAAGCAAAGCAGGTGGCAGAGTGTCAGCAGTGCTCCGAAGCCTGAAGAAAAGCTTGCAGCAGAAACATCACCTTTCATGCTAGTCCCTTTCCTCCACAACACCTTCAGTTTTCTAATGTGTGTTTCCTTCACTGCGATTTTATTTTGCTGTCTGCATAGGGATGAAAACACAGGTCCAGATTTGCGTTATCTGTTTGGTTTTTTGTTTGTTTGTTGGTTTTTTTTTTAAAGTGATATCTATAATTGCGTCTTCTGGAGTCCAACAGCGTTCACTGAGTGAATTGATTTTAAATCACTGTAATAACGCTGCAAAATTCCTTTATTAATGCTGGAGTATATCAGGGAGAATCGGTTAGATTTCCATCTAGGATAATAAATACTTCCAGGCAAGTGTAAGCAGATCACAAAAAGCAGCAATTTTACAACTGCTTTTCTCTTCCATCCTATTTCTCCGACAGCCACTAGTCCATCATCACCATAAATTAGAAGGTTCCTATAGGATTCATCTGAAGCTTAAAATAGTGATTTTCTAGTTGTGTCACTAGACACCCTTCTGAAAAGTCCCTCTCCAGTTTTCCTGTAGGCTCCCTTCAGCTGTAAGGTCTCCCTCAGACTATCCTCATAGCACAGGTGCTCCAGCTCTTTGATCATAGAATCATAGAATGGTTTAGGTTGGAAGAGACCTCAAAGGTCATCCAGTTCCAACCCCTAGTGAGACACCTCCTACTAGAATAGGTCACTCAAGGCCTCATCCAGCCTGGCCTCGAACACCTCCAGGGAGGGAGCAGCCATAACCTCCCTGGGCAACCCGTTCCAGGGTCTCCTTATGCCCTCCTCTGGATTCACTCCAACAGTTCAATGTCCTTTTTATGGGATGTCTCATGCAGTGCGTGTCAGGCAGTCCTGCCCACCAGCTATTTAAAACCAATATTCATTCCACAAAGACTGCGAGCCACAACCACTATGTGAGCCAATATAACCTCCTGGTGTCCTAGGTGGGACCAGGAAAAGGTTGTTATGATTATAGCCTTTCTTATGCTTTAATTTTTTTCTCTTCTAGATGAAACATTTCAAGTATGATTTAATGAATCTTTCCCATGGGATTTAAGGCTGGAATTAATGTGTTATTTCAGTTGGTCCTGACTGCTTGCAGAATGCGTCCAAGCCGCAGTGTTTCTCTGAGCTTCCAAATCAAAATGCAACAGGCCACACACACCAGAGTTACATACCCCACATCCAGATCAGACATATCAAAAGGTGGTGGGGGGCAGGTAATTGCTAAACCACAACACTGCTCATTAGGATAATTAATGCAATTATAGTCAGCAAATTTCAGATTCACTGGTGACTCAAGCCTTAAATAAAGAAGGATTTTCAGAAGTATATAAATCCCACAGGATCCATTTGCCCCTAGAATTCAGGGTTTATCAATACCTGTCACATCCCTGGTAAATAAAGCATGTCAGGTACCTACATTGCAGTGATAATTGGTGGGAGTGTGCTGGTCTGACTGAGGGGGGGGCTGCCCCACCTCATTCACTAAGGGAGGCTTATTGCTATAGCAACAGCTGCATCCTATGATTTGCTTGCTACAAATACTTGCAGAAAATACTCTGTAATGATCCATGCAAAAAACAACTGTTACCTTGACCTGGTGCAATTAGTGAGCTCAAATCTGAACTATTGCTGCCACATTGTGAATTCCAATTAATCTGACTGATTCAGATTAAGGAGGGAAACCCTCACTCTGAGCTCATGGTGCTGTTCTCTGTAACATGCCTGAACTTCCTCAGAGGAAGGGATGGGACCCAGAGTAGTCTGGTTGGTAGGAGAGACCACTCAGACAGCAAAAGGAGCAGGGGTTTTCCTCACAGGGCTTGATCAGGGAGCATAGTCATGCCTTCCTGATGTTACTTCTGATTTTACATTTCCTTACTCAGGGCTACGAAGTCACAGTGACAAGATATGACCTTCTGTTTGGAAAGGATTCGCTGCTCTCCTACTCAATATTTTTCTTTTAATGTTGACACTGTCCAAAATATCAGTAGCCTGGTCCTCATCTATAAGAGGACCCTGAGCATGGCTGCTCAGCTTAAAAACTGCCTTTCCCAGTTTTGCTCTCTGTGTTATCATGCAAAAGGCATCCAAACAGAAAAAAAGGCTTGAAGTCAAATATTAAGGTGTACCATGAAAGTGCTTGTCAAAGGGTCTTAAGAAGAAAAATTAGAAGAGGTAACTCATCCTCCTGCCTCTTCCCCCTACTCTGTGTAGTGTCCCAGTGCAAGAAATGACAAAGCAAACTTTGGAAGATGAGATGGGGCAGGACTGGACATTTGAGTTAGGGATGGAATATTTCACTTTATAGTTAAAGTTACCTGTAAGATGAGAAAGGAGGGAAGGCAGGGTGGCTCTTTGGGGAGCAAAGCTAAGAAGAAAAATCTGTGCTCCAGAAGATATTTTAGCTTTTTATAATTTTATCTTTGTCTTGCACATCTCTCCTTTTGAGTGCTTCCTTTTGAAGTCTCCTCACATCTACTGACAACTGAGCTGAATGAACCCAACCCCATTTATTCTGCTCAATTCAAGGAGCAAAAGGCACCAGCATCACCAGTTCTGGCCTAAGCAGAAGAAGCATCTTCCAGTGACCAGGGAAGCTTTTTTAGAAGTAGCAGGTAATAGGGAATATGACAGTATCCTGAGGATCCTATGGAAATGTCCCTTATATAGCCACTTACTGCACATCTCTATCATCAGAGAACTCCAGTAATTACATCTCTGTCTCATCTCAGCTAAGTAACTCATGAAACATTTCCCAATTGGAGTTTGTGTATTTGTGAAAGTTTACATTTGAGGCAACTACCAAGAGAGAGGATGAAAGCAATGGCAGTGTCTCTACGGAGGGAGTCACAACCAAACTGTACAAAGTGTTTCTGAATAAATAACTGTCTTTACTACTCCACTAAAAGGCTTCTTACTAACTGAGCATCTTTCAAACTCTGTTTAAAGACAGGATTGTGACTTCAGCAGGGAAACAAAAAACATCTTACAGACTTGCTTCCCTTTTGCACAAATCAACATCTGGCAAGAGAAGCAACTTCGTGTACTACAGCCTGCAAGTTGTCAAATGCTGCAAGAAATCCCTCCTTGCACCACTGCTATTTAAACCAGCATGGCACCAATTTGTGATATGAATGATCTATTGTGGCGAAGCTGATTCAGTGCCTCATAAAGGCAAATGCATCACTCTGACCCATCTGTTCCATGGACATAATCTTAATTGCAAACATAGGGTCACATCCCAATAAATCAGCAAAGCTGCAATGAAGGTGCCTACATCGATGCCAGCTGAACATTTACCCAGTGCTCCCTACAGTCATCGCTCAGGAGAATTTAGGGACAAAAAGAACAAGGAGATTGCCATCAACACCTTCTTCCTTATGGTGACTCATTATATTTATTGAACCTAAAGCTCTTTGTGAGCGGAATCCAGGTCCTGTTTCTATAAAAAAACCCCAACGTTTTCACAGACTGGAATTTTAGCCCAGACATATGACATAACACAACAATGTTTGGGGTGAATGATGGGCCACATAAACATGAAGGAGGAATATCTATCAAGTCACGGAAGAAATGCAATAGGATCTGTCCTAGTCTTGCAGGGCTGAGTATGAAGAATCTGAGCAACTAGTCTTAAAATAAAGACTTGAAAGGACAGAAAGGAGAAAGCATCTCCATGTTTCCCTCTTCCCCAAATGGCACAGACATAGATGATCTCATTAGCTCATCTGTGTAATTTACACTTCTAATATGGCTGGGGAATAAAACAAATATTCAGAAATAAGCAACAGGATGCAGATAGAAGAGGGGGGAAACCTCACAGTCCTCTCTCATCTAAGTTCCTTCTTTCCCTGCCAAATGTTATATTCCCTTCCTGGGAACCCCTCCAAGTTTGTGTCTCCAGATGCCACATTGCAGCAGGTTCCCTGGAATCCCTCCTACCCAGCTCCACATCACTCACACTGAACAGGCAGGGCAAACACAGGGTGGAGAGAGCATTATTTATTTCCAGATGGAAATCAAGCTATGGAAATAGACAACAAGGAAAAAAGAAAAGGAAAAAAAAAAAAAACCAAAACCACAAAAAAATCACACACACACACAAAAAAACAACCAACAAAAAAACCCCCCACCAACCCAAAACAAACAAACAAACCAAACAACCAACTACCAAACTACAAAGAAACTTTAAGCCTCATGAAACTGACTGTTCTCTGGGGGGAAAGGGAAATACAAGTTATAGGTTGAAATCTGGAAGTATGGACATGTGAGCTGTGTTTTCTGCTGCTAACCTGGGGTTCTGGCTTACAGGCAAATGAGATGATCAGTGTGGGAATAAGGGAGATTCTCAGACCAAATAGAAATATTGAAGGTGAAACTGCAACCCAAATGGATTCACCTGACTGTTTGGGCATCCTTGGTACTGCTCAGCTCTAATCTGATCTAGGGCCATGTAACTGTAGGCTTCTATCAGAGTACCTGTCTTGACATATAACTTTAGATGAAGGACTTTCCTATTAGAAGTGCCTGCCAGTCTGTGGATGAAGATTAAGCAGAGTTCTAAGAGATAGTGCCTAACATATGAGTGGTTGAAGTTGAATGAGGTGAAGCCCTCTCCTCCTTGGGGGCAAGAGCTGAACCACTGCTACATCACTCTACACCTCTCGCCTTTCCTAATCTATAGAGAAAACTGAGAGCAGCTCTTGCTCAGCCAGAACTTAAGTAAGTTGGAGCTGACCCTAGGACCTGGTGACTTCCTGGAAGCAAAGTACCACCAGTTACCAAGGCAATATGTTGATCTTTAGTATTTTTGACACTTAAAGAATGCACCTGTTTCAAACACAGATAAATCTGCTGAAGAAGTAAATTCAACCAGGCCTAACTAGAGAAGCGAACTGGTGCAACACAGCTTCCTTTCATCCTCTTCCTATATATCTCCAAAGACCACTGCTATCCCTTCTCTGTCTCTCCACCTAATTTTCATTTTAAAATGTGCTTTAATGACTGCAAGTAGGTCTGCAGTCCAGAAATAGAAGTCTCAAAGCGCAGAGGGCATTATGTTCCCATCCACCTCACCTGTGGAGCAGAGTCCAGACCCAAATTACCTGACTATTAGAAGAGACCCCTGTGCAGAATTTCACTCTAGTCCCTTTTTGGATGCTATTTTACAACACCCAGCTGGCCTTCAGTCCAAGTAAGAATCACTCCTAAATCTGATTCTCTCCATCTCTTTCTATTTTTCCTCTCCTGTCTCCTTCACTTGCATGAAGAATGGCTGGTAAAAATTTATTGTGGGTGGGATTTTGAGGCGCACATCCCATTAAATTTAATGGGAGCTGAGCATCTAAATCCCTTAGGCAGCTTGAAAATTTCAGCCTCTATTACTACGGCTCTGCTCATTATAGCCAGATTTGTACATGACAGCTCAGGAGCCCTGACTCCAGTGGCAGTGATGAGGTTCTGTACTGTGCCGCTCATGGCACACGGTGTAGGCTGCCTTTGCTCACAGCTCATCTTGTCACAAGCTCTGCAGCTAACGCGAGAGCAGAAAGCAGCCTGTGATCTCATTAGGGTTAGGGAACTTTCTCGTAGGGGGTTTTTCCATGAGAGGAAGGTAATGCCAAGTAAATCTGCCTTTGTTGTGGCTATTTGAGAACCCTTTCATTCTGACTGCAATCAATCATCAACTTCTGATGCACGGTGTACAATAGGGTGGACGTGGCTGCGTTGCACAGCTGCATCATGATACCAAAAGGAAGAGCGTTTCAAGGGGTCACTGTAGACTTTGCTGGGCCGTCAGGATTGCCAGATCCCACCACACTAAATTTTTCATCAGCATTCTGCTTAATTTACTGAAATTATAATCTACCAGGAGGGCATGACTGGAAAGAGAATGGCTTTTTAAAATTTCATGCACATCCTGCAGCTCTTCATCGGTAAGGTGTTTAACCATGTTGGTGTTAATCACACCTGACAGGGCAACCTTTCTTATTCTCATCAGAGACTTTCCTGTCCCTTTTCATGTCACTCCAGCCCGACTGTGCTGTAGGATAAAAGGGGCTAGAAAATCTCTAGGAAACCTGGGGAAAAACAAAAAGCAGTTGGACTGTCATGACAAAACCTTACCTTCTGTGCACAGTGTGGGGAGGATGGCACCCTCAGAAAGGTAAGATTACTCCATAATTAGAAAAAAAAAAGGTTGCTCAGCACCTTAGTTTTTTTGCTGCCATTGTTGTTCTACGGTGTCATACGTACATATTTCATGCACTCTGAACTCCAATCCTTGGACACATAAAGATACATTAAAGGTTTAAATTCTCAAAGTCAGTGGAGGGTTGGAACTTTAAGAACTCTGGCATATCTGAGCCTATATTTACGGTGTTGAGGCACTGATTTTGTTGTCCTAGAAAACATTCTGTAATATACTGACTTGTGAACTAAGTGGTCAAACCATGCTGCAGCAGACAAAATTTCAAAGGAAATGGAATACAGCTCTTTCCCTTGCTGATGCCACTGCTAAGCTATGCAGCTTGTGATGAATATGCAACTGATTCCTAGTAGAACTGAGAAGCAGATAGGAAATCTACATAGTTTTGTTCTGTAGGGAGGTTTCTGAATAATAAAGCTGCCAACTTATATCTGGACACAGGTGATGAGTGGGTTGAAAGCAGCCTTGAAGAGAAGGATTTGGGGATATTGGATGAAAACCTGAATATGGACCAGCAACATGTGGTTGTAACAGTATCCTGGGCCTCATCAAGAGAAGCAAGAGAAGTGATTCTGCTCCCCTAGTACACTCTTGTGAAACACCAGTGGCAGAACAAGAGGACACGGTCTCAAATTGCACCAGGGCAGGTTTAGGCTGGACCTTAGGAAGAAGGTCTACACTGAAAGAGTGATTGGCATTGGAATGGGCTGCCAGGGGAGGTGGTGGCGTTACCATCCCTGGAGATGTTTAAGAGGAGGCTGGATGAGGCACTTAGTGCCATGGTTTAGTTAATGAGAAGGGTTAGGTGATAGGTTGGACTCGATGATCCTAGAGGTTTTTTCCAACCTGGTTAATTCTGTGACTTTGTGATTCTGTGAATCAATTTTTTTTCTTTTCAGAAAAAGAAGATGGGTGGTGGAGAGGCTCTCCCTGCCCTCTTCCCTACCCTCTTGCCTCAGCCCTCATCCACCCACCCAATTGCCTCCAGACAGAGCCAACTCACCTCACACCCTTTCTGTACCCATCCTGGGTGGCTGTGTCACAAATGTCCTGCAACACAGCAGCCACCACTACAATGTTTTGTCTGCTGTCACATGGTCACCACATCACCAGGGGTTCCACAGCTTGTGCAAGACCCTTCACACAGACTGTACAAAGCTGGGTAGGCAAACTAGCTGAGGATCCCCACACAAGAGAGCTATGTTAGTGTGGCTCCTTGCCAGGCTAACGAACCCACACCTCATCAGTGCCGCCTGGCTGCCCCCAGCAGCACAGTCTGCTGCCATTTCCTCCATGAGCATCTTTCAAGAAAGATCTAAGCAAACTGTGCTGAGATTAACAGACAAACAGGCACCAATCTCTGGAGTCAAATGCAACCATCCTACATGAAAACCCAAAACATGTATAAGGCACTTTGCAATGTAGCTCATCCTTCCCCCTAGCTGTTGGCCAGGGCTGCCCTTCTGTTGAGGGCAGGACATCCTATGTCCACATCAGTCTCTGTAGGTCTCAGCTGTGTTGGTCAGGAGCTGTGGCTGTCACTATGTGGGCCAGGGCTGTGCTGCCCTCTCTGCCACCACTCACTGGGCTGTCTGCACAAGAGTACCAGACAAGGGTAAGAAAGAGCATCTAGATGTGGCTGCTGTGCACAAACCCTCATCATTTTACATAAACCTGGAGTAGGTTGTTTAGCATGAGTTAAACTTTGCTTTTTTAAAAGCAAGAGCGAGTTCACAAAGCTACAAAATCTTTCTTAAATCTTTTACTTTAAGTAGACAGATGATTACTTTTATCAGCAGCTACCATATGACATTTATTTAGGCAAAATCATCCATGGACTTCAGATGGGAGTTTTGTCTCCAGTAAACAACAAAATGGCTCTCCAGCTACATAAATATTGGACTGTCACTAGTTAGATAAGGCTGATAAATTAGCACTTCTGTGCCAGCAAGGGACAAATCTCTGGGCAGCCCTGTTTGGTTTATAAAGCAGGGACTACTGTTCATCAGGAAAAGTACCAGCAGCAAGCTGGGGAAAAGGAACCCAGAGGAAGTGTCAAGGGTAAAAGTAAGCAAGGCAAGTGAAGATCTAAAAGCACATTCAGGTGCTTGTTCAGGCAGAACAACATGTTCTGAGCATGGAAAAGTCTGAGAAGCTGTGCTAGCATACTGCAGAGAGCTGAGAGGCATTTTAGGGGAGTTAAGCAAGCCCAAGTGGACCTACAGCCAGATATTTCCACTGGTCCTGAGATCCACACAGTATTATAGACGAGCCTGAATTCTGTGTCTGCAAAACTATTCCTCAGAGTTATGCCTGGGTGCACAGCAGCAGGACATCTGAAGCAGCTCTTTGTATGAAACTCATTTTTGCTTTAGCAGCTTGAGGGAAAGTAAAAATCTTCTCCATGACATGTACATGGCTTCACATACAGCAGGACAAAATTCCAAGTAATTAAAGAGCTGATAAAATTGGTGTTAAAAGAGCCAATATCTCTTTAGGACACTTCAGATAAGCTGATCATTGCATCTCCAGAACAATAACGTCTTCTTTGAAGACAGAGATGAAAAGCAAGATGAGTTGCAGTTACATTTGACATACAAACAGAAATCTGCACGATGCTATTAGAGATACGAATGATGCTGAAGTTGTGGTTGCAGAAATTGTAGTAGGAAGGCTTTCATGGTCCAGATGGAAAACTGAAAATAAATTCCACTTATTACAGTGGGCCTCAGATGCTTGATTGTGATAATCAACATATTTCTTTGCTGCACGGACACTAAGTAAAAGGGATGCTAAATACTTGTCTTTAAGGCTGCAATAAATTCAGACAGGAGCCTTGCTTATAAGAAATAATTTTGTTATAAGTGAATCAGTTTATTTTCTTAAAATTAAAAGCGAATTTAAAGAAAAAAGTCTCTAAGTAACCTCTTTCCAAAAGGGAAATTTGAAAATTTAGGAGTATTATTTAAGGAGTTATCTGAAATAAAGAGCCTAATGACCAAATAGCAGAAGTACTGAATGTCTTCAAGTTACAGATTCAGCCATCATCTGGAAATGACACATAAATAATTACTCTCTTCTTCCCAGCATTGGAGGCAATGCTGAAAGATTTAGACTGAGCTTATTCTGAAGATTTACAGGCCAGTGAGAAAAAGTCCAGCAGAGGACCTCAGAAATAAACCAAGTTCTCAAGAACCATGAGAAAAGCATGAGAATAAATCTCAAGGGCTAAAATAAAAGCAAAAAAAGATTTTAGTTAGAGATTAAGGAAAACTCTCCAGCATGAAACTAGTGAAATACTGGGCTAAACTCCTAGGTGATGAAAATCCCCATGCAGTAAGTTTTGAAGAACAGATCAGCCAGGCAGCCACTAGGAGCAGTTAATTACATGTTCACCTCCTCTGAGGCAGAGAGATGGATTAGATGATCTCCCAAGGTCCCTTCCACTCTTATAATTCCTATTTCATCTATGTAGCATCTCCCTCTTTTTCACTTTTTTAATGAAGCAGAGGAAGGAGACAGGAGAAGGGAGTATTTCAGATGCTTAGCTAGCAGGATGAAGGACACAGCAAGCAGAGCGAACTGAAAACTGAAGTCCAGAGGAAAAAAATTAACTTATGACTGGGATCTTGAGTAGAAGAAGAAAGAATGCACATTGCATCCTGTCCTGACCATCCTCAATATTTCCCTTGAGCTCAATCATTCTTGACTTAACACTGAGGAAAGCAGTCCACAGCCTGCAGGCAACTTGGAGCTGGTTTGAACCACAACACAAATAAAATACCCCCTATGTTTAAGGTTTTTTTTTTTCTATGCTTCAGCTTATTATATTTTTTCCCCTGATTCTTAAAGCCTGACATTTTCTCTGCTGTATTCCACACAAGCATCAGTCTTTCTGAAAACAGAAAGAAAAAAAAAATGTAGGGCAGTTGGTATAATCTACCTTCTACAAATTAGTAATCATCATGACGAGCATAATGCATTTCCAAGGCAGCCGTTGCTGTTGCTAGACAAATTCATTTGCATTGTGCTATTATTGGGACTTAAATCTCTCTTTCTCAGGCTGTTTGTTAAAAATAAAGCGTTTCAGCATAAAAAGGGAGTGAAACAACTGGGATGATTCAGCCCGCTCAGGATGCTATATATTTCTCCTCTGCTCCATTAGTACCTCCGAATTGTAGTTCCCAAAGCAACCAAGCCTCAGCCTTCAGCCACAGTTATATATCTGGCAGGGGAAGGGATAAGAGCAGCTTTACGCCAGTTTGTGTACTCTGTAATCCTTATTCCACAGCTGCCTGTTTCCACAAGAGGGCAGAGGATGAAGGTTGCGGCGCGTTGACACCTAAGCGTTATATACGACAGCACAGCAACTGCTTGCCATAAAGCGGTGTCAGCCACGTTCCCCTATATCTCCACAGCATTCTTTACCTACAGTGCTAGGATGACATAAAGCACGTTGGATCACTTCTCTGGCTGATGTGCTGCACATTGCAGCTCGCAGCCTGGCACTTGCAACACTGCTATGTGACCCTCTGCAGCGCCGAGGTGCAGGCTGCCCAGAGTGGAAGTAGCAGGCGGTGAAATACCTGCTAGAGTTTTGTGCTGTCATCAGCTCCCTTCCTGCTGCCCCACAGTACATACGGCAAAATATGAGCTGCTGCCTAGATTTTATTATGAAATGCTTTCCTATTTGTTCCCCTAAAATAAATGAAAATAAACATGGAAGCAGTCCTGTTTTCAGCAAGGAAAAAAAAAAAAAAAAAAGCTGCTGTCATGCTGGTGTGGTGTATAATGGAATACAGCAGCACTGTATTTCATAGAGTGGCTTAGGTTGGAAGGGACCTCAAAGATTATCCAGTTCCAACCCCCCTGTGCCATAGGCAGAGACACCTCCCAGTAGAACAGGTCGCTCAAAGCCTCATCCATCCTGGCCTTGAACACCTCTAGGGAGGGAGCAGCCACAACCTTCCTGGGCAACCTGTTCCAATGTCTCATCACTCTCACTCTAAAGAACTTCCTCCTAACATCCCATTTAAATCTCCCCTCTGCCAGTTTAAACCCATTTCCCCTCGTTCCTGCCATTACAAGACCTTGTGAATAGTCCCTCCCCACCCTCCTGTAGGCCCCCTTCAGAAGGATCACTAAAGAACGGACAAGCAGAACTCAGCAAATGATAAAATCCTTCCTGCTTGTTTTCCTGTTCCTGATGACTCTTTACATGGAACAAGACTTCTCCAGAGGTGGTTGAAAGTTCTATTTTCCACCAAAGCCGGAAAGAGAAAATAAAACTTTTGCAGATTATTTCAGAGAGGTATTGTTTTGATGGTTTGTTTTTTGTTTGTTTTGTTTTATTTTTTAATACTAACAAGAAAAATCACATAAATTAAAATGGTTTGGGTTTGTGACAGCTCCCCAGAAAGAAGAGTAAAACCTGGTAACTATTCTCAAGTTTCTAGTTGAGTTGGTCAACCCATTCCAGTGTCTTCCTTATGATTCAGTGTGTCTTCATGTTAACTGCCAAGGATTTGAGGGCTTAATGTGAATTCTAAAATAAGATTAGTATTCCAAATGAAATACTTCTGACATATGCGTGGTTCTCATTTTATTCCAATGAGCTCCAGTAAATGCACAATACTGCTTGAGGGTATAACTTGAATTCAGGAGGGGCACAGCTAAACACAGCCACTGGGCGACCAGCATCGTATCTGGGCACAGAGAAGCAAGAGGCACAAACATTTGGGTGGGCAAATCTGCTTTGCAATGGGCTTGATAGCCACCAGAATTACAGCAGAGGAGGCCTGGCCAAAGAAAGGCTTTGCAGCTGCATGTTTCCTCAGCTTTTATGGGCCCTTGTAGGAGGAGAGTTTGCCCATGATGCTCTGTCTCACTTAAGGAGTGGTA
The DNA here is from genome assembly GCA_013396835.1 of Psilopogon haemacephalus. Classification (NCBI taxonomy): domain Eukaryota; kingdom Metazoa; phylum Chordata; class Aves; order Piciformes; family Megalaimidae; genus Psilopogon; species Psilopogon haemacephalus. The sequence goes on from VWZI01022076.1 coordinate 1,459,225, forward strand.
TAAAATGGAGTAATACTGCCTCACAACCTGCTCAGGGAACAGAATAGGAAAGAACCACACATCCAAATTTTGCTGTAACCACTCAATCTATTAGGTTTTCAACAGCCAGTAAAAAAATCAACAGATTTATCTTCTTCCACACTCTAGAGCAGTGATCACTCCTTCATCCAAACATCACCAGTAGGTCCAACACTGCTCTTATTTCATTCATCTGAATTACTGCAGCAACTGATCAGGCCCATATAATTTACCTCTTTCTACCTCAAGATGTATCTTATTGGTCAATTGTCCTCTTGGGTCAGCTGTAAATGGCCAAGAAATTGGGCTTGGGCAAAAAGTGAAAAATCAATATCCAACAGAGCAGGTTCCTCTGGTCCTTCAGGGAAATGTATTTTGGCAATGCAGATGGGAAAATGACACAGCACAAACCCATGGCTAAGAAAATAACTTCCAAAAAAAGTTTTTTCTGGTTCAAGCTTAAGGCTACATCTACTACCAGGCCACAGACAGGTAAGAAGAGATCTGAACCAGTGTCCTAGAAGGCAGCCTGCAGCAGCAAGGCCCAGGAAGAGCTGCCTGCAGAAGACACACACTGCTGCAGTGGGTGCTGCCCTCCCAGCCTCCCTGTGCACAACTGGCAGCTTCCAAAATCCTTTCACTTCCCTGCAAGCACACCCTGGACCTGGGTTAAAACCATAATGGATGATTACTGTTACACAGCCGAGGCTGGGAGCATCAGAGTCTGTGATATGCTGAGCACACACATGCACTTAGGTACCTGCTCTGTCCCCTCCCCAGGACGGGGAGAAATGGAGAGTTGGTCCAGGTAGGAATCACAGCCCATAGCACAGCCACACACACTGTCAAATACTCAGACTTCTCCTTCGGTCACCTCTTTTAGTTTTGGTGGTGGTCCTTTGTTTTGGGACTATGCTGGAGCTGAGGCATGGCAATGAGAGCAGCCAATGGTAGCAGCCACACAGAGGGTGGAACTTGTCATTTACCCGTGCTCGAAGGCCAGCTGCTCTCCTCTCGGCAGGGCTAGGGCTTCCCACAAAGCACCAAGGCACCTGCAAGAACAAGCAGGCTCTGAAGTGTGTGAGAAAGAGTTATCCCTCTCATGGCACGGCAGTGCTAGCACCTGCAGGTCTCACCTCTCCTCCAGCTCTCTGCAATGTCACAACTTTGCTGAACAGTACAAAAAACCTTTCAAAATTCAGCCCATAGTGGGACCACCCATGGTAAGAAAAATGACTAATGCCCAGAGTTATGAAGTAGCCATGACTTTCTGACAACCTTACTCCCAGGGGACTCTTTTTGTATTCCTCTGCTGTTTTCTTTTTCTCTGCTCATTTTTTAAGACTGTATAAAATGCTTACTGAGTGGACTTCAGGTCCAGAGCTGAAGGGTGATGCATTTCCAGCTAATAGCCTTTTTAAAGAAGTAGCTGGAAAAGAGGCAACAGCATTAAGCAGTAAGATAGCTCTGTAATTAGTGAGAGTCATATGGGAACAGGAGACTGATATATTGGGACCAGGAAAATGCTGGAAATAAAATGAGTGGGGAAGATAATATGCAAAGGAAAAGTAGCATGGAGGCTGTTGGGTGAAGGATCTGGAGAGACTTCATTGACGTGCAATATTCAGTAACCAGAGCAAAGGACAAGGGTCTGCAATGGCATGCATGTGGCTGGTGAGGTAGAAGAGAAAGGGCCAGACCAGCCACGACTTTTGGAAGCAGGGCACATCCATAAACCAGCAGGCATTTCTAATGCCCTCCCATACATAATTCAACTAGTCACTTGATCCCTTACATGAGGGAACAATAATCTAAAGTGCCTTGTCACCAGGCTTATGATAGAGCAGAAAATACTGTGACATTAGCTACTTCTACCCCTGGAATGAGAAATTAATCAGCACTTCATTGCTGGTGTGGGGTTCCTGGGCTCTTAAGGTTTAAAGTCAAGAAAACTTTCAGTGGGGGATTTGAGATTGACTGCTAACATAGATAAGAAAATGTAAATTCATAAGTCTGAGACCCAGTATAAATGAGAGCAGGATTTTGACCTGCATAATTTAAATAGAGGAAAGAGTATGCATGACATCTCCAGAGCCCTCTGCACTCACTGGCAGTCCTCTGGCACAACAGAATGCAAGTTCTGTCCTAAGTTTCACAAAATAACATCCGCCCCAAACATCACTGCACATTTTGTAACCGTACTGGCTACAGATGCAAGGCTAAGAAAAGCAGTCTGGGTCACAATAGGTAGTTATGGTAGACCATGATCTCCTTTGGCTCTCTGGCAGTGCTGCGCAATGGACAATGTTTAATAAGAATTGACTCATCCTACAGCCCTGAAAAACAAATTAGAAACTCGTCTAGATTACCGCAGATATGAACCCAGACGTGAGATAATTAGGCTGCTGTAAGGCACCCCGCTGCAGGTTTCAGGCTCTTCTGCCACTCATCCCTCCTCACCCAAGGACAGGCAGACACAAATGCTGAAGCTCACATCCCCCTCTGCAACGGCCTTACGCAAGGGGCGCAAGCGGCGTGTTAAAAAAGCAGGCGTGCGCAACTCCTCGGCGTGAGGAATTATCAGAGTAAATGCTGGGAGGAAATAAATGCATTCTGTAAGAAGACATCGTATTTTAACACAAGGATTTATTAACTGAGCCTACAGAGCAGATGTGATTGATCCAGTGGCGGGGTGTCAATACTCTGTTATTTCGTGTGGTAATAATTACGTTTCCCTCCGCTTTAGCCTACCTTGCACGTAATGGAAGATGACAGATTCTGGGGCGTGTAGCAAGTTCAGACGACTCTGATTTCTACTTTCTGGCAATTTAAAACTGCTTTCCTGCAGTGAATTTGCTTGTTGATAAACACTGGCTTGAAGTACTAAAAATACTTCCTCAAAACGGGTTTCTTTCAGAAACTGAAATGGTTCATTGTTATAAACTGGTATCTAATGTATTCAGGGTGTTTATAATTACAAAGCCTAGACCTAATCTGACTTTTCACTGATTATTTTTATTTTAATTATTTTATTTTATTTTAAGTTCAGCATTAAAAAGAATCAACTAGAAATTTGAGAATAGTTACCAGGTTTTATTCTTCTTTCTGGGGAGCTGTCGTAAACCCAAAACATTTCAATTTATGTAATTTTTCTCATTATTATTAAAGAAAAAAAAAAAGAAAAAAGAAAAAAACAATCAAAACCTCTCTGAAATAAACTGCAAAAGTTTTATTTTCTCTCCCTGGCTTTGGTGGAAAATAGAAATTTCAACTACCTCTGGGGACATCTTGTTCTATGTAAAGAGTCATCAGGAACAAGAAAACAAGCAGGAAGGATTTTATCATTTGCTGAGCTGTGCTTGTCCATTCTTTAGTGATCCTTCAGTATCTGAAGGGAGCCTACAGGAGGGTGGGGAGGAACTATTCACAAGCTCTTGTAATGACAGGATAAGGGGAAATGGGTTTAAATTGGCAGAGGGGAGATTTAAATGGGATGTTAGGAGGAAGTTCTTCACAGTGAGGGTGGTGAGACACTGGCACAGGTTGCCCACGAAGGTTGTGGCTGCTCCCTTCCTGGAGCTGTTCAAGGCCAGGATGGATGAGGCTTTGAGCGACCTGTTCTACTGGGAGATGTCCCTGCCTATGGCAGAGGTTTGGAACTGGATGATCTTTGAGGTCCCTTCCAACCTAAGCCATTCTATGATTCTATATTACCCACAGATTTCTTGAACTGAAATAACATAAGTTATCACTGAGCATAACTTTATTGGTGTATCAGAGATCATATTCAGCCTGTGAATATCAAGATGCACATCTTCATAACAACAACTCCCTTAAATTTGGTATGAGAAATACTCCTATCACACTGATAAATACACTGTGCCATGCCAAGATTCACAGTAACTCCCTTAGATTTGGTATGAGAGAGACATACTCTTATCACACTGATAGATGCACTCTTCTTATTCTGTCAGGTACCCAAGCTTTGTTTCTTCCCAGAACAGCTATAATTTAACTGGCCAGTCCAAAGCTCTCATTGGAACATTTGGAGATGACTATAGCAGAAGATGAGGTAAGACTTCCAACCCAGACAGATATCTTCTGTCTAACCATAGTTCTTTCACTGCTCTAAGGCAAATCTCTTCTGATAAATTATGTAATGATGTACTACAGCACTGAAGGGCTAGAACACCGTACATAAAAACTTGCTGCTGGAAATATCACAGAATTACAGAATGTCAGGGGCTGGAAGGGACCTCTAAAGCTCATCCAGTCCAACCCCACTGCCAGAGCAGGATCACCTATACCAGGTCACACAGGAACGTATTTGGCAGGTTTCCAATATCTCTGGAGAGGGAGACTCCACAATGCCTCTGGGCAGCCTGTTCCCACACAGTTCTGTTACCCACACAGTGAAAAAAAATCCTCCTCATGTTTAAATGAAACTTCCACCCACTGCCCCTTGTCCTGATTCTGTTACTCTGACACTCAAATGTTTTGAGATAGAAAGCATATTCAAGAAAAAGTGACTCCGGTATTTCACTAGGTATGGAAAAGTATTAACCAAAACAAGCAAACTCCTCTAATAGTTGCCATTATCCTGTAAGCCACTGCTAAGGTTGAGGTCTGAAGCATAATTAGTAGTATATGAGCTGTGGTACCTGTGATTTTTGCAGCTGTAGATCAGCCACTCCCAGATTTTACGAGGTGTTATTCTGAATCAAACCCCAGGAACACATGAATGCTGAAAGCCTCCAAGACCTTTTTCGGTTAAAATAGGAATCTGAGTGTTCAACGTGTGTTGATAAAGTACTAGGTTTGCAGAGCTCCCTGGAAAATTTAACCAAACCCTTTTGATCTAGCTATTTTGTATCTGCACGGAACAGTTCCTCTGTTAAAACTGCGTTGGTCATTGCACTCAAACCTTGAGAACCAGTGCAAACAGCATCTGTGCTGCTCTGTCTTCAGCTGTGGTTAAGAACAGAGAGGAAATCAGTAATTCCTGAAGCTGGAGAGGATTCAGTGCTATGCTCCTTTATGCTCTCTCCCAAAAGAGTTACAGTGAGTGTCCGTGCCTGGCTTGGTTTATTGCTCAGCCGAGGTCCAGAGAGGTGCTTTTAGAACAATACCACTTCCATCTTCTCCTTAGACCTTCCTAGCATGAGTCTTTTGAAGACTAAGTCTGTGCTGCCTTTGCCTCCTGTATATTGGTTTATGCATCTGCTGCTAAGGCCTCCCTTGTTTTCCTGACTTTGAAGGGTAAGAAAAACACTGTGGTAGGAAGGACAGCAAAGAAATCTGCAGTGCTTTTTTTGTTGCTTTGGTAGGTAAAACTGACCTAGATATCACAAACAGCAGGAGAAGAGAAATGCAAATACCTCTCCCTCTATATAAAATTATTCAGCACAACAGAAAACTCAGGGATCTGAAAGGTGAGGGATGATTTATAAGGGAAGATGTGGGAATATTCTCTTTCCACTTTCCCAGCTGTGGATGTCTGATGTGCACAGCTGTGTCCTGCTTTTCACTGTTTGAACTGCTCTCTCTACAGCACCAGTCCCCTGACTTCTCTTTCCTCCTAAAATCTTCGCTTCAGCTGGCTGTTTCTTATTAAGCTTTCCCCAGAGATATATGCATTTTTAAGATATTAAGATAAAGAAGGAAAACCTAAAAGGGGCCATGTGTCTGCACACAGGCATGTGTGTGGCAAAGCCTGTCTCAGAAATTGTTTTTCCTTTCGCCCTTTGTTTTTTTTAATGTTTGCAGAGGGGGAAAAAAAAGATTTCCCATTTCAGAAGCCCATAGCTGCAATTATCCTTCTCAAAAGCAGGTAAGTGACAGGTGAAAAAAAAAAAATAAATTAAACTCACTTCGGCAAGGCAGGTTCAGAATGTCTGTAATGAACTGAAATTACTTCAGCAAGTCCCCCTTTTATTCCGAAGCCCAGAAATCACCATTATTTGAACTTTTCCTGCATTTCTTTCAATGCACTGTAATTAAGCTCCAATTTGTGGTGTCTCAAGTCGGCTAGATTTTTAACTTGCATTGTCTTCCAAAAGGGTGCAGTCAGGGCTGTGTAGTCAGTCAGCTCATTCATACCTCTGCATCATTAATATTAGTCAACTGGAAACATAGGTTAAATAAAAAATATCTCTCAGGAATATGCAGGATACTCTGTATTCCACTCCAGAGCCCAGCACCAATACATCTAGCACAGGATCAGATCCTTGCAATACTTTTAAGTGGTTCAGGTTCATGCACAACCAATGACTTTTATTTCTGGGCCACTGCTGGGACAATTACAGCAGCTCCAAGCAAATATTTCAATCATCCCCATCCACTCCAGCTCTGCAGGAGCTATTTCAGGTCTTTACAGTGTAACCAGCCACATTTCCCAGTGCAGTATTGTTATAGAATAGGATAAGCCAGGTTGGAAGAGACCTCCAAGATCATCCAGTTCAACCTATCACCTAGCCATATCCAAGGACACTAAGTGCTCCATCTGGTCTTTTCTTAAATGCCTCCAGGGATGGCAACTCCACCACCTTTCTGGGCAGCCCATTCCAGTGGCAAATCTCTCTCTCTGTGAAGAACTTCTTCCTAATATCCAGCTCATACCTCCCCTGGCACAACTTGAGACTGTGTCCTCTTGTTCTGTTTTAGGTTGCCTGGGAGAAGAGACCAACCCCACCTGGCTACAGCCTCCCTTTAGGTAGCTGTAGACAGCAATGAGGTCACCCCTGAGCCTCCTCCTCTCCAGGCCAAACAATCCCAGCTCCATTATGCTCTCCTCAAAGGGCTTGTGCTCCAGACCCCTCACCAGCCTCGTTGCTCTCCTCTTATGTTCCAGCCAGCAATGCTGAGGACACAGAGGAGGCCCCTTCCCTGTGACTCCTTGCAAAAGTAGCTCCAGAGGGGCCAAGATGTTGCTGTGCAAAATCTACAAGGTCTTAAAACAAGAGGTGAAGAAAAAGTGTATATTGATGTCAAATCATCAGCCATAAGGTAGATTTTGCTCTGGTAAAGGAAGAAAAGCAACTGCTGATCAGCCTGTACCAGTTCCTTCCCCTGCAAGTCACTCAGAATAAACACTGTGAAGCAGTCTAAAATAGCCTTTAATTATCTCTCAAGCACTTCCATTATGCAATAATTTAGCCAAGGCACCATGATTCTGCCCAATTTGCTCTCCCATAGCCTATTACCCGTGAGTCCACAGAACTTTTCCTTCAGCCTTCTCTCCATTCCCTCTCATTTCCTCAAGAACAAAAATTGCCAGAAGACTGTGACTATGCAAGACCTCTGGAAGCTGCATTTCCAGGAGTTCAAGGCAACACTGCATCCCTTCAAGTCAAGCATTAGAGAATTTTAAGCTCTATTAGCGGGTCAAGTGACTGATAAGCTCACTTTACCATCTCAGCGGACAGGTTTGTGCCCTAAGCTAACATCACAGGCAAAGCCATAATTCATCTCTCAGGCTCTGCTTCCACCTGTGAACTGAGATACACGGTCAGAGCTGTTCCAGCAGGGAAAGTTTTGATGAGCAGTGTTGACTTCAATCAAAGTTCTTACATCCTTGGCATAAGAATACTAAAGTGTTTGAAGCAAACCCCATCTATTTATCAACTTAATTAGTCTGCAACACTATGCCACACCATCAACTTGTAAAAGTTTCGAAGTTAACTACAGATGATACATATTTGGTGCAAACCATTGTAACTTGGCGATCATAAAGATTAGTTATAGGGCAATAAAAGTGTTATGTCAGGTTTTTACAGCTGGTCATTAATATTGTAAAATGCAGTTATGTTTTTATGCTTTGTTGGCTGACAGAAACATCCAGAATCAGAGGGAGACCGTGAACTTTCTTTAATCTCTATTAATGGGTCTTTAAATTGACCCATTCGGAGAAACATCTTCTTAAAGGCTATAAAATACTCCCGCAGTCTGCAGTGCTCCTTACAAATAGGCTAGTAATCAGCAGAGATCTCAGAGACAAAATGCAGGTCCCTCACTGGGTATGTAGTTGCTGCAGTTCAAAAGAATATAAGATCAGGAACAAAAGAAAAATCTTTTGTTTATGTTTTGTAATGAATTTAGAAGGGCGTTCAACAGCGGGAAGCAAAACACACCAAGCTCACTGGGAGCAGGTTTGTGCTGGTGTGGAGGGTGGATAGGCAGGTATGACACTTACTACAAGGCAGTGGGAAATGTAAACAGACAGGGAACCACTGGAAAATGTGAGTTTGAGCTTGTGTGGACATCCTGAGAGGCATCAGGATTTGTACACACAGGAGCTCTCAGGAAAGCAGTTCCAGGTAAGCTTTTGAAACTCATTCCTTGAATGTATTAACCAGGACTGTGGTCAATTTAAATTCTGATTAGGAATGGCTGTACTAGAATTCATCCTATTCTTTTTGGAGGTGTTTTTATTCAGAGCTGCTCATGACTGTGAACTGGAAGACTCACGTAGAGGTTTACTGGAGTTAGTTAATTTACAGGTATAATCCTTTTGCACAAAGTCTGAGCATCTCCATGTGGTTAAAGGCTCATTGATGTGTCCTGAGGCTTCCCACCCTACCCACCTCTCTTCCCTTTTGCTACTACCCATGTAACTGGCATTTTACTTTTTCTTACAGTATCCATAGGAAACTTGTGGAGCCCCCAAGCCTTCTATCTGCAATTTTCTGCACTATTAATAACAATGTGTGAAAGCAATGAAAGACCTATTGATGCCTTGATGGATTGTGAGGAGAGGGAAAAGTGATTTTTTTTTTTGTTTGTTTTTAAAGCTGCATTTAAAATCAGCTAGTTACACATATTGTTTTCTTTTGCACTGCATGACATCAACATTCTCAATTTCCTATTCACTGGTGGTTAAAACATCCAAATGGATTCAGCTTCCAGGCCTACAGTCCAAGTTGTGATTTGGTTAAGTAAAACTGGCTTGATTTTCTCCTGGATAAAAGCCATTAAAAATCAAGGAAATTATTCATCCCAACAGATAATGCAGCTTGGAAATGATATTTTCTTTTAAAGTAATGTTGCAGCGTCCTGCACAAATCAAAGCAAATTTCCACTAAATATAAGAGGCTTAATATAAAAATCAAAACCTGTATTTCTCTCAGGAGGCTCCTCATTTTCATTTGCATCAGACCCCTGAAGATATTTGTTACATGTAACCTAGTTGATGGTTATTTTCCCATCCTTTTATTGTTGCAAAATTGCTTCTTTTTCCACCTGCCCTGAAAAAGTCCAAAACTGGGAAACAGACACAGGCAGGCCTGAATAAAACACATTGTTCTCATGATTTTATCCTGCCCAGCTTAGAAAGTGGAGCTGGGGAGGGACTTTTTAGGCTATCAGGTAGTGACAAGACTAGGGGGAATGGAGCAAAGCTGGAGGTGGGGACATTCAGATTGGATGTGAGGAGGAAGTTCTTCACCATGAGAGTGGTGAGAACCTGGAATGGGTTGCCCAGGGAGGTGGTTGGGGCCACTTCCCTGGAGGTGTTTAAGGCCAGGCTGGATGAGGCTCTGTCCAGCCTAATCTAGGGTAGGGTGTCCCTGGGCATGGCAGGGGGGTCGGAACTGGCTGATCCTTGTGGTCCCTTCCAACCCTGACTGATTCTATGATTCTGTGATCCTGGAAGTCAGAGAAGCATCCTTACATGTGGGGAGCCTATGCCCAGTGTGCAGCTGGGAGGGCTTGGAGAAGAGATGGCTTGGGGGAGGCACCAGGGTGAGCAAACTCATTGCAAGGCAGGAGCTGGTGCTGGTGTCCAGCCATAGCATGTCTGCAGGGCTCTCAGAGAGGAGGACAAGGGGAAGTGCAGAATTCAGTAACTTGGAAAGCCTTTGTATTAAACAGGGATAGGAGCAGGGGTTTGTGCAATCAAAGCCTGAGGCGGTGTCAGGAAACTGTTACACTGGGAGAAAATCCTGCCAATCTCCTAAATCAGAAGAGACTTTGTTTGCTCCTATGTTTTGATTTTTAGCTAGTTCAAGGTTTCAGATGGAGGAAATTGTGGGGACTGGATTAAATACTGCACTTGGCTTTTCCCCATAAACCATGATGGTCAACATAAGAATGTTTTCTAGTCAGAGCTATCTGCAGGTTCAAAATGCTGGTAATTGGTGGGCCTAAACTGTTGATAACAAATCAACATTTTCTCTGGACAAAAAGACTAAAAAGCTTTTATCTCGAAGAGTCTAGTAATAGAGCCAGAACCACAGGGCTTAATAGATTTCACAAGTCAGCCCCAATCACAAGACAAGAAGTTATTACACTTGAATTATCACACAGATCTTGCTGTAATCTCTGCAAGAAAAACCTTACCAGACCAGAAGAGAGTTAATCTATGTTCAGTCCTTGGGACTGTAAACTCCTTCCTCTCTGTATGCTACACACAACAGCAGGCCAGGCTGCAATTCATGTCACAGAAGGAAAAACCTTCTTGTAATCACCACCCAGTCATGTGCACCCCAAGCACTGAACACAAGAGGACTGAAATCTTCCACATCTGCTGTGACCATCAGCTGGCAATCAACACAGATAAGATCTGAAGAAGGAAGACCCAAAATGATGACCCAGAAGATCACAACCATCAGGGTGAGGTTACAGGGGAATGAATCTGTGATGAGAGGTCAGAAGATGCACTGATAAAGACCAAGACTGGCCATACACATGCCATAGGCCTTGCATACATGAACAGACAGACCTGCTGTCATTTAAAAAATAAAACAATCAACAACCTTAAGGTTGTTCCCTGCCTTATCTGCTTTTACTGTTAGGGGTTGTGGTATAAATACAACCGCCCAAGAGAAAAACTGCAACGTACATGAGAGGGAATGATGACAGAAGCATGGACCTATTTGGGTTGGAAAAGACCTTTAAGATCACCAAGTCCAACCTTTAGCTAACTACCAATCCTGGTGCTAAAACATGTCTCCTAGTACCACATCTCCTTGTCTATGTCCCATAGCACCACACCTATGATTATTGGGCATTTGACAAAATATACCCTTGTGGCACTAATCATAGAATCAGAATACCATTTTGGTTGCACTTTCTTGGGGTTTATTTATCAACCTTTAGCCCTGAAAACGCCCCAATATGTGGCTCTCCATTGATCCTGTCACAACTCAAGGTACCACTCTTCCTGCTTGTTGGCTGTCAAGAAGTTACAGCCCAACTCCCAGCTCTCCAGATGGGGCTAAGATGAGGAGTAAGTTACTCAAGAACCTCTCTGACTTACCATAGCAGAGAAAAAACCCCACTGCCCTAGGTCTGGGAAGCATAACCTGGGGGATATACAATTGTCTTAGTGTGATTAAAAGGTGTTAATAAAACAAGGAATAAGATGGGAGGCCTGCACTAATGCCCATGCCAGCTTGTCTGCAGTAGATCTTCAACTGAAGCCAAAGGGAGTTATCCAGAATAGCCCACCCCAAACTAGAAATGTCAATATTTCTGTTCTTGTGCAGCTACACATAAGAGAAAATCTCTGATAGTTTATATTTCATGTCCCTGCTGCCTCCTCTTTTTTTTCCAGCTTTCATGTTTCTTGAGATAAGTATTTCTTGTCGCTCTCCTTGGAATGAACTACATGTGGTAAATATAGTCAGGGTGCTCTGATCTTGGCTTCGAGAAAGTTTCCTGGCCTGGTTAAAAAGAAGAACAATTTTTTAAAGCTTACATTTTAAGATTTCAGGTGAATATAAACAGCAGTCTGAGTCCTGGTTCTGGGCTTTATTGCAGCACAGGCATGGATGAAATTGTGCTCAGAAATGAGATTTCTGTTCTAAGCTCCTTTTAAAATTGTTCTGCCCTTGCCTGCACGTAGTGATGGAGATGTTTTAAATCTGTGGGAAGAAAGGGGGCTGTCTGGGAAGCTGAGGCTGTCTACAACTACCTAAAGGGAGGTTGAAGCTGGATGGGGTTGATCTCTTCTCCCAGGCAATCAGCAACAAAAGGAGGGGATGCAGTCTCATTGCGCCAGGGGAGGTATAAGCTGGATATTAGGAAGAAGTTCTTCACAGAGAGAGTGATTGGCATTGGAATGGGCTGCCAGGGAGGTGGTGGAGTCATCATTCCTGGAGGTGTTCAAGAGAAGACCAGATGGAGCACTTAGTGCCATTGGATAGGGCTAGGTGATAGGTTGGACTGGATGAATGTGTAGGTCTCTTCCAACCTGGCTTATTCTATTCTATTCTATTCTATTCTATTCTATTCTATTCTATTCTATTCTATTCTATTCTATTCTATTCTATTCTATTCTATTCTATTCTATTCTATTCTATTCTATTCTATTCTATTCTATTCTATTCTAGCTTATTCTAGCTGGAAGAGACTGAAAGCTGTTTGTTTAGGGCATGCTAGAAGTTAGGTCCTGAAGACACTTTGTGTTTGCAAATGAGACATTTACAAACAGCAATGAAAAGCTGGGATTTTACTGGCCTCCCTTTGCAGAGAAGGAGCTCAGGGGTGGGAGGGTTGTCATTTCTGATTACCCAGAAATGGGTCTACTCCAGCTTCTCTGCATAACCACCTCAGCCAGTCTGTGGACAGTCTAACTGGAGTAAATATAAGGATAAATCTGCTTCCTTCCCACCTGGAACTGTTCTAAAGCAGCAGCACTGGTCTGCCATATTCCTCTGATTGCAGTGATAGGAAATACCTTGGTTCCAAGCTCAGTCTTTGTTAATTGCTGTCCCTTTAATTCAGCATTTCTGCAGCACTTAGTTTCACCTTTTCATAGCCTGCTTCATTTTAATGCTAATTAGCTTCACTGAGGTATAGATCTCACTCCCTCCAACTTTTATATGTGTTTGTTTTCCAAGACACCACTCTTCCCTTCCTTTGGATTTTTATAAAGTACAAAATCATCTGCATGAAAGCACTTCCAATATTTCACTTAAAAAAAAAAAAACAAACCCAACAAAAACAACCAGGCTATTTACCATCAGACCCAAGAGTGACAGTGGCTTCTTATTCTCAAAACACGGGCATGAAACACCCCTGAGTCTGCCTCCACCACAGCAGAACATATGCCACTTTTAATCAACCTAACTGCTTCTCTGTTTGTTAATCTAAACTCCCCAACCAATCTAGGGATGATAGGGAGGAAAACAAGAAAGAAAGAAAGAAAAAAAAAAAAAAAGAAACAAAATCTTGACAAGTCTACTGTCTCATCTAATAAAATTGCAGTAAGCTGCCCAAATGAAAGCCTCTAGGAAAAAGCAATCACTCAGGATTCAGTGGGGAAGACAACCTTTGCCTGCTGCCTCCAAAAGATGACTGGTGACAACCAGCTTGTGGCTCTCTGAAGACAGAGATGGCTCCTTTTAGATTTTGTATCACACTGTTATTTCTTCTTCTTTTTTTTTTTTTTTTCCCCTTTCTTTTCCTTTTTGGCTTACAGAGCTGCTTTCAATAGTTTCTTTCAAAGCTGTTTCTTAATTCTGCGTGCAGCTGAAGGTAGCTGGGTTTTCAGAGGCAAAGCCAAAACTCTGAGGAGTTCTGAGAAGGGCTGTACAGAGCACACAGGAGAAACCTGCTGAAAATGAACCAAGGTTCTTGTTAAAATATTACATGAAGTTCCAGAGTCTTCGCTGCAGTACATGTACCTGAATTAAAGATGTGGGCTTGAGTTTGCAGAATGTCTGCAACTTGTGCTGCTTCATGAACTCCTTCACATCCTCTCCAGGCTTCAAGAGTGTGTCCAGCAGATCAAGGGAGGTTCTCCTTCACCTCTACTCTGCCCTGGGGAGACTTCATCTTGAGTACTGCCTTCAGTTTTGGGCTCCCCAGTTGAAGAGGGGCAGGGATCTGCTGGAGAAGATCCAGCAGAGGGGCTGTGAGGATGATTAGGGGACTGGAACGCTGCTTGATGAGGAAAGGCTGAGGGACCTGGGCCTTTTTTGTCTGGAGAAGAGAGACTGAGAGGGGATTTAATAAATGTTTATGAATATCTGAGGGTGGGGGGTGGGAGGGACAGACAACACAGGCTCTGCTCACTTGCTCCCTGTGATAGGACAAGGAGCAATGGATGTAAGCTGCAGCACAGAAGGTTCCACCACAACACAAAGGGGAACTTCTTGACTGTAAGGGTCCCAGAGCACTGGCAGAGGCTCCCCAGAGAGGTTGTAGAGTCTCCTTCTCTGGAGACTTTCAAGGCCTGTGTGGATGCATTCCTCTGTGACCTGAACTAGATTGTCTGGTCCTGCTCTGGCAGGGCAGTTGGACTCGATGATCTCTTTGCATCCCTTCCAACCCCTGGCAACCTGTGATTCTGTGAACCAGGACCACCTCCTCATAGAAAACGTGTTGGGACTTCACAATGCCCTAAATCTTCCCTCTCATTGTCCATTAGGTTCCCGCATTGATTCAGGATGTTACAGGCTGAGGCATTAACAGCTGTAAGTGTTCATTAAAAGCATTGGGCCCCATGCTGGAACCAACATAAGGGAACAGCATGCAGCACCACATCAACACCTATTTAGTTTTACAGTCCTATCAGACCTAGCCGGTACAATGGTGCATCTCAGCAGAATGAACTGAAATGTCTCGTTGAGTTAATGCTTATCTCTGTGCTCTGAGCTCACCTTTCAGGAAAGCACCACTCAGCCAACAGAGCCTGGCTGCTCTGCATGCAGACTCGCTCTGCTATTCAACATGTCACTTCAGAGAGGTTGCACACAGCTGGTTGCGTGTAGGCAGCTGCCAGGAAAACTTTGCCTCTGCAAGTGAAGTATTTGCAGTGGCTCCAGGACTGAGGGCAGGAGGAGAATGAAGTGCCCTGGGTGGCATCCCTTGCAAAGCATGGGGAGCTCTTCCAGCCTCCAGCCTGTGAGGTATTGAAGCAATCAGCAGAGACATCCCCGTGTTTTGCAGTTTGTGAGCAGTAAGGGATTACAATGATTAACAAGGACACTGGAGCAACTTCATAGGGTGAACTCACACCCTCGGACAGTGAGAAATGATTGCGATTAGTAGTCAGAATGATTAAAATTTCACAGGGCAAACTGAGATCCACGGACAGGGGAGATGTAATGATTAAGTGGGTGATGTCCACCACCTCGTCAGGGGGAGGCTCAGATTCATGGCAGCAGGATGGTTATTAGCATGGCGACATCAATAGTTATTAACCTGGCTGCGTCAGCGCTGCTCACAGAATGAACTTCGCTTCACAGCGGGAGACGAAGAAAGCGATTAACAAGAGAACTTAGCAGTGCTCTGGGGGTGAATTAAGATGTATGGGCAGAAATAGGATTAATGCAAATACATCAGCCTTGACCGCAGGGTGACCAGACTCGCAGGCAGAAGACTCAGATCAGCATGGCCTTGTCTTGTCAACTTGTTAGATGGCTCCTCATTAGGAGGGTTTGGGCAGTGACTGTGCCTCCAGAACTCAAGGTTAAATGTTACCCAACTTGGCAACTGGTGAAATCAAGCCAAAAGGGAAAGCAATTATCTAGTCTAGACAGACCCTCACATCTGTACAAGGGTTCTGATGTCTGTTGGCTGGTGCCAAATGCGTCAATTAGTTTGCAGAGAAGCAACATTAAGAAGCCACATCATCTGTCTGGTCTCCAGGCTTACAGGTATTCTCAAAGGGTTAATAGAAGTCAAGACCTAAGAGAAGTCTGGGTACTTGGCAAAATTCTTCATGTTTGCATAGAAGCAACAAGAGCCAAGTATACAGGGTCTTTATACTCCCATATGGCATAAAATGTCCAGTAGCTAGAGAGGCAGTGCCAGGCATACAAAATTCACATTCAGCTACTGATAAAAAATGATTAAGCTGATAACCTTGCAGGCTAAATCTCTCTTTCTACAAGACAGATAAAGCAACTTCATTGATCAGCTGGGTTCTGCAGCTCAGCTGGGATTTTGAGGGGTGAACAGGGGAAACAGTTGCCTTCACTGTGAGTGCATTACTTCTCCTTCTGGGGGAACCTTGTGTCTGGCCCCCAGTTCAGTTCAGAGCAGTCAGTGCCAATGTGTCACAACTGTGCAGCCTACGTGACACTTGTGAGCCCTTGGGCATACTGAAGAAATTTGGAGGTGTGTTTTAAATTCACTGATAAGACAAAGAGTGGGAGCTGCTACTATAAATCCAGAAAGTGATTTTCCTGAACAGTGTCTTTTGGCTACTGTGACAACCAGTCCCACTCCTATCTCAGCACTTCAGCCAGTTGTATAGCAAATCGCTTCCAAAGGCCTGCAAATGGCCCTACCTGCCCTTAGTCAAGAATAGAGGGCAATGATCTCAGAGGTGGAAAATTATTAAATGCTCCTAATTTGAGATGAGAAGGAAAGCTACGAAAACAAAGCCAGCAGGGGATTGAAGTGTCAGGAAAAACTGTCTCCTCTGGGTTGGGTACAATGCAATTCTGTGTACAAACAGCTAGCTAATTATTTCTTACTGCATATCAGCTAAGGCTGACCTGATTAAAATCATAAATCAGCCAATGACTCTGTTTTTATGCAGTGAGAATCCATGTCTGTGCTTGCATATTAATTAAGATATGCTAAGTAATCAAAAATGCTTGCTAGGGGAAGGAAAAAAAAAAAAAGAAGAAAAAAAAAAAGAAAGAAAAAAAAGAGATTGTAACCTGACAGAGGGAAACACAGGAGTGTGGTACACCAACTTTTCACAAAACTTCCTCTGTTTACACTGTGCCCTTTGAAGTTACAAGTGGTTTCCAACCACCTGTGATTTCCTACCATCAGGTTTTAAAAGAAAATGTCTCTGTCATTTGTAACCCACGCCTTGTATCCACTTGGTAGGAAAATAGCATGAAAGCTGCTGTCAGGCTAGAAAGCTGCATAACTTTATAAGCTGCAGCGCATTTTTTAGCTGCTCTTCCCCATGTGCTATGTGGTATCAGATTAATGTCGCTGCTCAGCAAAGCTCAGAGTATTGATGTTGAAATATTAAAGCTATTCCATCAATACCAGGTTTGGAAAGAGATCATTTATGGTCATTAGAATAGCAAAGCATTTACTCTGGACATCAGAGAAACCCCCATGGGTCCTAGACTTCATGCTGCAATCCCCATAATGCCATTAATATAATGGCCTCCTTCTTCTTTATTGGGATTTTACAGCTAAATAGGATGTAAGGAAAACTATCAAGTCAGTGGAGTCCAGCACCCTACAGTCACTCCTGTCACAGAGCCCATATGTTGTTCTCTGTTGGTTTTCCTGCGTGAGAAACTACATTCATTAACTGCTATCACTGAGCCTTTTCTCCTAGCAGCTACATGATGCTGTGGGGCTACTGTCTCCAGCAGGATGCTAAAATACTCTGCCACAGTTACAGTGTACAAAGCAGCTGAAAATGCCCTGCTTCCCCCCCAGTTTATGATAAGTTCAACAAGGAGCACTTGAGGTTTGGGGCATTTTTCCTCTGTATCATTCCAAGTTGGAGCTCAGAGGGCTGGAGCTGGGATAATGCCTCCACCAGAGCAGTCCCTGTAGCCCGGTGACAAGGTGTGGAAATGGTTCTTGCCAGGAATTCAGCCCCATTTTTAACCAGCCCTAAAAGACCTGCTGCCACTCATACCCAGACTGTGAACACTGTGGTATCCTGCCCTTTTTGCCCCATTTTTACATCATCGCAGGATCTGAAGGGGGCTACAAAAAAAGCTGGGGAGGGACTTTTTAGACTATCAGGTAGTGACAGGACTAAGAGGAATGGAGCAAAACTGGAGGTGGGGAGATTCAGATTGGATGTGAGGAGGAAGTTGTTCAGCATGAGAGTGGTGAGAGCCTGGAATAGGTTGCCCAGGGAGGTGGTTGGGGCCACATCCCTGGAGGTGCTTAAGGCCAGGCTGGCAGAGGCTGTGGGCAGCCTGATCTAGGGTAGGGTGTCCCTGCCACGGCAGGGGGTTGTAACTGAATGATCCTTGTGGTCCCTTCCAACCTTGACTGATTCTAGGATCTAGACCTGCAGCCTCCTGGCCTCCTCCTCTTCTCTGCCTCCCAAAGCAACAGGTGAAATAACAGCGTCAACTAAGCACACAGAACTGCCAGTCAGCTGGGTTATGCTCCAGGGCCCGTTCACAGTGATGTGCCCAAAAAGGGATTTATGCAAAATGTTCTGCTAATGTAGGCAGGAGGCAGATATTCTGCATCTGTCTGTCTGCAAACAAGCGAGAGGAGTTGCTACATTTGGATGATGTCGCTGCAAAAGCAACGCCACAAAGACAGATGGGTTAAGGCGTCAGTGAGTATCTAATCCCCCACAGCAATGATTTCCCAACTAGAAGACAGGTGCCCACCCTCTCGATGGAACAACCTGCCAAGACTTGTCTGGTTGTCCTCGCAGCACACAGTTGCTGTGATAACACTGTCCTTACAGGGCCATTTCGGACTGACTAATGACAGTGCCTCTGCAGAGAGCGAGGCTCTGTTTAGCAATAGGCTTGATTTCTGCCAGGAGATTTCAGACAGAAAAAGGCCTGCGAAGATCCAGAAGAATACCTTTCAGGCTTGGAATACAGGCATTTCACTGATTACAAAATGCCCAACAATCTGGTACCACATTGCAATCGGTTTCTTACAAGACAAGTCCAAAGCAAGGGACTTCACCAAAGGTAATATCATTGTCTTTGCCTGTTATGTACAGACATAAAATGATCACACTGAGGAGAGCTTTACCCATAAAAGTGTTTAAATCTTGTAAATTCCTTAATGCTTTTCCCCCCCTAGCATGGGTCCTTAAATTGCCCTGCAGAGAGTACTATTTCTGTTCTTCGATTCCTGCCTTTAAAAGTTTCAGTAAAGCAAGCAGGGAACAGACCTGCTCCAAACAACCCAATAAAAATGGCAGATAAAATATCAGGCACACTCCTGTAGCAAGTTAAGGAACCTGCAATCTGTTCAAGGGCGTTTTGTGCACAGGAAATAAATAAATAAATTTTAAAAGAGAGAAAGAGAACGAGGTGGGCTAAATTTGTCAGTTAATTATTCACTGGGAATTATTTACTCAGATGAAGGTAATTAAGAAACGCTTTTAACGTGAACATCTTTCTGCCTTCTACACTTGGAAATTCCGCTATATCTGAAATCTTCCCAAAGGCACAACTCTAAGGTGGGTGCTGAAGGACCTAAGCCTCGCAGCTGGGGCTTCTGTCCGGCCAGACGTGACCCAGCTCTGGGATAAAAAGTGTACAGTGACATAGTATCAGGGCTGAAATAAGGTAGTTGGACTCCCAAATACAGATACAAACCTGGACACAGTCCTGCCAAGGTGAATCTTGGCATAGAGCTGGCTTATTCCTGAACATGTGGGACCTAAGACAGGGAAAGGTGAAGATGATCAGAGGGCTGCAGCAGCTCTGCTATGAGAACAGGCTGAGAGAATTTGGGCTCTTCAGCCTGGAGAAGAGAAGGCTTCCAGGAGACCTTAAAGTAGCCTTCTAGTATCTGAAGGGAGCCTACAGGAGGGCTGGGGAGGGACTATTCACAAGGTCTTGTTATGACAGGATAAGGGGGAATGGGTTTAAACTGGTAGAGGGGAGATTTAAATGGGATGTTAGGAGGAAGTTCTGTACAGTGAGGGTAGTGAGACACTGGAACAGGTTGCCCAGGGAGGTTGTGGCTGCTCCTTCCCGGGAGGTGTTCAAGGCCAGCTTGGATGAGGCCTTGAGTGACCTGTTCTAGTGGGAGGTGTCTCTGCCTATAGCACAGGGGGTTTGGAACTGGATGATCTTTGAGGTCTCTTCCAACCTAAACCATTCTATGATTCTATGAAATAGTTACATTTTCCAGCATTTCTTAGAAGAGGGAACACCTTGTCACATACCTGGTACATGAGACCTCGGGCAACTATTCCTTGCTCAGAGCTGTGAATTATTCCTGTAGCACAAATTAAGTGCATCTGCAGCAGCTGACAAACTGGACTAAAGGAAATTGTACCAAATTTGTGCATGCTTTAATGAGAAGCCTCTAGGTACTCCACACTTGTGGCTTATATCACGTTCCTTAGTCTACTACTTGAAAACATTTCACATTGCCCTCTTGAGCAAATATTTGACCTCAGCATCTTTTCTCACTAGGAAGACAGGGCAAGAAAAGCTAATGAGTAGGGATAATTCTGCATGAGAAAAGTTGTCTGGAGTGCTTCATAGAATCATAGAATGGTTTAATTTGGAAGTGACCTCAAAGCTCATCCAGTTCCAACCCCCTGCCATAGGCAGGGACACTTCCCAGTAGAATAGGTCGCTCAAGGCCTCATCCAAGCTGGCCTTGAACACCTCCAGGGAGGGAGCAGCCACAACCTCCCTGGGCAACTTGTTCCAGTGTCTCACCACCCTCACTGCAAAGAACTTCCTCCTAACATCCCGTTTAAATCTCCCCTCTGCCAGTTTAAACCCATTCCCCCTTGTCCTGTCGTAACAAGACCTTGTGAATAGTGCCTCCCCAGCCCTTCTGTAGAGGGACTATTCACAGGGTCTTGTTTTTCACACAGTGAGAGCTGGGAAACACTCCTGTGCTCTGGTGCACAGGCACGAAGCACAGCAGCACAGGGACTGAGCTTGCAGGCATTCATGCAGCTGTGCATGTAGCCAGGGGGATGCATCTACATAGACATGTGAAAGAATTCTGGGTCATAATTTTGCTGTCTTTACCTACACTTTCAATGTGCAGCAATTTAACTTCCCAGTAAGAATGATATTTGCAGAGTAGGATATGAAGGCATCGTTTCAAAATTATGGATCGTTGCTTCTGCCAAGTTCTCTCCTTGTTACGTTTTTCCACTCTGCATTTCTTCTACAGTGGCTATACTTTATCACTTAGGGAACAACATTGTAAGGTTTCTTTCAAAGCTTCCCCACAAAAAGGAACACACTCTATTTTATGAAGTTATCCTGAAATTATTCTTCCAAGCTGAGCTTGTCTCACAGCTGCAATATGGATCCTGTTGATCTCCATTTCTTTGAGGTAGATAGTATAGGACATGGACATCACACACACAAAAAAGAGCAGAGCTTTTAAAGCTTTGGAGCAATATTCAAAAGCTTCCATCCCTCTGTTTAAAAGAGACCAGCAGTGTTTTCTGGTTTGGCCGAGGAATGGATGCCTTTGGTCATATTCAGAAGGCAGATGTTGTGGATGGTAAACTACGTGGCCTGTCCTTTACATCTACTTCTGGAATGAAAAATAATCAAATCTCCTTTAAGGATGAAAAGTTGTATTTTGTTTTCACCTGCCACTGAGAAAGGTTGTGTAGCATCTGAACTAGCTTTGAAGACATCCAAACCCATCTTTCCTTAGGCATTTGCACTCGGTGGCCACTCAGCCACTTCAGTATAGCTGCTTATGCCTGTCAGCAGTGAATAATCTTGGCTGGCAGATTAGCTGAACTAATGAACATTGCAATCAATTTTTCATAATTCCTCATTTATGCTGTAATTTTATATAAAAGTTGTATGACTCCCTGGGATTTCCGGAATGGATTCTGGATTTCAAATCTTCACGACAGCCCAAACAGGCAAAGCCAAAAATCATTATGGATTTGACAATCGGATTTTGGTGACCCTTTTAAGATATTTACTTAGAATCATAGAATCAGTCAGGGTTGGAAGGGACCACAAGGATGATCTAGTTCCAATCTCCCTGCCAGAGGCAGGGACAACCTACCCTACATCAGGCTGCCCACAGCTTCATCCAGCCTGGCCTTAAACACCTTCAGGGATGTGGCCCCAAACACCTCCCTGGGCAACCCATTCCAGGCTCTCACCACTCTCATGCTGAACAACTTCCTCCTCACCTCCAGTCTGAATCTCCCCACCTCCAGCTTTGCTCTATTCCGCCTAGTCTTGGCACTACCTCAGAGCCTAAAAAGTCCCTCCCCAGCTTTTTTGTAGGCCCCCTTGAGATACTGGAAGGCCACAATAAGGTCATCTCAGAGCCTCCTCTTCTCCAAACTGGGCAGCTCCAACTCTTTCAGTCTGTCCTCATACCAGAGGTGCTGCAGCCCTCTGAGCATCCTCATGGCCCTGGATGCCATCCCATTAGTAAAACTTGAGCACGGAAACATCCAAAACAGAAAACAAACACCAAAGAATGACACTGGCAGCTGAACCAAAAATGACCACTTATTTCAAACAAATGTGATACTGTGTTTTCTACTCTCAGAGCTCAGGCTGCTCTAATACAGAGTTGTGGCTCTCCACAGCTGTGTGACACGCACAGAGATTAACACAGGGTCAAGCTGATAGACTAATTCCTAACATAATTTATATTCATGCATAATCTTTGCAAAATATTTGCCTTTCTTGTCTTTTTTAAGGTCACGAGGCCTGAAGAAATTACTTGCCTGGTAAAGAAACAGTTTGTCTCAGTAGGGATGATGTTAATGGCTGGATAGCATAATACCTTTCATAACTTTCAAATTAAATATTAAGCTTTTTTAACAACATCTTGGCTATGTTGTCACAACCTCCCCACTGTAGGTCATAGTAGGGCATCCGTCTTTAAATATTGCATGCTGTTTATTGCTGATCATCCTCTAAAAGACTGATTGCTGCATTGAACTTGAACATAAAACTACTGCTACTGCTCTACAATCTACACAGCTGGAGAAATTAATCAATCTATTGTGGTTTATGATGAAGGGAAACTAAGAGCTACGAGCAGAGCCATAAAGAGACTTTGTGGTGGACAAGGAAAACAAGACGAAATTTTGCTGCTTTGCTTTTTCTTCCACCTAAATGTGCTGGTGTTAACCTCATCACAGAACCACAGAAACATCCAGGCTGGAAAAGACTCTCAGGATCACCACGTCCAACCTGGAACCCTACTCTACAAGATTCACCTTAAACCACATCCCCAAGCACCACATCCAAACCACCCTTAAACACATCCACAGTCGGTGACTCAACTACCTCCCTGGGCATCTCGTTCCAGTCCCTGACCACTCTCTCCATGATAAACTTTTTCCTAATACCCAATCTAAACCTATCCAATCTTGGCTTGAGGCCATTGTCCCTTGTTCTCTCTCATTACCTGTGAGAAGAGCCCAGCAGCAGCCTCTCCACAATGTCCCTCCAGGTAGTTGTAGATAGCAATGAGGTCTCCCCTCAGCCTCCTCTTTTTCATACTAAGCACTGCTCCCTCAGTTGCTCCTCATAAGATTTATTCTCTAGGCCCTTCCCCAGCTTTGTTGCCCTCCTCTGGACCCACTCCAGCACCTCCACATCTCTCTTGTATCATGCCCAAAACTCATGCTCTGGTCTGTCTTTCATCCCAAGGTTCTCTTTGTGGCATGAGAAGTACACAGGAACATGGAGCTGTCTCAAAAGGTGGCACCACCTAGAAGATGCCAAGCAGCTTCTTTCAGTTGTTGGCTACTCCCTTGCAGCTCCTATTTTGCTTTACTATTTGAGCACCAAACAATTACGGACAAAACAATGGAAATCTGATCACACAGAGTTATTGCATCCTGTCACAGTGCTAAACAGCCCAGCGCAATGATGAATAAACTTCTTGTGAAGCTGCTCATTCTAACATTTATGATTTATCATTGCAAGAGTTGTTATCTGTAAAACCTTTTCCCTTTCCTGCAGGAACGGAATGAAAGTCTGATGCAGAGACAGACTGCACAGTGTGCTTCAGTCTGATGCAACTGCCAGGCAGAATTGGCAAAGTGATGGGTCACATCTGATAGGAAACTTCCTTCTGCTTAAAATCTTCCTTATTTCAGGAAAACACTTCAGTATTCACATCTCATGCACTGCTTTCTATTTTTGGCAGTTATTACTGATTTGGACCAAGTGTATTTTTTGACATGGTCACTGCGCTGATGGTATTTATTCATTCCTTCAAATTAGTGGCAACTACTCCACTGGACTCTATTCTGGCCTGAGCTCTGGCACCAAAATATAAACAACTCATCCTTTCTCCATACTTTCTGCATATTGGTACCTGAGATGATATACAAACACTCTTTTCAAACAAAGGCTACTCCTGATGGCCTCTAAAACCACCCTGAATTTAAGCAGCAGTCCTTGTCAAGTCAAGTTTTATGCACATCAGACACTCTTGGAGAAGAAAAACCAAATATTCTCTACCAGTTCCATGCCTGTGTAATATGACTGTAGCACAAGAAACAGTAAATCTTGCAGAGCCACAGGAGATCTTGCTCAGGTTTCTTATATTTAGGTTTACTAAAGATAATATCAAATAGGCAAATTACTGTGATTCCCCTAAGAAATTCTAAGAAATAGTATGTGTTAGGAATGAAAACACCAGCTGCCAAAATTTACTAGGACTTTTTCTTGTGGGAATAAATGGCTCTGTCTTGCTGCCTTAAAAATAAATGCACAAACTGTTAAACATCTGAAGTTTCTGTGGCACGAGATCTAATAGTAAAGAAGAATGAAAAATTATTTCTCTCTGCTGGCTATGCACTAGACACAAATCTAAGAAATGGTGCTTATGTCTTGAGGGAACATTAAAAATCATATTTTCTTTTACTCATATGCTTACAGAATGCTTAAATGCCTACAGAATCTGACAGTAAGTATTGCCCAATGCAAAAAGCAACAAGTCAATTTTTTTTTTCTGCCTCTTACTATCTTGCAGAACCTCAGTCCTGAACACCATCAGTCTTTTCCATTTCAATCCCGTATCATTGTGCTGTTTTAGGACTATACCCTGGGCCTTCCTGCAGCAAATCCATGTAATCTGAACCTGAATTCCCACTCTCCTCTTGCCTCACTGCAATGTTTGTGGAGCTGCCCCATGCTTGGGGATGATTGCTGGAGGAAGAAACGGCCTATAAGCTGGACCTGATCTCCCTTTGCATTCAGCATCTGTAGTGAAAAGATTCTGTTGAAAAGGTTCTTGAAAGACACTTCATGAGGGACATTCAAGAAACTTACTCACATTCTTTTCTTCTCCCAGGCAAACTACCACCTACAGCCCAACAGCTTGGGCAAACCCACAGTACTTTTTCCTTCAGCCGTGGAGGCAGACTTCAAGAGCTGGAGGTGCTCCTGGCTAGTTGGCAATTAATTTGAAACAGATCCTGTAAATCTGTTGTTTTAAAGTTTGGTAGCTAATTTGCATCCAGAGGCTATAATATGCCTGATCACTGTATTGTGGCAGTTTCCTCTTAAAATCCCTGAAGCTTTAATTGAAAATAATCAGCAGTGGAAGTTGTTCTAACAGTCCACACTCACTGACGTAAACAAACACAAGGCTTGAAAGCTGTGAATGCTTCTGTTTGCATCTGTGGCTCTTTCACCAAAAGGCATGTTGTTGATTCCATTTATTCCAAACACAGAATAAATGAATGCTTAATTTGGAAACCTATAAATAAAGAGCATGCTCAATTACAGCAGCAGCAGCATCTAGAAGCAGGCTTGAAATGATGTTCCTGAGTCACTAATGCTATTAAGAATTTCTATAAGCTAAGCCCCAGCCCATACACACTCAGAAGTTCATGGGGAAGTGTGTTCCACCCACTTCAGGACAGCCCCCACTGTAGTTCAGGCACTAATAGCTCTCAATAGCACAAAGCTCCTTTATGAATTATCCTCATTACTACTATAATCCTTTGGCGCTTCCCAGCAACGATGTTAAACACAAGGTGAATATAGTGCAGTAGGAAGCAGCAAAGGGAGAAGGGTGCTTTTGTCAATTTTCTTATACCTGCCAGCACATGACAGAGATCTGGGGGGCTCCCGGCTAATCTAAAGCATTTTCCAGGATCAATAGCAGTGAGAGATGCACAGCTTCTTACCACTGCCGCGAGTGACAGGCGCCAGAAACGCAGTCCTTTACTGGTGTGCTTCCCAAGAAGAGAGAGGAGTACTTCTGGCAAACTGTCTGAGACAGGCAGGCATGTAGCTGAGATAAGGCTCACATTCTTTTTCTCCTTGTAGTCTCTCTGGACTCGTGGGATGACAAAACGTCACATATAGAAACCAAGAAGCCTGGATGCATAGGGCAAGGCCAACATGTACCTCTCAGCTCATGGTCTCTTTCTGATTTCTACCAGATTCACTTCTCCTCGTTGCAAAACTGCACCATTTGGAAAGACTTCTCAGCAGAATTCTATGCTCAGGTATTTACCAAAATGCCTGGAAGAATCACAGAAGCATCCAGGTTGGAAAAGACTACCAGGATTACCAAGTCCAACCTAGAACCCTACTCTACAAGATTCACCTTAAACCATATCCCTGAGCACCACATCCAAACAACCCTTAAACACATCCACAGTCAGTGGCTTTGTTGCCCTCCTCTGGACCTGCTCCAGCACCTGCACTCTCTCTCTTGTATTGCGGTGCCAAAATCTGAACACAACACTCAAGGTGTGGCCTCACCAAAGCCGAGGACAAGGGGACAATCACCTCCCTACTCCTGCTGGCCACAGCATTTTTAGCACAAAACAGGATGCCATTGGCCTTCTTGGCCACCTGGGCCTCATCCTACTGAGCCTGACTGACAATTTCTTCATCCAAGCTGGTGGCTACCATCCTGCTTACCAAAAGGAAGCTGGCAATGGAGAGAGGAACAGGATGTACTTCCAGCAAGCTGCAACAGCTTCAGCTGCTTCTGAATCCAGTTGCAGTCAGGCAAATAAGTTCTCAACCATTTCATTATGGTTAAGTCAGCCATGCTGAGCACAGGACAGGCATAAGGAAAAGGACCACAGCAGAGCTCTATATCTTGAAAGATGCAGATTCTACCAGAGTTGTTGATTACTTGGTTGACTGAGAGACTACTGAGACACTTTGGGGATTTCAGGAGGAAACTGTCACAAGGCTGTGAACACAGACAGTGTCTCTGCATATTATCTGAGTCACAGATTCATAGCAGGATTTTAGGTTGGAAGGGACCTTAAAGATCATCAGGACCTTTGATCTGCCCTAGCATAAAAAAATACATGAAAATGCCTACAAGGGACTTCCTCTCCCAGCTAACATATTCTTTCATTAGCTGAAGGGTAGAGATGAATATCTTATCTCTTTTAGTCAAACATCTTTGCCTTTCAAGATCTAGTAGGTGAAGACAGGTAGCAGTCAAATTTGTTATCTGGGGGACACAGGAAAGCAGAGAAATAAAATGAAGAAGAGATGAGACCAAGGAGTTGAATGAGATCCTCGTCTCAGGATTGCCACCGGGTGGGCAGGCACTGGGAAGGCATCACAGAGAGTGTGACTCCAAAAGTCAAAGGGAATGACTGGGAAAGAATGACGACCCTGCAGAACTGAAATAATCACAGTAGACAGAGCTGTCATATTTTATCTGTGCAGAGACTTCTAATTTTTGGAGGATCTCTTGCCACTCATGTTTTTAAAGGCATTCCAAAACAGCACTTCACTGACCTTGGAGCTTGCTTACACAGACCTCTCTCAAATCACCTCTAGAGAAAACAAAAAAAACTCATTTTTTCTTTCTTTTTTTTTTTTTTTTTTGGTAGTTTTGTGATATTGACATACCAGAAAGGCAAGTCGGGGTAATACTTAACAGTTGCAGGTTTTCATGCAGCCTCTCAATCAAAATTTAATAGGACATTTATAGTCTCTAACATCAAATTAATGAAATAGTTTTAAATGTAAATCCTGGATGGTAAAAAACAAACCAAACCAAACCAAACCAAACCAAAACAAAACAAAACAAAAACCAACCAAAAAACAACAACTCAAAATTTCTGTCTCTGTATCTGATAGCCAGAATGCAGTGAAAATGCTTTTCATCATCTGTACAGGTAGCTCCTTACCTGAGAAATAAAGAATCCTTTTCAAAATTCAAGAGCTTTTGCAACAGAAATTTGCAGAGCTGTAATGGAGAATTTCCCCCTGTTTAAGAAGGGCAGACACTGTGTTCAGTTCCCTTAGGTTTTCAAATTCCTTCAACCAAACTCTGGCAGCAGAATTCCTTTCTGTAGTGAGGATTGATCACTGACCCCAGAAGCTATGGTCTGAAGACGATGGAGTTCAGAAGATGTTTAGGAAGTTCCTACGGTATTTTCCAGTCTCAGTGACATCAAATTCCACCTGAGAATGGGTTTGTCAGTTCTGAATGGGGAAGAAAGTCAGGCATACATAGTCTCGGGGCAACAGGGTGTTTCTCTGTGTGTGTCCAGGATGGACAAATGGGTGAGACAGAAGGTGGATATGGATCTTGGAAATTTCTGCATAGACAAGGCTGTATTTCAGCCAGTAAGCTGAACGCTGAGGTCTGATATCCTGGCAGCACGAAGAAGAATAGCCAAGTTGCCCTTCACTGGTTTTCCTTTGGTGTGCACAGTATGCATGCAAGCAGGACCCATCCCACTTATCAGTATTAAAGAAAACAAAGGGAAATTGCACTTCCAGAAGGAAACTGTGCGGTGCCATTCTTCAGCTGTGAAGCGAGCACTCTTAACTTGCATTGCCAACAATCCATAAAACTCACTGTCAAGCACTCGGTGTCCAGAAGGCATAAGAAGTGTCAAGAAATGCTTTATGCTGTTGCTAACACACTAGAAAAGGCTTGATCACCAGATTAAACTAGAGAACAGGCTGACACTCTCTGAAAAGATATCTGGATGAGATGGTAATGGTAGCTAGAAGAAGGGCTTTGACTTGTGTAAAATAGGATGGATTAAAAAGGGCAGCCACAGACTGTAGATCTCACAAGCAAAGGATGCAAACAGACAGACCAAGCAAGAGCTGCAACTGATTGCTTCCAAACAGTCTAAAAACAGAGAGAGATAACAAAGGTCATGTTTCCCAGCACTCTGTTCCAGTCTTACCCTTCAAATAGATGCAGCAGGTTAGAGCACTTTTCGTGTTGATCTGTGATTTGAACAAGTGTAGCCTCAAGACAACTTTAGCTTGTGCTTGGGTGCCCATAAGCCCAAGAAACCATAAGGGCAGACAGAAAGTGCTGAAGGGTGCACATGGGCCCTTTCTACAACTGCAGCCTTTCTTTCTTCTGTATCTGGGAAGCAGAGAGAACGTGCAGCCTTGCATCACCCAGTGATTCTCCTTGGCCTGAGGAAATCCTAGCAATGCGTCAGCTTGGCATTACAGGAATGGCATCAAAGATCGACAGTGCAATAGAGAAGGCAGCTTCCAGCTGGGAAGAAAATGTTTCTGGGCAAGTCAGCTAAGATGGAGCATAGTCACTGGGGAGGGTTTTAAGGGAGGTGGTAAAATGAGGATAGAATAACTGGGACAGAGTCAGCAAGATTTTAGTTCTTTGCAAAAGTTCTTCGGGGAGATCAGAGAATCCTTCTGATGGAACAACTACCTTTTAATATGATCAAAACAAAACAGTCTGTATTTGTATGCTACAAGCATCTTTAGTTTCTCAAATCAGGGTTAGGAGAAAAATCCCACCATGATAGAATCAGAAAATGCTGCATATCTTTCAGGAAATGTTACCTTGATGTACCCAGAATAGATAAAAGAAACCCAATTAAAACCCAATTGAAAACTATGAAGCTCTCAGATGAAATATTTTTTGAACGCTAAATGGAATTTGTGAAGCTCCATTGCCTTAACCTCTGCTAATAAGCTGCTCAATAAACTTCATGAAAACATATTTTATGTACCGATAACATCTCAAAGTATGAAAGATTTTGCAGTTGTTCAGCAATCAGTTACCAGCTGGATTATGGTCCACTAATGCTGTTAGATTTCTGCAAGACAGAAGGCAGCTTTTCAACCATTTGTTATTTTAATGATGAGGGATCTCTCCATAAGCCTTGTTAAAACTTAATTTAATCCATTACAAAAGAAACAAAGACATTTAGAAGTGTATATTAAAAAAATCTCAATCTATCAGAGCAGAAATTATGGGGTCTAGGGAAGCTTTTAAGGAGCATCCACGGAATAAAATGGCTCTGCTAATTAAAGAACTGTATCTTTTAAAGTTTGACATTTAGGGACTGTCTTCAACAGGGACCAAACTACTCTGCATGATAGCACTCTTAATGACAAAGAGAAAAAGGAAGAACCTTTACAAAGTTGCAGCCAAATGGCTCCATCTATTCCAAATATCACTTAAACATTTGCAAGGGTGACTTTACTGAGTTTTCTCCCCCAAAAAACCCCAAAACATCTCAAAAAGGACAGAGCACCCTAAATCCTGGTGAAGTGTTTCCTTGCAGATTACTTCCTTGGTTCAGTGAGAGGCAGATGTGCTTCAGAAACCTGACTGCTCTGCTAGGATGTGAAATCAGTTCACTGAATTTCATCATGTACAGCACATGAAACTGTATCTAATTTCTGATAATCCTTGGAATATGACATCCAAATTAAGCAGGTGGTAGCTGCATCACTTTGTCACTGCTCTCTTAATTTGCAAAGTACTATTGCAGATCTGGGAGAGACTTTTCCATAGGGCTCTCTAAAGAGAAGCAATCACACCTGAACTCATTGGTCCTTCTCCAGTGCACCCCACTCCAGACCTGCCATGTTATCTCCTATACACCAAATGAGAAAACATTCACAGTGACTAGAATAATCTGGTTTTATAACCTCCAGAAAGCATCCAATGCAATATATTACCTGAATGAGCATTTATTTTATGGATAATACATTAACGGTAGAAAATGCTCATTTCTGAGTGCACAAAACAGTGCATTTTCCAAAGGATTGAACACTAACTTCAGCACTTCAATTACCCTCACAATTCTGTACCTGC
Source organism: Psilopogon haemacephalus (assembly GCA_013396835.1). NCBI lineage: Eukaryota > Metazoa > Chordata > Aves > Piciformes > Megalaimidae > Psilopogon > Psilopogon haemacephalus. The sequence goes on from VWZI01022076.1 coordinate 1,489,900, forward strand.
AGAGCAACATGCCAAAAATTGGCAATCAGTAGTTCAATAAAGAGGTTTGACTTTTCCACTTAGAGGTGCAGGTGAAATGTTGATCCTCAAAAAGTGAGGCTGCTTACTGAGAAACAGACTGAAATTCTGTAGTTTCCATTCTCCAAGATTCCTGGAGCAGCAGTGACATTTACAGCATAGCTTTTCGTATTCCTGAGGGAAGCATATGCTATTCTGGCTCCTGTGATCACTACATCCTTCATCAGCTCTAATGAAGCTCCCAGTTGTTATTGTAAGAGTTAAGTGAAGCTCCCCCTGAGAGGTTTTTTCCCTTCAAAATTTTGCCCAGACTGGAGCTTATTAGCTAAGCTACCCACTAAACTGGAAGAAAGTTGAGGATCACCTGTTAGGTCTTGATACCATTTAAATTGATAAGGGCATGACCTATATCTACCTGCTTTCAGCCTCTCAAGGGACATCAGCTAAAGTTATACCAGAGGTACAACTGACAAAAAAATTAAAAAATCTGAATACAGCACAAATGTTAAATGTCTGAATTCTATGTAATAATTAAGGAAGTTGAACACCTTCCTTATGAGGCTAGACTGAGGGAGCTGGGGCTGTTCAGCTTGGAGAGGAGGAGGCTAGGGGGTGACCTAATTAATGTTTATAAGTATGTAAGGGGTGAGTGCCATGAAGATGGAGCCAGCATCCTCTCGGTGATGCCCAGAGACAGGAAAAGGGGCAATGGGTGGAAGTTGAGGCATAGGAGGTTCTGTATGAACCTGAGGAAGAATTTTTTCAGTGTGAGGGTGGCAGAACACTGGAACAGGCTGCCCAGGGGAGTAGTGGAGTCTCCTCCTCTGGAGATATTCAAGAACCATCTGGATGCATTCCAGTGTGATCTGCTTCAAGTGATCCTGCTTTGGCAGAGAGGCTGGACCAGATGATCTTTTGAGGTCACTTCCAGAGCCCTGACATTCTATGATTCTGGAAAGAAAGAAATGCTGCTGCTGTGGGTTCTTCTGAAATGTTTGTTGTAAAAATATACTGCGACTCCCACACTCTTCCATACCAAACCAGATGTTTACCATATGCACAGCTGTTTCGAGACCTTTCATCTTCTACTACAGAAACAAAGCTTGTGCAAACATGCTGTTTGTGTGCCTCCTTCCAGTAACTTTTGAAACAAGCTTCACAACTTCCTAAACTTCTTTTCCCCCCAAGCTTGTAGAATATTAACATTTGACATCGCTTCACATAATATCACTCTTGCTAGAAACTGCTGAAAGGGTAAATTAAATGCCATCTAGACTGGCTAAAGAGTTTTTGATAAGAGACTGATTTTGAATATGAAAAAAAAGACACTTAATTCAAAGTCAATTAAAAATGGAATTATAAAATATCTAGATGAGAATCACATAACGAATATCAGCACAGTCTGTAAATGAAAATCAGGCCTGAAGTTCTTTCAAAGGGTCAGCAAAGTCTTGAAAACCAACTTCACCAAAATCTTTGACTTCTTTAAAGCCTTTCCTGAAAGCTTTTCATAACACTCAATTAATGAAATAAGCAGTTATGGACTCAGAAACAAGAACAAGTTCTGAATTTTAACCAAGATTCTAGTTTCTTAACCAAGGCACGAGATTCAAGAAATTACCTTTTCTTCATTGCAGCATAATATTAATAGAAATTGTCCCAATCTTCTCTAATGATATTGGCTGAATATAATTTCTGGAATACAGGATTTATAGATTGGACTCTGCTCTTGATTTACCAGAATAAAAGGACTTTTTTTTTTTTTTTTTAAGAAACTAAATTTGTTTGCTTCCTGAATAATCATAGAATGGTTTAGGTTGGAAGGGACCTCAAAGATCATCCAGTTCCAACCCCCCCGCCATAGGCAGGGACACCTCCCACTAGAACAGGTCGCTCAAGGACTCATCCAACCTGGCCTTGAACACCTCCAGGGAGAGAGCAGCCACAACCTCCTTGGGCAGCCCTTTCCAGTGTCTCACCATCCTCACTGCAAAGAACTTCCTCCTAACTTCCTCCAGTTTAAATCTCCCCTCTGTCAATTTAAACCCATTACTCTTTGTCCTGTCATTACAAGACCTTGTGAACAGTCCCTCACCAGCCTTCCTATAGACTAACCCAGAGAGTCCAGCAGAAGATCAAGCAAGATGAAATTTAGAAGCTCTTAGGAAACCATACGTCACTTTAGTATGACAGAGCACTTGGGGTGATTGCAGAATAATGTGTGCATATACATAAGTATTTTCTTTGGGACCATGAAAACCCACCTCAAAAAGCAGCTGAGGTCAGTAATGATTGGCTGTTTTCCTTCCCCCAACACTCCCTACTACGTCCTTAAAGAATCTCATCAGTACAGTCAGTTAAGCATGCCCGAAGATGCCCACCGAGACAGCCCACCTGTTAGGAGAGAGATAAAGACACACAGTGTCCTCTCCGTTACTTAAGTGATCGACAAACGTCGGATCGAGCCCGTGCTCTTTCAGCTGATGGGAAGAAAAATGGTCCGAACTAATTTTCATTTAAATTTCTTAATGCGCTGCACCAGCTGTTTGTCACATCCTGACACACTGTCATGTTGTTTTACAGCGTGATGCATTGTAACCTGATCTGAAGTGAACATATTTCATTTAGAAAAATGCGCTAATGCCTTTCGACTCTTGAGGAGAAGACAGGTAGTTGCATTATTTCTTAGCACCTGATCTAGATTTATTAGAACAGGTGAAAATAGAGGCTGAAGTACCTACGCTGCTCTCAAACTGTTCTGGAAAGCGTCAACACATCCGCTTTGTGCACGCTAGAGGTGCGGCATGCTCGGACCCACCCCACTGCGCTCAAGTGTGCCAGGCACTGCACCAACCCTTTGCACTCAATTTCTGTTTAGAACAAGGGGGAAAAAAATTAACTCTCCTGAAGAATTTGTAAGCTTTCTGACTCATCTTGCTGGAACATGAGAGGGTTTATTTTACTTGCACAAGTCCTTTCATGCATGGGCAGTGGAAGGATTTACTCATTACTCGTGTATATGATGACAGTACCATATTACACTACGGAAATTACCATATTTTCATTAAAAGAAACTCCAAGAGAAGTCTCTGTTTATCCTTCCAGATAAATCCTTGAAGTCCAGGTGAAACTTCACAGTTGATTTAACTGTAGGGACAACCAGAAGGGGCTGCTCTGTCTCTCCTCCTGCTTGCTCTCTCAGTACAGCCCCAGCCCTTCAGTTCGGCAGGGTTAGCTGCACACTGCATTGTTTCCATTGGCTGATTGAAAGCTCAGCTTTTTCTGCAGGGCTTAGTTTTAGTTAGGTCAACAGACAGAGACAACTAATTCCCTGTGAGGTTGCACAAAGGAGGAGGAAATACATGGTTGGCAGCATCAAAAGGAAGGAGGACCACTCTTTCATTGTTGTTTGTTGCAGAAACTGCAATTCAGGAAGCATAAGACTCAAATTACAAATATTTTATCACCAAGTATTACCAAGGGAAAATAGAAGATTGTGTGCATCATCTTCAACTTTAAAGAGTGCATTTGTGAATGATAGTTCAAATCTCAGTCAATCACTATTGTAGCTTTTTCCAATCCCTGTGATTCAGTAACTGGACTCATCTCTCATCGGTGCTGTTAAGCAGAAAGCTGACAGGTATTGAAAGACTATTCTCTTACCCTCGCCACAAATAATATTTAAAGCTCACAAATGGGATTCTTAAAATAGCTACAGAGCTTTGGCTGTAGTCTGAGGAAAGCCACAGTACAAACAACATTCTTTAATCTGTCCAGCCCAAAACAGGGCTTCCCATTCAATCCAGGAAGATTGAGTACGTAACAGCTAATTGATTAACTAGATCAGGTACACGTGGTTCAGGGGATCTCTGGTCATAGCTTCACTGGTGGACAATGCCTTCAAGTTAGATAGCAAAAGACCTACTTCAGTGACCATCCCCAGCCCTTGTAACAGTGATGTTTATGAAGGCAGCCAGCCAGTGGAAACTTCTTGAAGTGCTAGATAAAGCAACCCCATCACACTCCTGTTCCTAAACTAGTGCATTAATTGTGCTGATTGATATGACACACTTGGTATCTGGGAAACAATTTCAAGCAATAATGAAAGAGATACTCCCCATCACTAATGAAGCAGTGTTTAACCAGTGCATCCCACTTGGAAGGAGTTGAGCAGAAAATGCTAAAGGAGGACCTGCAAAGGCAAGAGGAAAGGCCTTCTAAACTAGCTTTATGGAGAAGCTAAAGAAGTAAGAGCCAGGAGGTCTCTTTGGAAGGATGGAGTATTTCACAGTCAGGATTCACACTAGTGCTGCCAGGTGAAAGAGGGGAAATATGACAAAATTTCATCAGCAGAACATATTTAAGTAACTTTCACACAAAAAATGCTAGAGATGGGCTCTGGAGGGAGCACAAAGCAATGTCACGCCCCGAGCCAATTCTCAGAGCCTATTCCCTACACATTAGCATTCATTCGGCTGCACAGCTGCCATGTGCTCACTGAGCTATAGGAATATATCCCTCTACGTGACCTTTCAGACCAGTGTCTTACTGGGGCTGTGTGAAAAGCATGATAGAATAACCAGAAAAGTTAACCATGTCTCCAAGATACAAAGGAAAGGATAACTGCGACTGCCTTAGCTGCTCTCGCATGGTTGTCCCTTTCAATCCAGAAAGGCAGATTTCTCTTGCTGAGAGCACTTGACAGAGTTGTCAACCACCCCAACCATGCAGACTGGTGGTTTGGTGACATATTCTTGCCATCACCTGCAGACATGGCCTATTTCCCCAGCAGCAGCTGCAGGATTTGACTGTAGCTGACAGTAGACTGTAACATCTAATGGACTTGTGCTGAGCGTCTGAACGCCTAAGGACTTCTGTCATGTGTCAGTGCCACTTATGTTAGGGGATCCATTAGGAGTGCAATGATCTAAAGAAAGGTCAGCTGTCACAGCTGATGCCAGAAGTGTCACCTTTGCTTAAAACGCTTTTGCACCAAACTCCCCAGCTAACTAGATGGCGCTGATAGCCTTGTCTTAAAGCCAAAGACTTGTCACCTTAGGCTGGCACACACTTAGGGATGTCGCTTGCCGCAGAGACGTGAATGCAGAGCCTTTTCCGAATGAGACCGGTGGCACCATCCCTGATACTTCTTTTGGAAAGAGAACCTCTTTGGTCTGGCACTAGAGCTATGAGACCAGAGAGCCTCTGCACCCGAACCAACAAAGCACTAGCGGAGAGATTTTGTGAGTTTCTAGAAAGAAAGCAATAAAATTCTGCTGCTCGGTCTCCTGTTGCTGAGCCTCCCACAAGAAACAGCAGCTCTACCCACACTCAGGACAGAGGAACAAGACGCAATAAGCATAGCAAATTAAATCACAAACAACTGCTAAAAAGTTAGCCGAGTTGCAAGCACGGAAAACAGGATTAGAGGCAAGGCAGAGTCACCACAGTGGAATTACTGTTCTGGTGGATGGACTCGCATGCGTAAGGTAATCCGATTCAGGCTGAAGCTGGTGGACTGCACCTCTGCTGAAAACTGTTCTGAGGCTTGGAAAGCACTAAGGCAGAACTGATTCATTCTCAGCTGACGACACCAAGGTGTTAATGACAAAAAGCATGGCCACCACGTTAAACTTGCGAGGTCAAATGACAGCCTGACTACTGTTAGTGCAAAAAAACACTGTGACTGACCTCAGTGGGGCAGCTGTAAATCGATGGTTAACTGTGCCTACCTTTTTATGCTGCATATGCTATAAAAGCATTTGTGTTTCTTAGTCACCATGCAACTCTTTGCTACTCTAAAATCCTGGAATTCTTTTTATAATCAGCTTCTGGAAAGGTGAAGTTATTATTCATGCCCAGTTACTGCTTCCTTTGGATTATTTAGGCAGTAACACTTGCATAATAGCTAATGTTGCTCATCTATTTGAGTAATAGTGAAAGGAAAGCTCAAATAAGCGATTTTAAACCACAATAGAGGATTGTTAAGGAGCCAGGGAATGCTGACATGTCACTTCTATATTTTCAGTCCTTTGAACTAATTGTGTAAATCATAAAACTAAATTCAAGACCTGGGTGCCTTCTTCAGAATGGACTGCAGTGAGCCGTGCAGCTTTGTAACAGGGACTGAATATGGTTTAATCTTGTCAAGGTAGGGTTTATTCCGGTGTGCTGCAGACAAGTAACCTTGACATGCTTGAAAGAGAGATGGCATTAACTGAGATCATCACCCAACTGCTGGCTGAATGACACAAGAACTCAGCTTTTCTTTACAGGAGTGCTGAAACAGGAAGCTGACCTGTAGTTTGTTGGCAATGGTCTGGGGCAAGAGTTTAGTAAATGTATTTTTTTTGTGATTCTCAGGCACAAGGCAGTACACATGTTGTGCCAAAACTGAAAGCCTGGTTGGAAAAAAAAGGAACAGAAGCAGAATTTAAGGAAGAAAAGAACAGTTGGTGTCTTGCAGATACCTGGATAGCTCCACAATGATTTTCGTAACTGTTCCACAAGGCTTCTTAGCCCAGATTTTACTCTTTTGTTATCCACTGTGAAAGTAAATCACAGTTCAGGGTGATTCCAACCAATTGGAAATTTAGGCAAGTAATGAAGGAGTTTGGGCCTTAAAGTCCTGATTTGGTACCTGCAAATCTGAAATCTGTATAGTCTTGTCCCTTGACATCAATGAAGAAATATGTCTTGATGCATATCAAGAATGAAAGTGAATGACCACATCTTTTGCTGAAGCAATGGCCTTTGGCACTGGACAAGAGATTCCAAACGACTTTATTCCCTAAGAAAATAACTATTTTGACCAGAAATGTTATACCTTGTGCTCAAAACCAGGCATTTAGACAGTACTTCCCAGCAAAGCTGGGCAGCTCAGTAAAACCAGGTTGCTTGTTTCTGCCAAGCTTAGGGACAGAAGTTTCACTGCTTTGAGAGAGAGCAAAATTCTGTCAAAGTGAATCCTGTGGAAAAAAAAAATCCTTCAAACCTCAAAAAAAAACCCCCAAAAAACCCAAAAAAACCACAAACAACAAAAAAATTAAACAGGCAGAAAGTTTTGTAGTTCTACCTTTTTGGCTGTTTTCCTGTCATCGGGAGTGGGGAAAAGAAAAAAAAAAACAAAAAACAAAAAACCCACACACACAAAATAAACCAAACAAAAAACCCTGAAACAAACCAAAAAGCACAGGAAAAAACCTCCCCAAACCTAAAAAAACCTCCCCAAACCTAAAAAAATCCCAAACTAAACAAAAACTCTATACTTTGGTAGTCACTTTTATTCACCACTAAACTCACTCAGTATCAATCTCAACCACACATACAGCTCTTCTCCGTTGAAGAAATTATAGTGTGGTTGCTCACAATGGTGGTATTTGATGCTATTTTTTGCCACTGAAAATACCTATTTCATGAAACAGCCCCAAAAGCCATTCTGTGAAAGTTGGCCATTCCTATTGAATTCTGTAATGCTTTTTTTTCAAAAGGCAAATTTCAGTGGCAGAAATCAATGTTTCTGAAGGTGGATCATTAAGGACTAGAAAATGTACACTTCTATTCATAAATGATCCGGAAAAAGAGATGAATAGGGAAAAGACAAAGTTTGCAGGTGATACAAAATCATTCAGGATAATCAAATCTAAAGTTGACCACGAGCTATTGCATAAGGAACTTGCAGTACTAAGCAACTGGGTGATAAAATGGTAGCTGAAGTCCAGTTTTGCTGAAGAAAATATTGGATGATGGGAAAAATATCTATACATGCAAATCAATAGGCTCTGCATTAGCTAATGAAGGTGGGAGGAGGAGGATTTAGAATCATAGAATGGTTTAGGTTGGAAGGGATCTCAAAGATCTAGTTCCAACACCCTGCCATACGCAGGGACACCTCCCACTAGAACAGGTCACTCAAGGCTTCATCCAACCTGGCCTTGAACACCTCCAGGGAGGGAGCAGCCACAACCTCTACACATGCCCTGCTGCCTATTTCCCTTTCTCAAGCAACTGCTTTTGTTACTATCCTCACTCCTGGGAAGAAGACCTGGGGCCAAGTGGACCCTTCCCCCTTGAGAATAGCCAACATCTCAGAAAGAGAGAAACCTCAAAATGTGTCAGCAAAATGTGCCAAGAAGAAGGTTTTTATTAGTCTGTATGAAGCCATCTTAGAAACATATTGTGAACTGCATGGAAGATGCTGGTGCTTGGCATTTCTGGAATAAAACTATTACCTTTCTGTTGCTACCAAAGTGTGTTTTGTTGGAGGGGTGGGAAAGGAGCAGTTTGTCTTTTAAGTTCTTTAGAGGTATACAGTGAAATATGTTTGAGGTTACTGGAAGTGGAAAACCAAATTTTGTTCTTGATTGAATTTTTCAGTAGATGGAAATGCTCCTTTAATTGTTTTTTAGTATTTGACCTTTCTGTTTCATTTGGTTAATCTTCATGACGATGAAATAGCATTCATGACATTCACACATGCTAACTGTTGAGGGACAGAGTATGAATGCTGATTTTTGTACAATGTTCTGCCATTGTGGACACCCTAGGAAGGAAATCACACTGAGAAAGAGACTCAGCTTCTGAGAGACTAATGTAGTTTCCTTGAAGCCCTGGGTCAGTCAGGGAATAGGGGGTGTCTGTACAAGACATCTATGGAAATCCATCTTTTGGACTATGCCAAGGCTGCTGAAGCTGAATACAAAAGGGAAAACCTTTAAAATAATTGTTTCCTTGGCAAATGTTATCAAATCTTTCAAATTATATGAAGATTATCAACTCTCCCAACAACGTGGCAGTTTCCTGAACATCCTCATGGACCAGGATGTGAAGGACAGAATACCTTCACTGCCAGTAACCATGGGAGCGCAGCCAGATCCTCCACACTCTGCCCAGCAACTTCCAGCAGTCTTTTGCCTGGTTTCACACTGACTTCACACGTGGTTAAACACTTTGCCTGCCTTTCCCTACAGAATGAGTTTCCAAGTCATCCTGGGTACCTCTGAAAGATGAAGGACGTGACATGTGTTGAACCTGGGATGATTTCACCCTGAAAAATGGCAAATACTTTGCTTTCCATTAAAAAAAAAAAAAAAAAAAAAAAAAAAGGCTCCCACTGCAATAGGAAATGTTTGACAGAAGTCACGTTAACTAAAAAAGAGAGAACACTTTCAATGAATGTGCAGCAGATACAGATTCTCGTAAAGGTCCACCACGTTTCAGGCATCAGCATTGCTTGGCAATTAGTAGTTATTAGCAGGCAGTGGCACAGCACTGAGGAGAGTCATCATTCTAGTTAGTGGTATGGTTCTCCATGTCCCTGATGTGACCCTGGTTTGTCCCATGGTCCAAAGCTTCATTTGGGAATTTAAACTTTGAAACCCTTACAACAAACTCACATTTGTCCTGTCTGGTACAGGTCATCAGCCTGAAAAGAAAAAAAGCAAACCACCAGCCACTCCAGCCTGATTTGGTCTAACAGTTTTCTTGTTGGTTACCTGACAGCTTCTGGTACCCCACAGCAGTGGCATTTTAAGTCCTAAAAATCTGATGCCTTTCTCTTTTTTTACATTGTCCTGCAGCCTTTTGTGAAGAAATCAGCTTGATTTCAGAGGAGACAATCCTCTTTGCTACCTCTGCCCACAGAGAGGACAGAAAACAGGTTGCAGTCATTTGGCACCTTCACTACTCCTTTGTGGAAAAGGTCAAAAATGCTGCAGAAACATCAATTGTCTGTGCTGGCCCCCGGAACCACCTTGCTGAGATGAAAAGTGCTCCTGCTTGAGCAATATCAAGCACAGTGCCCAGACCTCCATGCATACTCTCAAATCATCACCTGGAACAGATACAGTGCATAGTCACCGCCTGTCCATTTACTCTGCTTGGTGTTGCTGCGCACTCACTGTATGCAACAGGTTGCACCCCAGGCACACACAATGATGAGATCAAACCCTTCCACCTACCCTTGTCTTTTGGAACAGCAGAGCTCTGACATTCATTAAAATAAACTTGCATTGTGGTTTGGCCCTATTATGCGAGGAGGAGGCATAAGAAAGAAAAACAAAACAGGGAGAGACAGAGTTCCTTGGGGCACCAAGCAGCTTCTGAGATTCTATTGGCACCCACATTTAAGTACTTTTTGACCCATAGCTTTGCTCTGCTCCTATGAATGACTGCTGTATACTCACTGGTTCAACCTGCTAAGGTTGCATTTCCCCAGATGCCTTTTTCTCGGCTGCTTAGCAAATCAATCCTTTTTGAAGAACCTCAGTTCATACGCAAGAGGATAACAAAAGGACGCACACACGAGTGGATAACATGTGCCACCAAGGTTTGGCAGGATGTCAGGCACAGTTGGGGTAGAAAAGAACAAAATAAGCAAGAGAAAGCCATCAGAAAGTGATACTTTATACAGACACACTTACACCAATCAAGCACTCCTGTGTTGTGCCATCTATACGCTTCCTGAGGGTGCATTCCAACCCATCATAAAGAACAGCACTGGAGATGTTAAGCAGCATTGGCCCCACTGTCTGCCTCTGGGGTGTATAGCTAGCAACTGGCCTCCAGCTGGACTTTGTGCTGCTGATGACAACTGTTCAAGCTGGGCAGCTCAGACAGTTTTCCATCCACCTCTCCATCCATGCTTTTGTCAATTAGGATATCAGGGGAGACAGTGTTGAAAGCCTTGTTAATGTCTACATACATGACACCCACTGCTCTCATCATTTCATCATAGAAGGCTATCAAGTCAACTAGACATGATTTGACTTTTGGTTTTCCCAGCCACTCCTTTTCCTCTGGCAAGCATAAGTCTTTGCTCCCAATTTCCTACTGACCTCAGGGGCCTGGCATTCCTGAGAGTAGGAGCAAATACTGAGGTGAAGACAGCACTGGGAATCCCAGCTTTTCCCACATGCTTTGTCACAGGTCCCAAGATGAATTTATTTCTCTTTGACTGAAAACAAGCAGCAAAACTTTGCTGCAATAATTCAGCAATGGCTTTGTCTTCCTGCAGCCATTATAGCTTAAGCACTGGTGGTTCTGTGCACTCCACATGGAGAAGAAATGCTTGTTTACAGACCACTGCATGCTTAGAGCATCTTCTTGTACTGAAGAGACATCTAGGAAAGCCTGTGGCTCCTAAATACGACAGGGACATGCTAAGTGCTTGGGCTGGCTGGAATCCTTTGTCTAATCCAACTACAACAGACAGGAAGGGTTATCTGAGCTGCATGCTTCTCTTCTTGGAGCAATGAAGGATATTGATGGGTCAAAAGTACACCCAAAGGTATTTGCTCTTGTCTTCTCCAGGGGATGGGGCCTCAATTACCTCTTCCTTTTCTCCTCATTTTGTTTTCAAATAGTGTGGAGGCTACACAAGAAGAGAAACAAAGGGAGGGAAAAGTGAGGCTTTACTTTCAGCTGCTTCTTTACAGAGGTGGCAGCTCTGCAGTTTCTGGCACATTCACTTTCAATTTACGCCAGGGTAGTAGAGCAGTGCGTGTGAAACTCTTTGGACAGCAGTGACTTCTGGGTCTGTGTAAAGCAGCTCTTCTGAGCAGAAGCAGCTGTCACACATGGTATGCCATGCTGAGTCTCCAGGTTTCCCCTGGAGTCCCACCAAAACCTCTGACACTTGGTATAGCTGAGAGAGAAAGCAATAAACAGTTGCCACAGAGACAGCCAGGGTTTCCCTCAGTTTTTGGGAGCCTGATGGATGAGTACAACACCAGCTGGAAGGTTAGGTACTTCCTTTGCCATATGTAAATTACATTCTCCAGCAGTGAGAAAGGGCACAGTACAGGCACGTAGTGCTCTGGTGATCTCCAGGTTTTGGAGATGCTCTTGCACAAACTGTTTGTGCTGGACCAACAGGGATCAAAGCAAAGTGACAGAAAACTGTACCAGCTTCTCTTACAAGGAACTTTTCTCCCCTTTCCTTGAATTTGGCAGAGGTGCAGGAATCTCATAGGCATTAAGTTCCTTCCTGTTTTGTAGAGAAAAGGCATCCTGCTGCTGGAATGAGATGCAGAGGCTTAGCAGAAAGAAGAGGCAGGCAGCAGTGCTGCAGCCCTCAGGCACCCTGTTGCTCAGGGCACCCTTTGGTTTTTGTATATATTCACACAGCACCAGAAATTAAACATGAAGTGGGGGAAGGTAGGTTTTGTCTGTATCTACTGCACTAGAGAAATGGTTCATGCTTTTTTTTAAAGTAGAAACCTTCCCCCCCCACAAACCCTGCCATCTTCTGATAATTTCTCTCTGCCCTACTCTCTTCTCTATGCATCCTCTCTTCCCAGCACGCTTATCTTGATCTGTCAGTCTAGTGCTCAAAATTTCATCTTCATTCCTATCCTAGGGTACAGTCCTATCAGTAAGGCACCAGAGGCTCATATGCAGAGAAAAAAACCTTATAGATTCCATGTGTTCCACAAACCATCCCCTCACACACTTCTTCAAAAGCCCAAGATAATAAAATGCAGGAGGGGGGAAATTGATAGAGTACCAAAAATCAACTCTAATATGCTTGACTCATCTGTTGATTTTAATTGAATGGTCTATATCTTCAGGCAATTTCATTATTCTCCCAAGAGCTGGGAAGCTAAATGAAAGACAAACTTCGTTAACCTCTGGCCGTGAAAATCAATAATTTTCAATAAAATTTAACTAATTTGTTTCCAAAGGATCTCACATCCTGACTCTACCATCGTGTGCTCCAGAGCTAATCAGCTACAGTGGATTATATTTTTTTTCCAGATAATTTTGGCCAATTTAGCTACAAAGCCTCAAATTTTACCTAAAACCATGATTCCTTCCACACAAGGCAGCTACTCTCAAGATCATGCTGTGGTGTAAGTAAACAGTGTCCCACTTGCCTTGCATTCATAGCTGCTCTAGAGTGACAATGCAAACACTCCAGCGTCCTACTCCTATTTTTTCGTTCTGTTTAGGGTCATCGATTCTTCTTCAAGCACGGAATTGATTTCTACAAGCTCACGTTACACACTTTATCTCACTGAATTCTGCAGCTGCTGAATGCAAAAGCACATCCCTGTTTTAAATAAAAATGCCAACCATTTCGGCACAGCTCTGGAAAGAGCTGAATATGAGCTTGTTTTTTTGGGGATGCGCTGAAAGCGAAGTGTGAAACAAATGCTTAATGCTTCTTCTAGCTCACTTTCTGCCAACAGAAAACAGCAGCCGCTGTGGTACTCTGCTAATGAAGTGCTTTAGCTGTTAGATTCCTCCAAGTGGCAGGGAGAGGATATTTGTATAGATCTCTGCTGTACAAGAGGAAATTCATTCCTTACCTCAGTGGAGCATAAAATACAGAAATTTCAGACCAGAAGTTGGTGTTCTGCAGAAAGAGCAAATATAACATTGCTGGAGCGTGGCAAATATCGATAAGAAAAGCAGATCAGTGAAGGGAAGAATCAAGCAATCCCCTCAAATACAATGTGCAAATCCCCACTGGAATTTTACCAGTGGTATGGGAACAACACCAGCTTACAACAGAGCTGACACTACAAATACAAAAATGGATCTTTCTAATTCCTGGAGTAGGTTGGGCACTAGATTATAAGGCTTCAGAAACGACCTTTATGAAGAAAATGTTAGCAATTTCCAGGTCATTGGGAAGCAATTTTCCAATAGCTCTCTTTGAAAAGGGAGACTGGGGAAATTTGTCAGGCACATCAAGGGGGAATAACTGGGAAGGAAAAAAGGAAAAAATATAGAAAGGCTTAGTGGAATATCAATTCTCATTATATGTATCAAGTTGCATGGTATAGAATCATAGAATGGTTTAGGTTGGAAGGGACATCAAAGATCATCCAGTTCCAACTCCCCATCATAGACAGGGACACCTCCCACTAGAACAGGTCACTCAAGGCCTCATCCAACCTGGCCTTGATCACCTCCAGGGAGGGAGCAGCCACAACCTCCCTGGGCAACCTGTGCCAGTGTCTCCCCACTCTCACTGTAAAGAACTTCCTCCTAACATCCCCCTCTTCCAGTTTAAACCCATTATCCCTCGTTCTGTCATAGTAAGACCTTGTGAATAGTCCCTCCCAAGCCTTCCCATAGGCCTCCTTCAGATACTGGAAGGCTACATAACGTTGCCTCAAAGCCTTTTCTCCAGGCTGAAAAGCCCCAACTCTTTCAGCCTGTCCTCATAGCAGAGGTGCTGCAGCCCTCTGATTATCTTCATATAACCCTCTGAGAGCACACTGTGCATAGCCAGTCTAGGAGGTTGGGTGACTGAGCACTCCAAGTCCAGCCTCAAGGTTTACCGTCACATGTAGGAGTGAAATTAGTAAACCCAGAGTGCTTCACACACAATAACTCCACATCACACTGAGGCAGAGCTACACCATCCCCAAAACAAAGCCTTCACTGGCCATACCAAAATCTTTTCAAAGGGACAAGCAGAGTTGAAGGAACAAATAGAAAACTCAGTTCCAGAAGAAGAAATATTAATGGAAATGACAGCATTGACAACATTTAGGTTTTGCTGCTCCCTAAGCAAAATTTCCACTACTATTCAGGAGTGCTTTTGCAGGACAAGGCAACCAGCTCCAGCCCTCCTTCTCTGCAAGGTTCCCTCCTCCAGACAAACCAGTCCTTCTTCACCAATTTAGCCATGGCTGCCCTGTGCAGACCTCAGGGAGAGGCACTGAATATGATAACGTGGCAAAGGAGACATCTTGCCATGGAAACTGGACCAAAATGCCATTTTCCATTAAAATTCATTTCACACCAGCCAGTTTTTGCTGCATGACAGCTTTATCTTTGCTCAAATCCTTCTGCCAAAGAAGTCCCTCACCTAACTTACACCCTTGTTTAAGCGAGATGCTTCCTCAGGTTAATCAGCCCCACAAAAACATTTCTTTTGCTGACTTTGAGAACCTTGGTAGAAGAACAACAAATAAATTGAATTAAAGGTCAAGGAAAGTTGCAGCCACCTACAGCAAATTCCTCCAAACAGAGCTGAACATTTTGGAGAACCTTAATGAGAAGCAATCAGCTCGCTACTCTGACAGCTCAGTTTAGGGAGTAAAACACCAACCATCATGTAGCTGGGTAATGTAGACAGCAAAAGCTACATGATGAGATCCTGCTTTTGGCGACTCAGCACAAGAGACTCTGGAAAGTGCACAGCTTGCAGAACAGTGAGGAAACCACACCCTGGCTCAACTTTCTAAAAGTCATAAAAGCAGCTGACAGTAGATCCCTTTTCTCACTGCTTTCAAGGGGAAGTTGTCAAAAAAAAATAGATTACCCATGCTAAAAATTATGATGGTTATGGTGATCCTTCCCTCGCAGGGGGAAGCACAGCAAAGAGTAAATATCATTAGGCAGAGGAAATCGATGAACTCTCAGAGCCAAAATTAAATACAATCAGATATTGTTCAACATTAGATAAGAAAAATCAAAGATATTAAACATTGGATTGAGATTAGGTATGAGATTTTGCTACTGATAGGTGAAAACTCCAAAAGGAAAGTTCAGCTGGATTTGCCAACAGGAATGTAATTTCCACTAATGACAAGGAAAGGCTGCATCTTTCAAGTTAAGGATAAGAATGCTTATCAAAGATATGCTAGGTAGCAAAAAAAGAAAAAAAAAAAGGTAAAAAATCTGAAAACAGTATTTCGGATCTTAATTTCTTGTTCCTCTACTGAAAGAGCATCTGTGCTGGTTTGAGGCTAATTGGAATATTTTAATAAGAGAAATTATATTATAGACTGAGAAAGAAAGACACTGGTGATGTCTACTTCCCTCATAGCTCTACTCAGATATACAAAAGCAAGGACACAAACATAGATAAGACAGAGATGCTCAGGTCTGAGCTCTGGTTGTTGGTCTCTCTCCCTTTCCTTGCTTTCTAGCTGAATCTGTGTAACCCAACTAATCAATTCCTGCTTCTAACCACCCCCTCCCCGGTTGAGCTTCTCTGTTTACTTGGCATGTAAGACAGATTCTAGGATAAGATCGGTGGGTGGGGGAAAGTGGAAGGGTGGTTGGGAACCCCTCTTGGGGACTCTGATTCCTGGGAGGGGCACTGTGCTTCTGTATTACCTTTTTAATGTATATATCTATAAATATTTGTAATCTATTGTAAATATCTGCTTGTATATCATGCTAAGCTGTACATATAAAGCTTCATTCCTTAATTTCCAGCCAGCTGAGTCTAGTCTGGGTGATTATAAAAGAGGGACACACACACACGGCTTCCGAACCACCAGAGCATCGCACATGGGGTCACTGAAAGGACAACAGGTTCTTGTTTCTTTCTAGATACCATGAATACAGGCAATTTCATACCAGTTTCCCAGTAAATTTTCACCTGTGAGGCTTCCCACTTTTCAGATTTGAGGTGGAAATGCTCTCAACACCAGGCAATCCCAGCAGCATGTTGGATACCCAACATCACGTCGAATCAAACCACCAAACACTTTCGATGGTTTTCATCCCACTGTCGCCAACAGGATTTTTACTGCAAGGTTCATGACAACTGATGGAAATCTTTGTCAGTGGAGCAGTGATTGCATGGCAGTTACTCTACAAATACTATCTATAAGTGCTTCATATCACAGGAAGCACTTCACTTATGCTGTGATTGAGAAACTTGGGCCGTAGCAAAAAATTTTCCTCCGCTGGCAGGTCTGGAAAGCAGAGGCATTTGTTTACCTGCTCACTGCAAACCAAACAGATCTTCAGTTTCTTTTCCAAAACTTTTACTCAAGGGATCCTGTGGGCAAAGTGAATTAGTGGGAAGGTGACAGTCTAGAGACTACAGCAACGGCACTATCGCCTAAATAACTGGGAGCTATATTCAGCTGCATACAAAGTGACACAAAGGTTTGCTTAGTGTATTAACGTTTGTAAAACCATTTGATGAGCTATATCCATTTAGGCAGAAGTGGTGTTACACTCAATTTTGGAGAATTTGGATCAAACCACAATATCAATAAAAAGAATCACGTTGGTTTAGCCTGAGCTAGCACAGTGAGTCTTTCAGTGTGCATATAGCCACGTTTCCAGTAGTGACTAATAACTTTGGAGCCTTCTTTATTTGCTAGCAAACATCACATGCTAGACTCCTTTTCAAAGGCTGATGCATATCATTCACTTGCTTTTCAAAAGTCTCAAACTGACCAGGCATTCTGAACATCCTTATACATGTCATCTGAAATAGGTCAACCAACTACAAATCCTTTGCTGAAACTAGGTTTTTTTTTTCAGACAGGTTGTAAAAACTTGTCCTGTCTAAAATGGTAAACAGAGAACTGTTTCATTTTAACCATAGCTAAACCCAGAAACTTCAAAATACTAATCACCCAGTGAGCAACGAATTTCTTTTAAAGCCATGTTCATTTTGCAGTCATTTGAACCCACTGCAAGTCATTTTTCTGGCTCCTTAGGCAAGCTGATATATTGCTCCTACAGACCACAATCAACCAGCCAGCAAATACATCCAAAGGGCTTGGCAGGGATGCTGCATATGAGTACAAACCTGGCCAACCACATTGCTATCCCATAGGCAGTGGGAGTTTATTCAGACCTTTCTATTCCTTGCTACTGTACAAGTTTAAATCTGAGCTTTCAGAACCAGATTTACCAGCACAAAACCCCCTTACGGAACCAAATATTCCCCAGAGTGCTCAGCACTAAACTAAGGCTTTTGAAGACAATTTTTGTCATCAGTTATATGAAGAGAAAAGAGGTGTTGAGTCTTGCAAAGCACAATTTGGACAGTCAGACACCAGAAACTGTTCAATCATCTGAAATCTAGGATCCTGTCATAAACTTCCAGACATTTCCCTGCAGAGACTGAGAGCTTAAAATCTGTGACATGAAGTTTTGTTTAGCAGTGCCCCAGTGAAGACTTTGCTCAGAATACTGAGAGCCTGATGCACGAGGATGTTTTGACTTCAGTGAGACTAAAACCATAGGTACAGGGTGTAACTGAGCTGGTGGAAAGGTACTGGTAGAACATGGATAGATAAATGTGAAGGACTGAAAAGATGTAAAAGAGCAGAACCTCGGCAGATGTATTTTGTGTTAGAGACAGCTACTGTCTGGGGGCTAAGTAGTGCCAAGTAAGAAGAATGTAAGCTTTGTCTGAATAAGGAGTTGTGTCCTGATAACAGGTTACTAACCAATCGCTTGCTGTACACAGTTGCACTAACCAATTATTATTTGACACAATGTAAAAGCTTTGGATTTTAGGATATATAAGCTGGTGCTTTGCACGCAATAAACAGATACCTTACTTGCATCTAGTAGCATCCTGTCTCTCCATCACTGTCACCCCAGCATGAGTCTTTGTGAGTCCACTAGCAGCTAAGCATGGCACACTCAAGTACCTCCTTAAATACCATAAACATTTCCCCAACGGTGGAAATGGATTTCTTATCACATTCACTGAGCTTTAAAATGCCCTGTTTAAAATTTGCTTCCTTTATTTACTTATTTAGTTCAATACTACAGGAGCAGCTCACAGAGGCTTTCCAAGTGCCTCAGATGCTTTTCTGCATTAGAAGAGCTGCCGTAAGTAACAGTTTTAAAAAATTATGGTGATTCCACATAAACGGTATAATAAAGGGATTAAAATGTTTGCTTCCTATATCATCTCAGAAAACTAGCTGTTTGCCTGCTGCTTGTTTCATTATTGTGACATTGATGAAGAAGATTTAAGGAGCTAAAAATGCACCTGTGGATAGCACAATAGAGCAGTCGTGTAAGCGTCAGCATGGCTCAGTAGCAGCCCTTCCAAAATTAGCTTTATTTAATTTCAAAGAACAAGGCAGCTGGGCATTTGTTTTATGTCACCAGCCTTCCTTCCTACTTGCAAAGAGCCTGCTCTGCTTACTGTCAATTTATTAGCTTTAATCAAAAAGAAGAGAAATTTGTGAATGTGCAGAGGAAAAAAAAAAAAAAAAANNNNGAAGAGAAAAAAAAAAAAAAAAAAAGAAGTCCAAAACATAATTCTTCCTGTTTCACCCATTTCTAAACTGCAAGAGGGCTGAGTTTGCACCAGGCAGCAACTCAGAAAGACACTAAATACATATCCGAAGCGCAATACCTTCCAGTATAGTAATTAAGGTGTTTAAGCGCTTTGTTCAGTGGGGTTGGTCATCCAATTAGAACGCAAATGTAGAAATCATGGGAGCTGTGAATTTCAATTGAAAATAAAATCAACAACAAGGGATTTTTTTTTTTGCCTTCTAAACTCCACATAAAAATACAAATTTATTAGATCTCGTTTAAAGTTATTGAAGACTATCAAAAGAACATTATTCCAGCATTGATTCAAAACCATGGGGTGCACTATCAGCATAATTAAAATGGAAGTATCTTGAGCTATTTTCCTTTCCTGCTTCCATATTACCATCTAATTGTTCAAAATGCCTGTTGTTATGCAGGCAAAGTAATTAAGCACAGCACGTTGCAACAAGGGGGATCATAAAGCCAGAGCTGGCTACATTACCAACACAGATATCAGCGCAGGAAAACATTAAGGGAAGGATCAGAATTGTAATTGAAAATAATTGGATGATCCAGTTCACTTGGCTGACATCAGGACCATTTGTGCAATTCAGCGCTCTTTAGCCCTGGATGCTCGCTGCTCACCTGTGCTCTTAAAGTGGGTCGTTTCAAGGGAAACTCTGGAGCACTGTAAAAGATCTTCTTGATGTTTTCTATGGCTTCTCAGAAGGTCTGAGCATCACCACTCATCACCTATAGTAAGCTGTCTAATATTTAGGTTGCTACCTCCAGAACAATGGGCTAGACTCTAAGTATACAGGTACAGGAGATTCCTATTGTGCTGGTTTGAGGCTAATTAGAATATTTTAATGAGAGAAATTAGATCATTGGCTGTGAAAAGAAAATAATGGGGATGTCTGTATTATCCATTTGTTCTGCTGAGGCATATAAAAACAAAGACACAAACGAAAAATAAGTCAGTCTCTGCCTGGATGTTGCTGTGTTAAATCTTCTGCCTGAACCTGCATATTCCCAACTAATCATTCTGCTTCTAACACCTATTGCTGACCTTTGCCAGCTCACCCTGCACATAAGGAAGATCCTGAGATAAGGGAGAGGGTGGAGAGGGTGGAAGGAAGGAAGGGGGTTGGTTGGTAGTGTGCTGGTTCGAGGGTAATCGGAATATTTTAATGAGAAAAATTAGATTATAGGCTGCAAAAAGAAAAAAACCCTGTGGTGTCTACTTCACTTGTAAGTTTACTGAGATGTACTAAAGCAAGGACATAAACATAGATAAGACAGAGTTGCTCTGTATCTGATCTCTGGGCTGTTGGTCTCTCCCTCTCCTTGGCTCCCAGACGGATCTATGTAACCCAACTAATCAATTCTGCTTCTAACCCCCCCTCACCGATCTCTCTGATCTACCTTGCACATAAGACAGATTCTGAGATAAGATTAGAGGGTGGGGGGGAATGTGGAAGCGTGGTTGGGAACCCCTTTTGGGGACTCTGACCTCCGGGAGGGGCATCGTGTTTCTGTATTACTTTTAACTTGTATATTTCTATATATAGCTATAAATATTTTTAACATATTGTAAATATCTGCTTGTATATTGTGCTAAGCTGCAAATATAAAGCTTCATTCCTTAACTTCCAGCCAGCTGAGTCTAGTCTGGGTGAATTCAAACATGGGGTTGGGGGGGGAGGAAGGGGACACAGACACAGGTAACTCCCAAACCATCACAGGTAGCCTCTCCTGGGCGTTCTGGCTGCTGAGATGGGTTTTGTATCTCTGTATTACTTTTACTTGCATATTACTGTATATAGTTGTAAATATATCTGTACATATAGTATATAGATGCTTGTAAATTGTGCAAAGCTATAAATACAGCTTCATTCCTTAACTTCCAGCCAGCTGACTTTAGTCTGGGTGAATTCCTAACTGTGGAGGGGGACAGGTAACACCCAAAGCACTACACCTATGAAACTCAGTCCAGCATCCTTTGAAAACAGCACAGGTATTTCCTTTCCCAAAGGTAAATGAGGACAGGAGTATCTAGCCTTAGAAAGTTTAGGGCAGTTGCTCACTTGTTTAAAAGCAAGATTATGTGGGGTTTTGTTAACACCAAACTTGAGCTGAGGCCTGTTTGGGAAGCAAGTTTAAGATCTTAAAAAGAAAAACTTTATCATCAAATGCCAGAAACCCAAGCACCGCAGCTACCTCCAGCTCTCAAGAAAGTTGACTTGCACAACACTAATTTTACAGGTCAGCCCTTGGCAAAAATCAAAACTTACCACTCAGCAAAGCCCAAATTTGCAAGTCAGCAATTTGGAAACAGCCAAGTCACAATTCCTGAAACGACCTAGTCATACAGCCTCCAAAAGAGCCAATCACTTCCTAATGATCACCTCACAAAACTGATAGCTTAATGCAGGGAGAGATGTTCCTGTCTGCAGAAAACCCTCCATGATTCTGGAAAAAGGGAGCTACACCACTCTCGAACTAGTGCCACCTGCCAGAGACCTGAGAGATGTGCAACTAAAATGCAGTTTTAGTTAAAAGAATTGCACACATGGGAGATTTAGAGAGCCGTGCAAGTCTCTTCAGCAATGTAAATAATTGTGCCTGCAATTAACATTTTTTACTCCAAACCATAAAAGGCCAGTGAGACAGGAACAGGTGCGAAATTACTGCTCTGGGACTAAATCAGGGAGTACCAGTGGAAAAAGGTAAAATAGAAAGGGTTAAAAAGAAGAGGCAAAGAAAGTTTCCAAAGAAGTTTTCTTTACAGGCTAAACTTGTGCTCAACGGGATCTGCACAAGAGCTGTTTGAGGATCGTTTAGATTCAGACAAGAACTTGAGGGCTGTTGGATTATGAGGTTTGAAAATTGAACCTGGTATCACTTTGCCTAACAGCACCAGGATGTCCACCTCCGAAGGATGCTGCTGCTCCTGCAACCCATCAGCCCTGCTCCCACTGGGGTTCTCCAGGGCACAACAGAGAGATCATTTAGTGGGGGCCCTGGAGCAATTAAGGCATGGCTGCTGACCTTTCCAAAGTCAGCTTATCAATCTGCAGTGCTCTCCTAAAATCAAAAGTACTTTTTATTGCTAAATAATTTACGTAGTTTCCAAGCAAACTGCCTGCCTGTTTGTATTTGCAAAATGGACACTCCCACAGGGACAGTTTTAACACCCCCCTGGGATCTTTTCAAACCAACAGCCTTCTACAGTTGTGCAAAGGTTAAAATAAGGTTAAGCCAGGGTATTTACTCTCCATGAAATACTACACTGATCAAAATGTCCTTGTCTGAAATCATGCATCAGCGGTGAGAGTGGTAGCCTCCACTAATTGGCATAGCAGCAGGCTGAGACCAGCACACTCCTAACTTTAAAACTGAGCTCCATCAAGCAGCTCTCAAGTCCTTGCTTACCTGGCAAGGAGCTGGAGACGTTCCCTTCAAGTGAGACAACATAAACTCTTCTGTGTCCTGGGTGTGAAAAGTGTATCCTGGTCCATTCTAACAACACCAAAGGCAGGAATGACCCAACTGAGACACAGCTACCAAGCTCTGCTGTTGGCTAGCACAAAGAAGAATCACAAAAGTCCTGCTGAAGAGCTTCAGTGTCTTCCACAGATTTTTTTTTTAGGTGACAGGGAAGGTTAGAGAGAGCAGGATAGTAGGCCAGGAGGCATGAGAAGATTCAGAGCAGGGCAGCAGAGAGGAGCTACATGGAGCAGGGGCAGATGAGGTGGCTGTAGGTCACAGCAGGGTCACAGTCACTCTTCAGTGCACTGACTGCTGCTCTTTGCAATAGACATTGCAGCTCTCCACACCAGGACAACACCATGGTTACAGCAGATCTGCAACAGCAGCGGGGTTGGACTCAATGATCTCTTTGTGTCCCGTCCAACCCCTGACATCCTGTGGTCCTGTGAACAATACTTCTGGCATTTTCTAGCTTAGCTCTAATTTCTTTCCCTAAAATAAAATTTTACTTTCATTAAAGTTTCAGATATTTGGTAGGGAATCCAATTAGTGTGTTGTTGTTGTTGCTACTTTATAAATGTAAGTTCTGTTGAGCTTCAGACAGATGACACATCCCCAGGCTCTGACTGCATTATCCATCAGACACAATGCAGTTTGTTTTAAAAGTTTTTTTTCTTAGAACTTATCCAGGTCTTTTTCCAGTCCTGAGAGGCAAGCAGATATGCAGGACTCTACATTTTAAACTGTTATTATTTTTGAGAAAGAATTTAAATGTGTTTTTAAGGGAAACAACTGTGGTTTTAAAATACTACAATAACAGAATTAAGCTTACTGAAATCCTCGGCTCTCCTTTCATTTCAGCCAAGACATGATTATAACACATAGCATCGTTAAACTTCTAAACTTTGCATGAAAACATCTCTTTTCCTGGGTTCTCCATAGATGGAGTGAGAGCATGGGATCTTGAGACTGCTAGTAACCACTTGGGTCTCCCAGTTCATCTTCCTGTCACCATGGGATTGTTCCTTATTATTCATTTTTTAAGTGTCTTGTCTAGTCTAGTTTTAAACATGCCAGACACTGAACTACTGCCACTTGCCCAGAGAGAGTATATCATAACACAATATATCTCACTGTCACAAGTTTGGCTGAGACTTGAAACAAGTTTTCCTTTGTTTAAACATGTTATGAGAGCCCTTATACCTTCTACCTGGAAATAATTCTCTCCTGCCCAAGCTCGCATTTTGCAGGTACTTCTAAGATCTTCTTTGCTGTTCCCCGGTACTTGATGATTCTTTACCCAGACACCACACTGTACACTCTGTATTTTGTATATCTACATGTATTTGTGCTCAAAACTACTTTGCTGTCTCTTCTCTGAGCTCTTTATCAAGAATATGGTAACAAGCATCAAGACATATGTCTGAAATCAGAGGAGCTCTCCACATGGAACTTAAAAAGATTAAGAATTCAGAATAAAGGAAGTTCTAAGGAATTTATTTTTAGTATAAAAGGACAGTGGGCTTTTTATTAGCAGACTTTGATTCAAAATTTCTTAGAGAGATATCAGTTTAGACAAGCTCTTAAGTAAGAAAAATTTCCCATGCCCAGTACGGAGCCTGTGGTCAAATCGGACAAATTTTAACCGTCTCATAGTGGCCACATTCAAAAACCTCCTCCAGATCAGAAGTCCACTCAAATGAGATATGACATTTATACCAACCTCACCAAAATACACCTCTAATGCGGTGTTTATTTACTTCATATAAGTAAATATTCATTGATCCAGCAGAGAGTTGTAACCAAGCCCAACACACATTGTCCAGCCAAGGAGATATTTGAATCAAGCAGCCTGGACAGAAATGTTGGAAGATTACCTTTACTAACAGGACTCTTGGCTAAACCAGAGAGAGAATTTGTACAAGCAAAAAAAAGTGTGAGTTAACATTAATGAGACTGGCGTTGGAGAGAGACCTCACTAAAATTGGGGCAGCTGCATCTGGAGTGTGACCAACAGCACAAGGAGACACTGCTCTATGGCAGGACTTAATAGCTTGCTACTTTAAAGGGCCCGTCTTGATGGTGTCTCTCCAAAAGCTGTTGGAATTGTCATCAGATCTGAATACACAACATCAACAAATTCTTCTTGAGGGCCTTATTTTTTTGGTAGATCTAACCATTGCTGATAGTGAATGTTTTCCTTAAGAGGAAGTATGTAATTAGCAAAAATAACTCCAAATCTTTTGTTTGTTTATTACTTATTTTTCAGCTGACCAAGGTGCAGAAATGATAACAAGGCCTTCAGAGGCTAACTGCCAAAAATAGTAAGCAAACTGAATGTTTAAGAACACTCTGTAAGCCATTGGCAATTACTCTAAGATAATAAACCTTGAAAAGTCAGAAACAGATCATGCTAAATTCTCCTCTCCAAGAAGAAAAAAAAGCCCAAAACTCAAACCAACACTCTGCTAATAATTCAGCAACATCTGCTTTGAATCCTACTGCTTGTAAAATCAGTGCACTTTCCAAAGAACAGGATATTTTCCCTTTGCTGTACTTTTTTTCCACCCTCTCGACTTCAGTTCAGTTCACAGTTCACACCATCACAGCTACTTTAGCTACATTAGCTCACTCATGTAATGTCACCTCCTGTTAGTACCAGGCAGTGAAGGAAAGAAAGCAACATGACATGATGTAATACTACATGGTCCTGCTGAATGTAATGCAAGCTGTCAGAGGGCTCTAGTGCTAGACTTTAAAGGCAAGAAGGAAGATCTACTTGTGAGTGTAGTTAGTGAGGAGCATGCCTTAAATGTCTCAGAAGTTTCTCCTTCAATAGACTGCAGGGAATCAACTCTCTATGCAAAACTTTCACGTCCTTCATTCTTCCCATCCTTCACATTTGTCTGTTACTCTCGCCAAACCAAAGACTATATTTTCTCCAATTTGACCCAGATCTATCGTCTTCTCACAAGGAATTCCAGTCATTAACATAAAGGTCTGGAATATGAGAGGTTCAAACAAGGCACTTGTATAATTTCCCATCTATAGCGCTTAACTCAGCAGCCATCCCTCACAAAGAAGGTTTGTGAGATAGAGTCTTAGCCACTGGCCGCTAAGATTCACAGACTGCATCAGGTTGGAAAGGATCCTCAAAGGTTACCTTGTCCAATCCCTTCACAGTGAGCAGGGACACCTCCAACCAGACCAGGCTGCCCAGCACCACATCAAGTCTGGTCTTGGGGCATTAACCACACCCCTGGACAACCTCTTCCAGTATTTTATCACTCTCTTCACAAAACAATACCTGTTTGACCATGCAGCAAGCTACATATCAGAAACTGGGAAATATACAACCCAAAGAGCAGCTCCTCTGTCTCTCTCCATGGGGTTACTTTGCTCCAATAAGACCTCATTTGGAGTAAGGTACTACTCAACAGGGGAGATGGTCACATCTCACTGCTTTCTAATTTGAGGCCATATGGTGTTCTGCTCACCTGTAGAAAGGGTTGTTTATCCTATGGTGAGGAAATGTGACAGAGTGTAGCCACAGAAGAGAGAGGAAGAACTTTCCACAAACTAAAGACCTCTCTAAGCTGATCAGCACCTCAGAAGAATGGTCTGTGATGGCAAGTTAATGAGATGAGCTGGGACAATATATCTGTAAAGGCTGAGGAAAGTCTCCTAGAAATGTAACATTACTCTTCATACCACAGTCAGTCTGCTAAGAGTAGTAAGAACATTTCATCTACTTCTCGTCCCAAGACTTTGGAATCAGAATAACAATAAATGAATTTGGGGTAAAAATCAGGAAAAATGAACAAACAAAAAGAATGCAGAACATTCATTAAAAAAAAAAAGAAAAATGTTAGTTCTGCATTTGCAAACCTTGGTACACTCTAGTGCCAAATGTGTACACTCCTAGTGAGAACTCTCACCTGGCGCTTCTGCAGATAACACAGCACAGCCCATGACAGGCCTGCCATGCTCTGCTCTCTGTGTGCATCTCCAGTTATACAGCAGTGGCAAGGAGCAACCAAAACACCTACCTTAAGCTCTCTTGAGAGTATTGCATCCTTCAGCTTCAGAGTCAAATTTCACAACCCAGGCTCAGACTCCCGATTTTGATATCCATCCCCTGGCCCATCCAACAAATTGTTCCTGCTTTGTGTTGATGTTGATGTGCAGAGCTGTAAAGCAGAAGTGGGAAAAGAGATTAGACAACTGCTCAGTTCTGAAATGCCTTTGTGTTGGCAAAGAACTCTGAAGAGACAACAATAATCACATAGTTTCTACGTTCTTCTCCCAGTTTCACAACTTGAAGGATAAAAGGCAAATAAGTTTCTCTGCTGCGTGGCCCAAGAGGTTTTATCACTACCAAAGGGATTTATATAGGTGTAAGAGCTTCAGTAGCTACCTGACTTCATCTATTTTATGGGGACAAAGCTATAACTGAGAGCCAGGGAGTGTTTGTGTGTGGAGATAATGTAACTTTTAAGACCGGTTCACGGAGTTGGAAGTTACACACAGATGCTTCTTCAGCAAGTCAAAAGCAATTTGTCTGACCAGAGATACTGATCAGACCAAGGGAGAGAAGGTAGTTGAGTAACTGAAGAGTAGGGACAAGATGTTAGCATAGAAGAGATGTCTCCCAATGAAAGGGAGTGATGGCCAATTTATCATCTATGGAACAAGGAGAGATCAGTGGAGTGAAGGAGAAAAGTCATAACTGATGAGTGTTTGTCTCTTTCCCTTTCTAAGTATTCTGGCTTTTATTTGCAAAAGTTCCATCTTATCACTTGACCATTTTGTGTTCTTATCAACCGCAGGTAAAAGGTTCATTTGTATAACAAACAGAAAATAAAAGCACCTCACGCTCCAACTAATGACAACAGGCTGATTGGTACCCACTCCTACAACTCACCATCAGGGTTTTAAATTAAATGCTCTCACATCACTGATGAAGGTGATAGCAACTGAAATGTGACTTTATTAGGTCTTTTGTGTTCTCGTTTCATAACCCAGTGGCTGAGATCAGATGTTACCTGGTGATAATATCAGCTTTGTGAGAACGATTCTAAATGTTCCTTTTCCTAGCACAGCACCACAGCCTCCACTTCGGACAAAAAAAGGCTTGTCAGTGGCTAAAATACACAACAGAGATCCCTGCCCTTGCTTGCACTTGTGTGCATCTCATCCTCATTTTCAAGTGTCATTCCAGGTCGCTGGCAGTCACACCAGCGTGTGAGCCAGCCACTGCCCCAGGGTTGAGCGATGCAGGTATCTGCAAGACTTCTGCAGACTGCAGGCTGGACCAGGGAGCCTCAGACTGCAGTAGGCTGCCTCGTGGAATAATATGAATTTGAAGTAGTAAGCACTCTCTAATGAACGAGCCAAAGCTGAGCCATTTAAATGCTTGTAACCTATTGCAAATACAGAAACACTCACCAATGCCCCATAAAAATTTTACCTCTAAAGGATACAGAGTTCTGTGGTTTCAAATAAAGCTGCAGGCATCTTGCAAGATTTGGAAAATAAAAATAAAAGCCATAGATTAAGATGCTCTCTACGTTTTTCCCTGGCTTCTCCAGAATCCTTGTGTTGAACAACTCAATAATGAAGATGCTAGAAGTGGCTGTGGTTTCTCAGGGCAAATGGTGATTTTGGGTGCCTGACAGGAGTTCCTGAAAGAGCTGAATGACTTTCATGTGATATAGTCCCCTCCTCCCTGCAATTTGGGTCTATTAAGCAGAGCACCTCGGGTCACCAATCACCCTTCAAAATCCTGGCAGTTCATCACCACAGCACACATTTCCATAGAGGAAAAGCTTCAGCATTAAGAAAAAAAAGTAAATGGGGCCAATAAATCTGATCCTAGGATTTGTTTTTTAAAGTCAGGAAACTAACTATTACTGCCAGCCTCTTTGCAGGGGCTATAAGAGATGATCATTTCCCTTGTAATGGTTCTGACATAAAGTGTGTATCAAAAACTGCATACTCTTCATATCCACCCAGCTGTGTTGAGCAATAAACATGATAATTATGCAGATAAGGCTTAAATAAATTCCTACACCTAAGGGCAACCAAATGCTTTTTTAAGCAAAACAATAATTAACCCTCCACAGGGCTGAATGAACACAGACCTTTGCTCCTGCCCAAGGTAAGAAACCTGCATCTTGGTACCTCTCAGGCATCTGTCACAGATATAAATGGGTCAGTGTACTTCAGAGGAAACTGCTCCAGGGCTGTTCCTTGTGAGGTTCCAAAAAAAGGTCAAGAACAACAAGATCTACTAGTTTCTGTATCCTGACACTGGAATCTGAGGTGTATTTCAGACAAACGTCAAAGGAATTGCAGGTAGAGGGAGAGAAAGGCATAAAACACCAGGGGAATTGCTCACTAAAAAATAAAGAGGAGGTATGAGCTTAGCAGTGAAAGAAGATTCTTGCAGTAAAGTGAGAAGTTCAAGGGCTCAGATGTATGATGAAGCTATGGCAGTGTAATGGGTTACCACACAGTGGCTGATCTGCAGTAACTGCCCACGCACTCATTCTTAGCTCACAACAAACATGAAGATGTGTTTATCTTAACCTCTTTCATTAGGTTGAGGCTAATAGGCTTTACTTTGGATCTGTGGCACTCCAGGCAGAAGTGAGATTTAAACAGGCTGTTAGGAGGAAGTTCTTCAGAGTGAGGGTGGCGAGACACTGGCAAAGGTTGCCCAAGGAGGTTGTGGCTGCTCCCTCCCTGGAGGTATTGAAGGCCAGGTTGGATGAGGTCTTGAGTGTCCTGACCTAGTGGGAGGTGTCCCTGCCTATGGCAGGGGGTTGGAACTGGATGATCTTTGAGGTCTCTTCCAACCTAAACAATTCTATGATTCTATATTCTCAAACTCCCTTGCTGTAAAACCCTGTGAATAATCATCCTTTTGCACTGTTTCCTCACTCAGCTTTACAGCTGTCTCCTACAGCACTGCCCCACCACAGCTTTGCCTGGAGGGACAGTGCTGGTGATGCATGACAGATGATAGGCTCTCTGAGCTGGGCCTGCTCTAAGATTACAGAGTTATGGTTCACATTTGACTGCCGGAGGTACAAGAATTTCTCTGTGCTCTATGGGAAGGAAAGGAAAACCCAAAAGACAGCCACTCCTGGCTCTGGTCACTGAGTCTCCCTCTGGTTCACGCACAGCGACACTGCTTTGACCTGCCTCTCTCATTTCTGTTTGTAATAGCCCAATGATGCTGAGCACAGAAGGACAGAGACTTGTCCAGACCCTCTCTCTGCAATTTAGAGGCTTACCTGTAGTTTCAGTACAGGCATAACTGTCTTCGGCTCCAGAGGGGCACACTTATAACCACATGGAAAGCTTCCTGCTCCCCATTATGTTTGCTGACTCTCTTGCAAAAGCTTATTTCTGCAGGCCCCCTGTTGACTTCATCTGCTTTAAGAAGAAGGGACATTTCTGAAGCCATGTCACTGAATAAGGAGCCCAGATCCCTGGGGAGGCTAGAAACCCAGCACAGCCTCCTATGAGAAGCCGGGCACAATTATGGTTATTTCTTCAGAGGGCCAGCTGTCCTGAAGAGTGCCATGCTGAGACAAGTTAAATCCCCTTGAAATCTATTTCTCAGAGCCTGACGTTTCTGCCTCAGCCTGCAGGGACGAATCAGACATCCCAGCGGGCTCCTGGGGGGCACGAAAGGAGAAGTGTCTCAGGTAGTCCATGTGCAAGTCAGTCTATACTGTAACCGTCTGCAAAAGAAATGCTTAGTACTGGTGTCATCTTTGCAGCTATTCTGGTTTTTCCCTTAGACAGGTGTCCTGGGGATTACTGTTTCTCCCCAGCTGTGTCTCTGAAGTTTCATATGCCTTCTTCTCTTAACATATAAGTATGTAGAATTCAGACAACTCAGCCTGAAAGATAATCAAGGTGTCCAGAGGAAGGGAAAAAAAAAAAAACAAAAACAAAACCAAAAACCAAACAAACAAACCAAACCCAACAAATAAAAAAATAATTGCCAATTTTTAATCCGCTTCCCAAAAATAAAAAAAGCAGAGAAAAGAATTTCCCTTGCATGGACAAAGGGCTATTTGCTACACCTCCCATGGAAGTATCTTGAGCAGGAATAGGTCACCTACAAAATTCATCAGAG
>VWZI01022076.1:1527091-1547585 GCA_013396835.1 Psilopogon haemacephalus
AAAAAAAAAAAGCCCTGCAGCAGAGAGACAAAATTATCCAAAGCAAACTGGGAAAGTCTGCCATGCTGCTAGTGATGATTCTGTTATATTCAAAATTCAATTAGAAAGGCAGGCAGCTCAAATAGCAGCACCTTGCTGATGAGGCAAATCCTTCCCAGGCTGAAGGATAAAACAGTAGCTCTGTAGTCTGTTCATGCAAGAGATTTTACAATGCCTGACAACACTGAGCCAAAGTACAAGTTCTCCTAATATCCTTTTCTTCTGAAGGCCTCAGATCAGCCCAGAAACATTAATTATAAACAAATGAGTAATCATATCTCTCTGATTTTCTGCTTATCAGCCAGCTTGCCTTCATGGTGTTTGGAGATAATACGTTTTACTCTGTTTGCATTAGATTAGGGCCACGCATGTGGTCAGTGAATTCAGTACAGCTAAGGAGCAGGAAATCATGAAGCACAAAAACTCTTGTGGTTGCAACTCTGTAAGGTGGTGAACGCCATGAAAAAGTCACCTTCTGCCACAGGCTGCCCTTCACTAGAATCACAGAATCAGTCAGGCTTTGAAGGGACCACAAAGATCATCTAGTTCCAAACCTAGGTAGGAGACACCTGACCCTAGATCAGGCTGGACACAGCCTCATCCAGCCTGGCTGCAAACACCTCCAGGGATGTGGCCCCAAACACCCCCCTGGGCAACCCATTCCAAGCTCTCACCACTCATGGTGAAGAACTTCCTCCTCACATCCAATCTGAATCTCCCCACCTCCACCTTTGCTCCATTCCCCTTAGTCCTTTCACTGCCTCAGAGTCAAAAAAACCCTCCCCAGCTTTTCTGTAGGTCCCCTTCAGATACTGGAAGGCCACAACAAGGTCACCTGGTAGCCTCCTCTTCTCCAAACTGAATAGCCCCAACTCTTTCAGTCTGTCCTCATAGCAGAGGTGCTGCAGCCCTCTGATCATCCTTGTGGCCCTTCTCTGGACACGCTCCAGCATGTCCACATTCCTCTTGTCATAGGAGCTCCAGAACTGGATGCAGTACTCCAGGTGGGGTCTCATCAGAGCGGAGTAGAGTGGGACAATCACCTCCCTCGACCTGCTGGCCACACTCCTCCTGATGCACCCCAGGATCTGGTTGGCTTTCTGGGCTGCAAGTGCACACTGCTACTCTTACTTTTACCCTTATACCCATTTTGGGGATGCACAGGCAAGGAATACAACAGGTTACTGGTTGAAGGCTATGCAGCATATTGGCAGAGAGGTAGAAACTGGAAAGATGAGTTCCTGATACTCTCTCCTGGGCTTTTTCCCATAAACAGAAGCACTCCTGCTTCTTTTAGCAGATTTGCTTTGCAGTTGGCTAATTAGGAACTCTTACATGTTAAGCAACCATCAGAGATGGATAAGCTTGAAAATAAGATGATGGCTGATTCTTGAGGCTCTACATTTAAGTGAGAAGAGAAGAGTATAATTATTTCTGAGATAATTTCTCGAGATGAGATTCCTCTGGGATAGATACCCACTACATCTGCAGCTTTAAAATGAGTGATATCCTCCTCATTGTGACATATCATCCTCCTCACACTGTAGTGCCCTTGTGCCTAGCACTAGCATACTCTTTCTCTTAGACACTGAATAAACCCTTTTCAGAAAGCCAAGCTCTGCCCCTAGACCTTCTGTTCAAGACTGCTACACAAACTTAAAGATACATCCATATTTTAGTACCCTACCTCTGTCTTGTGTCAAGCACTGTGCCTGGAAGGAAAGGAAAGCAACCCTGAACAACCTTTGGGATCCTGTAAACTGAGAGCTAACCAACCTCCGCCTGGATAAGGGGGATTGTGAAAATGCTGGAGCTGAAATCATTTTACGTGGGAGTAACAGAAGAAGCAGGTAGGGCCTGACTTTAAAAAAGAAAACCCAAAACCAGTGAATCCACTTTTGCAGCCAGAATTAACTGACAGCATATCCAACCACTTCAGCTGTTTACCAAGTGACTGGTGCATACAAATCAAGGGTGTTCAATGTCTAAATGCTAATGTCTTCATACACTATGCAAGTACAAATTTGCACCTACAAGAACTGGAAGCCACTTCCTTTAAACTTTAACAAATGTGGCTGAGAGAAAGGAAAGAGAGAAAGGCAGCATGAATATTTCAGGGTGTGCATCTTGAAAGCTTTGGTACAGCTGCACAGCTCCAATTAAATTCAATAAGAGCCTCACATCTAAAACCCTGAGCAATGCTTTGAAAAGTCTGAGGGTTTGATGTTAGAGTACAACTTTCTGAGTCAATTGCTTTTGTTCAGCAGAAGCCTTCATAGAAGCTCAGGCTCTGCTCTTTCTGTAAGGGGAGCCCAAATAGTACAGGAATGGGGGAAAGGAAGTTCAGAATAGACAAATAGAATAAAGATTTGTCCAGCATAGTGTCTAAGGAGCCCATGTGAACACTATTTGCAATTTAAAAAAAAATATTCAAAGGAGTCAGGCTTTATCTTTTCCATTACCCAACATCAGACATGGTTCAGAACCAATATCCAGGTTTTTTGAACAAGCAAAGCCAATTGGATGAAGGAAGCTCCTGAATAAAAGGATCATCCACTGATCCAATTCTAATCAGCACAATGATAATTCTCTTACCTCCAACAGGATTAATCCTGATTGATTGAATAAACAATTTGGTTCATCTTTTGGAAGCACTCAGAGAGTCCAGATGTCTTTGGACATGTGTGTGTGTTAGTGCTACACTATTCTCTATCAACACAATGCTTTTGAAGACACTCTCCTAGTTAACTCCACTTGCTGGGCTTTGATTCCTGTCACAGCCTCTGCTTGGAGCACCCCATTTTAATTTGGGTTAAAATTAGACTGGAAGATGCCGTCTAGGAGGTCTCTTCCAACCTGGCCTATTCTATTCTATTCTATTCTATTCTATTCTATTCTATTCTATTCTATTCTATTCTATTCTATTCTATTCTATTCTATTCTATTCTACCCTACTCTAGTCTACCCTACTCTACCCTACCCTACCCTACCCTACCCTACCCTACTCCATTCTATCCTATCCTATCTTATCTATTCCATCCTACCCTATCTACTGCCCTCAAGGAAATGGTGGGCAGCAGACTATGGCTAGTTAGACTGCATATATCTGAAGCAAATCCTGTGAAACGTGTGTAGAGTGGAGCCTGGACCCTTTGCTCAACAGATATATTAAGATGTATTACTTGTTGATATGGGAATAGCCTTCAGGAAGACTTGGGCACAGTCTCACACACACCCACAGTCAAAAGTTTATGCTAAAAAGCAATGCAGATGCTAGGAAATCATCTTATTCTTTTATCTGACAAGTTACTCTAACTACTGGTGACTACATTGCTTTTTGAAAGTCCAGTTATAAAAGATCAAACTGTTCTAGTAAGTATCACATAAACTGCCACATTCCTCACAACCTCAGGTGTGCATTAAGAAGAGATCAAGGGAGGTTCCTCCTCCACCTCTACTCTGCCCTGGTGAGACCTCATCTTGAGTACTGCCTTCAATTCTGTCCCCAGTTTACGAGGGACAGGGAGCTGCTGGACAAGGTCCAGCAGAGGACTATGAGGATGACTAGGGGACTGGAGCACTGCTTGATGAGGAGAGGCTAATGGACCTGGGGCTTTCTAGTCTAGAGAAGACTGTGAGGGGATATAATAAATGTTTATAAATATCTGAGGGCTGGGGGTCAGGAGGGTGTGAGGAGAGGCTCTACTCATTTGCTCCCTGGGGATAGGACAGGGAGCAACGAATGGAAGCTTCTTTACTGTAAGGGTCACAGAGTACTGGAACAGGCTCCCCATGGAGTCTCCTTCTCTAGAGACTTTCTAGGCCTATCTGGATGTGTTCCTCTGTGACCTAAGCTAGATTGTCTGCTCTGGCAGGGGGGGTTGGACTTGATAATCTCTTTGAGTCCCTTCCAAACCCTGACATCCTGTGATAGGCTACAACTTTTTGTCTCCGTACTTTTTCCCCGATGATGTTCTCTCTTCCTAGCATTTTCAGTAATTCCTGTTATTTCGTGACATGTCTGTGGCATCACATCTACATATCATTATTTCAAGTTGTCATGTTACATTCCACAAGACAACTGCTGCCGTGTCAAATCATCACAGAGCAGAGCAGAGCAGTTGCTTTCCTTTATCATTAAGGGCAGCTGCTACTCTGTACAAATTGAAACATCAATATACTGCAAAAGGGTTCCAGGCTACTGAAAACAGTTGCTCCTGAAATTAGTACACCAAATGCTTATCTTTTGCTGTTGTTCAACGTGTTAACTTGTATCACTTCAACACAAGCAGGAGGCATTCTGTTCAAAGAAACAAAGCAAAGGGGTGTCAAACGTTCCAAATCTGGCTTATGAGTGTCTAAACAGACAAAAAGAATGTGAGAGGTAGTCATAATTTTAGATATCTTTTGGTATCTAAAAGTACATGCAGAGATCATAGTACAGTTAAATGTCATAAAAGAAGCTTCTGACAGGTCATAGAATGATCCATGCTGCAAGGGACCTCCAAAGGTCATCATTCTAAACCCCTCTGCAGTCAGCAGGGACATCCTCAACTAGATCAGGTTGCCCAGAGTCCTGTTGAGCCTCACCTTGAACATCTCCAAGGATGAGGATTCAACCACCTCCCTAGGCAACCTGTTCAGTGTTCCATCACCCTCACAATAAAGAACTTGTTCCTACTAGCCAATCTAAATCTGCTCTTCTCTAGCTTGAAGCCATTGCCCGTCACCCTATCTCTGAAGGCCTTCATAAACAGGCTCTCTCCATCCTTCATGTAGGTCCCCAGGCTGCTATAAGGTCTCCCCATAGCGTTCTCTTCTCCAGACTGAACAACCCCAGCTCCATCAGTCTATCCTTGTAGCAGGAGATTTATCTGGAGGTTTAAACTTGCAGTATTTAAGAAGTTGTTCTTTAGAACAAGGTTGGTGAGACTCTGGAATAGGTTGCCCAGGGAGGCCAGGATGCCTTCTCCATGTGGGTGTTCAAGGCTAGGCTGGATGAGGCCTTGAACATATGTGTCTAGTAGAGAGGTGTCCATGATCGTGGCAGGAAGGTTGGAGTAGATGATCTCTAAGATCCCTTCCAACCTAAGCCTGTAATTCTATGATGATCATTTGCACCTCACTCCAGTGTTTTAACCACAAACCATTCTGCTGGCACAGCAATGGACTAAATGAAGAAAAAAGAAGAAAAGAGATCAGGAAAATTATACACATTGGAGCAATTGTTTATATTTCCACTGTTTCCCCTGCTAATTGCTCAGATAGTGTTGAAGAAAATGGGATTCATAAAAACAAACCTCACTGCAAAATTTGTCTAAAGGGTCATAAATTTCAATTCCCTTAGAACTTTAGCTTTGAGACCTCCTTTTCTTTTTTCCCAAACTCCCATCTCACCTATATCTATGAGTCTGATGCTTGGCAAAAGAAAGCAGGAGGAGTCCTGCTGAGAAGAGATACTCACATATATGTTGGCAATTTCCAGATTCTTTTGCAAGTTAAAATTGGCCAGATATGTCCTTCTCCTCCCTGATATGGTAGCTTATGCTATCTGTCAGAGTCTATGAGAATTTGCAGACACCAAATATTGTAGATTATTCCCCTTTCACCCTTTGAGTGAATAAAGATGTCAAAAGAGATCAAATGCATTATATATTGCTGCAGAGGTGATGCAATGGCTAAGAGTCCCCATGCAAAATAAGCAGAGCAGGGACTGCATGAAGCATCAAGTGCTGGGAAGAAGTCCCATTCAACAAGGACATTTTCCCATGTATGTACAGCTTCTCCCAAAGCATTACAGGCTTCAGAGTGGCTAAAGGATGAAGGAGGGACTACAATATCCTCTATGCACATTCCTTTCCAAAACTAAGCAATAGCAGCATTTGTGGCTGGCAGACAAGACAAGCAAGTTGCAGAAAGAGGAAAATTAACAAAAACCTGAAGCTCCTTTTGTTTACAGAAGCAAACAGGAATACACTGCTTAGGTTAACTTTCCCTTTCCTACTTTTCTATGCCAAGGAGTAGAGAGAAGGGACAAAAACCAAGTTTATGGCCACAGTTTCCTACCAAGCTCTTCTCAAAAGAATTCAAATTTAGCTTTACTGCAGTACACTTAACATACTTTAATCACAGGTTCAGGAGGCCATGGAGGTTGTTACATATAAAATAAACAAGCAGAGAAAGCAGAAGAAAGCTCATAAAAAGAGGAACCTGGGGGCAAAAATTAGAGGAGCAATCAAATGGCACAGAAGTATCTTTGACAACTAGCTTGACCTCTCCCTTTTTCTTCTTCCATTCCAAGTTCAAAAAGTTAGCCAAACACCATGAGATGCTAATACAGTATGAGACTTTCCTCTTCAATACCTGCAGGAAAAAAAGAGGTTCACATCTTTCCCCTCAAGGAAGATTTCAAACCCAGCTGGGTGCACATCCCACCAGAGCTGTGGGTACCACCTCTCCTTTGCTCAGAGGCTGGGCCTGAACACACAGTTTGGGTTATGCCATTCTCAAATGGGGACACATGACAGCCTATCTGAGCCCTAAACCTACTGGATGGTGTTCTAGGAAATCAAAATCACCAGGATTTTCCTCTGCTAGAAAGAATAAAACAAAAAAAAGAGAGAGAGCTACATGGGCTAGGTAGGAAGAAAGATGACTTCAGCCTTTTTTTTTCCTTTCCTTTTTTTTTTTTTTTTTTGGGTTGGATCAAAAAAAAACACTGATTAAGTCAGTCTTAGACATCAGCTTAAGGTAACCTGCTTTTGCACTTTCTTTCTCAGCAGACAGTAACTCTTCCTTTGAAGATAACCATTCATGCATAAAATTACTAATAGAGACCATCTATCTGACGAATGTCTGCTCCTTAATAATTTATATCACTTGATCTATTTTCAAAGGTTAGCCTTACATTAAAATTACAGTTCTGAATAGGTCAGCCCGTTACTTAAAGATAAATTACTCCACCTCTTCACGTTATAGTGTTGTGTTTTGATAATGACAGGCTTTTTATTCCCATGCATTTCTCTCCTTTCTCAACAGTGGAGCAACAGTAGGAACACCTTGGCCATGTCTCTCTGTGTTCCTATTTTAATTTTTTTTTTTTTTTTTGGTCTAAACCTCTCCAGTTTATTATCTTTTGCCTGCTTTTAGGTAAGACTCAGCGCTCCAGGATGAAAAGTTGAATCAATGATGCACAATAGGACTACGCTAAACTCTTAGAATCATAGAATCAGTCAGGGTTGGAAGGGACCACGAGGATCAGCTAGTTCCAACCCCCCTGCCATGCCCAGGAACACCCTACCCTAGAATAGGCTGGACACAGCCTCATCCAGCCTGGCTGCAAACACCTCCAGGGATGTAGCCCCAACCACCTCCCTGGGCAACCCATTCCAGGCTCTCACCACTCTCATGCTGAACAACTTCCTCCTCACATCCAATCTGAATCTGCCCACCTCCAGCTTTGCTCCATTCCCCTTAGTCCTGTCACTACCCGAGAGCCTAAATAGTCCCTTCCCAGCTTTTCTGTAGGTCCCCTTCGGATACTGGAAGGCCACAACAAGGTCACCTGGGAGCTTCCTCTTCTCCAGACTGAACAGCCCCAACTCTTCCAGTCTGTCCTCATAGCAGAGGTGCTGCAGCCCTCTGATCATCCTTGTGGCCCTTCTCTGGACATGCTCCAGCATGTCCACATCCCTCTTGTAACAGGGGCTCCAGAACTGGATGCAGTACTCCAGGTGAGGTCTCACCAGGGTGGAGTAGAGGGGGAGAATCACCTCCCTCAACCTGCTGTCCACACTTCTCCTGATGCATCCCAGGCTCTTGTTGGCTTTCTGGGCTGCATGTGCACACTGCTGACTCTTCAGCTTTGTCATGCTGTGTGTGGACTAAAATACTGCCCAACCAACACCCTTATACTAGCTGCAATTAAAGGATAATTTCTACTCTTCTCTAGATAAAGCAATAAGATGACAGTGTTTAAAGACAAAACGCCAGTGTAATGTTCATGCTTTTAACAACTATCCAGGAGATCTGCTTTATAAACATACTTAAAACAGAGAAGACCTTACTGTTTTATTTAGAGAAGCATTTTGTGGTGGTGATTTCATACCACTGCAGTAGTCTGGGAAGTTACTGGACCACAGAAGACTTGGGCATTTTGAAACACTTGGCATAGCTCTTTTCCTATGGTCGTTAAGAACCGTCAGGTTGTAACAGTTTGTCACATATCTTATTACAAATGCATCTCTGAATTACTGAGGGTGAAAAGCACTTCTCAGGCACCTTAGACATCTGCACACCAGATTAGCACAGCAGTCTGATAGCTCTGCAGTAGTGGAATGAAAGGGGAAAGCAGCATTTGGAGTCTGTGAATCTTCTGTATTAGCTGCAGAAGTATGGGTCTCCTGGACTAGCAACCAGCACCAAGATTACCTGTAGAGCCATGGCATCCCTCCCAGCACAGAGCTGCTCTCAAATATGGTAATGTCCCAGAAAAGGACAGAGTCTCATCCTGCACAGAATCCAAAAGAGGGAAATTGAGTCTGGAAGCTGGGGAGCTGTTGGGTCTCATGCAGCGTGCAACAATCCTGAGAGGTTTCTCCAAGTTTTGCTCCTGACACAGTAGCTCAAGTGGAATAATTAGCCTTTGCCTTACAGATAAAGATGAAATAAGAATCTGCATGACCCTTTGGAAACAGATTCAGAGGTCCACTGAGTCTCTTGTGAAACCAATACAGTTAATGAAATCATCTCCGTCTCTGGTCACCTCTACCAAGTTCTCCCAGGACAGGATTAGAAGCAATACATGCACTTCAAATGTATTTTGCTGAGGCTCCTTCTGAAGTAAATGCATGGACAGAATCTATGTTTATCAAGAGTAAGAAGCCAGCAATCAGAACACGGATAACACACAAACATCAGTTTTCAGGTGCAATTAGCAGCAGTTATTCAAAAGCAAATTGTTCAGAATTGTGGCAGAATATTCAGTGATACATAAAGCAATCAACCAAATCCAGCTGTGGGGGTTTGACATCCTATTTGTGGCTGACAGATGGTAGAGAAGAACCCACAGGAGCAGCTATTGGGGTCTCAGGACGGAGGAGCTTTTGCCAGCATAGCTGATTTAAAGTGCATAATGCAACATGGGATTTGTAGAAAATTTTGGCACTGCTGCATGGAATAACAAGATGACCCCTCTAATACTCATCACAGTTTGCCCTTTACCTGCACAAGGTGTAAGAGAAAGTGCTGACTTTCTCTTCTTGCAGTATTTGGCACCTGCATGACTGAGTGTGCAGCAGAAGCTCTGCATCTCCTTGCCGTGCAGCCCTCGCTTGGCGCATTCCATCACTCTGGGTGCACCCAGGAAGGATCTGCTTTGTGATTCACAGGCTGGCAAAACTACAGATCTGTTATTTCAGACCCTGGGCAACAAATGATTCACAACGAAACAAAACAGGCTTCCGATAGCCCTAGGGAGACTGCCAAAAGTAGACCAAGAGAAAGAAGGGAGGAAACAGGTATTCCTTTTTTTGTTTCAAACTAAGTCGACATGAAAGCCTTGCAGAAGTGGGGGTATCCCATTGCCAGTCAGCACACCAACTCTTCCATGTATTGACAAAAAAAAAAAAGACAAAAAAGGAGGACCCCAAAGCCTCCATTTACTGTAGGGGGTCTACCCCAATGTGAGGATTTCAGAAGAGGCAAGAATGGTGTAGGACACTGCAGCCCACAGGGCAGGACTGCACTAGTACAGGAGATACTTTTACTCCATTGGCAAATCTGAAGTGTCATATTCAGTCCACCCATTATTATTTCTGTGCAGATGGTTATGACATCTAATTCTTTCAGGGCTTATAAAGCACGGAAATCCCTGCATTGAATCATGTCTTCACCACAGCCAGGCAGAGACAAAGAAGGAAAATGTTTTAAGTTAATTGATGTGGATTACCCCAGATCACCTTCCCCAGCAATAAACTAATTCAGACTTCCTTAAGTACAGCCCTTCCAGCAAACTGTGACCAGTACCTCCACCTTTCTAACTGCAGCATTTAGTTCCCTTCTGGTCTTGGAAGAATAGAGTAGCTACAGTTTTAAAATGAACCAACCACCAAAACAAATGACAAAAAAAATCCCCAAACCAACCAAACAAAACCCAAGACAACAAGAAACAAAAACCACAATAACACAACAACAAAACCACTCCCAAATGAACCAAATTTTAAAACTCAGCCCATACCAATATGCCATAAAAACATCCCCAGGATGTGCTCTAACTTGTCTTTGCTTGTCTATTTTAGCTGGACCAGACAAAGCCTGGTGCCTGCAGTTCTCCCAGTCCAGGTGGGTCTCACCTCTCAGCCTGCAATCTCCTATTTCCTGTCTCTGGAGCCTCTCCTCACTCTCCCAGCTTGAAGCCTCGTTGGCCTTTCCTTTGCCATGGCTCTTGCTGGGTGATTATCTACATTTGCTGACTTGTTCTATGAGCATCCAGAGGCCACACAGCAGGATCATTGTTGCTTTAACACGCACCAAATCCAATCAGTTCTAGTGCTGTGGCTGGCAGGGCAGGCTCTCATTTCTTTGTTACCCTCTCCAATGCCAAGGCACTGAGATGCCAGGGCTGTCTGAACGCACCCAGAGCCAATTGGATTAGCCTTCTGCCAACCTGGGGCCTTGTTTGCTCCCAGGAATTAATTCCTGTTTTGCTGCAATGCACAACCAAAGTTTTAAGTTTCTTAGCCAATCTGTTACAATTAGGTTGTGGTTTTTTTTGGTTTTTTTTGTTTTGTTTTTTTTTTTCTGAGATGCATTTGGTATTCTTTATAATTATCCCTCAGAGTCTGTGGTTCTGGGAAGTCTCTGCACACTTTCTGCTTCTCCAGTTCCCTCGCTTTGCTGCGGAGGCAAACAGAAACTTTTCCATCTCCATTCCTTCCTGTAAACGTGAATTGTGTAAATGGAAGCAATCACCACAGTGCTCAGTGCTTGGACAGGCTTACATGAAGGGTAGGAGACAAACCGTCAGGCTGACAAACGTGCAGCTAAGTTAGTTTCCTCACTTTGGGAAGTTGATTTGCAATGCTTTTCATTTGATGGAATCACCTTTACTTGGTCTGTCTGCCCATTTTCTGTTTGTCATGTCAAGCAGCTGGGCAGGCCAGTACTATTCTGCTTTGTAGAGCTACCAGCAAAACAGTCATACAAAGATTTTCCCCACAGAGCTTTCCAGGTCACTGCTTGAGTGCTCCCACATGGGTAGTTCTCCCTGAGAAGTAGGTCCCAGCTGGAGAATGGCCAAAAGTCACCATCAGAGGAAGCAATTCACTGAGCTCTTCCATTCAAGTCTATAAGCATCTTATGAAAAGCAGTGAGAACATTGTTAGGGCATTGAAGCTCCACCTCAACACGTGGGGGAACTTCTATACTGTAAAGGTCATGGAGCACTGGAACAGGCTCCCCAGAGAAGTTGTGGAGTCTCCTCCTCTGAAGACTTTCAAGGCCTGTTTGGATGTGTTGGGTCTGGTCTTGCTCTGGCAGGGGCATTGGACTCAATGATCTCCTTGAGTCTCTTCCAACCCCTAACATCCTGTGATCCTGTGATTAGTCCCATAGGGAAAACTACACTGAAGTTTCAGCACCTGTCAGCCTTGCCAAGCAGCCTGCAATGTGCTAACAAGCATTGCTGGTCACTTGTTACTTGACAATCTCCCTTCCTGAAAGCCCTCCCCTACCTGCAGTAGCAAGCAGGGAAAGGTGACCTCTGTTACTACAGAGACAGTATGCACAGTTTGGATCCAGAGACATAATTCCCCTCTGGCAATCACATGTCCCACACTCACTGTTGGACACCCACAGGGTACACCGTGCTGAATTAGTTCCCATGGAGGACCAGAGATACTGTGGGGTGAGCAGAAGTGTCCCCTGTGTGCCACCCCACAGGTCCCTCTGTGAACAAATACAGGCAGGACCACCAGTGTCAAGTGCAGGAAGACCACATGGAGCAGAGGATGGGGTGGGTGGAGCACGTCCAGAAGACTGCATCGGTGTGCGTCATGCCACACTGCTCTTATTT
Source organism: Psilopogon haemacephalus (assembly GCA_013396835.1). NCBI lineage: Eukaryota > Metazoa > Chordata > Aves > Piciformes > Megalaimidae > Psilopogon > Psilopogon haemacephalus. The sequence continues at coordinate 1,539,204 of VWZI01022076.1, forward strand.
TCTGGTACGCTTCATTTCACGGCCACACCACACAGGAGTTGTCGGGGAAAGGGCTGTGTTCACGTTTCGGATTTCTTTGTTTCTCTGAGGATGTTCTGCTGCAACTGTCGCAAGCCATTTCACCTTCAGCTGGCCCCCTTGCCACAGCTGACCAGCCATCCAAAACGCCAGAGAGATTTTAAGCCTCCTTGATCTAAGGGAGGTGGATGAAAAAAGACATGATGCAGGCAAATGTCACATTTGTGTCACTGACTGAAGCATTGCTGCCAGGATGCATTATTCAGCGCCTAACACACCTACTGATACCACTCTGAGCTGAGCTCTCCTCAGAAGATCAGCCATCCGTGGCTTTCCCACAGCAGGTGGAGAAATTCACTGCTGCAATCCTAGGGTAGGAGAAAGGAGTACCAACCCCTGCCTGCCCACACAGCCCATGGAAATGAACTGTTTTAGAGGAATTGCAACCACTTTTTACTTCATGAAGAATTTTCCAGAGCTATTCTCTTAGTACCCCAGACGTAGACAGGGGAGGTCTGACCCCAGGCACTGGAAGAAAATTTGCTTCCTACTCGAAAATCTACATGCTGGTAGAAACCTACTAACAATCTACGTGCTGGTAGAAACAACTGAAAATCCACGTGATGATAGAAAACTACTAAAACTCTACGTGCTAATAGAGAACTACTGGACCACACGATTTCCTTCCCAACAATGTGTCACTACTGCTGAAATTCTTGCTAGTAACAGGGAGAGGGTGGAAGCAACACTACCAGCTCACACCTTCAATCCTCATCTTCGTGTCCTAACGCAAAGTTGGAAAGAGCACCAAGGCAATAGCTGTTCTGAGCAGCCCATCCCTGTGCTCTGAACCCGCACGTAGAGATACAGCAGGATGCAATCATTCCCCGTCACATGCACAGCTTCACCTCCTATCCAACTGAGAGAAAAGATGCTGGCAGGTCCTGGTCAGGTTTTGCCCTCCTTATTCCTCTTGCATGGCTTTGTGCTAGAATCCATTTTGGGGGTAATGGGAAGGAAAATTGAGTTAGACCCTGTTAAAGGATTTGATAATGAATTTATTCATGAAAGACTTCAAGGCCTGAGTTTTCCATCAAAAGCCAGCACAGGCTTTGTTAACCGTGCTCACCTATGACTTTTACCAGAAAAGCCAAGATGCTGCTTTCCTGTTGTTTCAGTATCTTTTTACACATCTTAGCCATGTACGGCCCCCAGGGAGTGTCAGAGCATCTCCCACATTAATTAGATTGGTGACAGTGAAGACCCTGGCACAGCTTATGTAAGTCCTAAACTTCTCACACTTCAAAACTTCTGCTTTGCAACCACGATGCATGACGAGCCAAAAGCCAAAGTTCTTCATTCTATCAGTTTTCGAGAGTGTTCAGAGATAGAGAAATATCCACTGCTCTCTTCTCACATTAGAAGTGAAATTAAAAGCCATTTCCCAGCCAATCTGTGTTAGACACTAGAAAATTCTAACATCTTCCAGAACAAAGACTGCAAGCTTGGCAGAAAGCAGGACACATGATATGCTAGAGAGGCCTTTGGGGAGCTGCAAATTCAGCTGCTGTATCCTGGTGAGACCAAAGGCAAGTATCACGTCATAGAGGCACAGAAAGCCATACAACAGGAATGTGGCTTCAGAGATCAAATCCCACATCCCTTCTACTTAAACATCTCCATGATACATCTGGGGCTTCAACCACACAAAAAGGTGTTTCGCCAAATTCTGCTGGTTCTGCTCTGTCCACAAAGTGCAGGGGAAGGCAGTTTTATTTTCTGCTGTGTCTGTGCTGCATCTCTCTCATTACAAAGAAAAGGTGCTGGCAAGCCATGGCCCAGAGGTGCTTCTGTCCCCAATTAGACAGTGCAGCTCAGACCGTAAGAGTAACGGAGAGAGAGAGAATGCATTAAGTCCACTATTTAAGCTAAAAGATTGTAAATCTGTGGTGGGTTGACCCCAGCTGGACACCAGTTGCCCACCACAGCTTTTCTATCACTCCTCTCCCCTCTCCAACTGAACAGAGAAGAGATAATATATCAAAAGGCTCATGTATTGAGATAATATATCAAAAGGCTCATGTATTGAGATAATATATCAAAAGGCTCATGTATTGAGATAATTCACCAATTGCCAACTGGACTCAGCTTGAGGGGAAATTATTTTAATGTATGACCAATGAACCAAAGTAGGATAAGGAGCAATAAAACCTAAACCTTAAAAAGACCCCTCCCCACGCTTCCCTTCTTCCTAGGCTCAATTTCACCCCCAAGCAGCACAGAGAGATAGGGAATGGGGGTTGTCATCCGTTTATTGCATACTAACTCTTCTGCTCCTTCCTCCTGAAGGGGAGGACTCCTCAACCTCTTTCCTCTACTCCATTGCGGGGTCCCTCCCATGGAATACAGTCCTCCATGAACTGCTCCAGCAAGGGCCCCTTCTTCAGAGAGAGCACCCGAAGTTCCTATAGCCCTTCAGCTTGCCAAAAAAATCCAATACAAAAAGTAGGGAAAATCAAATCAGACATCTTTGGCAACAGGATTAGTGTTGGGCATCTCTGCAGAGGAGTATTCTAAGGAGGGATTTGTCTCATCTGGAGTCCCCTGTGCCTTACTGGAAATGACTGCATCAGCAAAAGGCCCGAGCTCAGCACAGTACTTGATTGTTACTTAAGCTTCACACAAGCATATGCTCATTTTAAAGCCCATAAAGTTGCTCCTTGGTGTTGGATGTTGGAAGACAGGATCTCAGATAACTTAATAACAAGAGGATTTGGGAGTTAGAGAGAAGTCATCTCCTTTGTCTTGCTTAAAGGAGGCAGGGAAAGAGGTACCCTCCTCCCAACACCCTCTAGGAAAGCCCTTAGAGCACTATTTCTACTGGTGTGCTGGATTCACATACCCTGCTGGTAGAGGAGCAATGAGCAATACAGGGAGCAGCTGCAGCAGACAAGAGCACTTAGAGGAGAGTCCCCTGTGAGCTCTCCACCATCTAACGCTGGCTTCTGAGATTTGGGGATTTTGCATCCTGTCACCTGGATGATTCAGATGCAGGGTGTCTCAGCAGCTGTGAGTACCAGGGAAGCCAGAGATGGAAAATGAAGTGGAAACTCATCTTCCCCTGCAGCAGCCTGAAGATTACAGAGGAAACAGGAGGTTATGTCTGCAATTCTGACTTGCTGAGCTGTCTGCTGATCAAAACAGAAGGGCTGTGCCTGTCTCTCTAAGTTACCTTCCCCTCTGTCCTACTTTCCCACTGTGTGATCAGAATAGATTGCACTGCACGTGCAGATGATTAGAAGGTGGCTGATTTTCACATGTAAAGACCTTGTTGCTCCCCTCTGGACCTCAGCTTTCCCTGCAGTCAGGGAACTCCTTACGATCCCTACAGCAGTGATTTATCTTTCTATCAATGAATGCATCAGATGCTTCACTTCCTGCTGCCTGGGGACTGCAGCTCTCCAGCCTAATCAAGAACTTGCAGGGCAGATAAGGAGCTCAGATTTTATGTCTGAAACTCTTAAGTTGTTGGGAAAGGTTTGATACAGAGGGCAGAAGTGTCAGGACAGGCTGAACTGAGAAGAACTTCTGCAAACCTTTAGTTTAGGAGCCCAGGCAAACCATCATTGTTGAGCAGTTTGTTTGTTTGGGTTTTTTTTTTTCATTATCTTGTTTGGAGGTCATTAAATGATTGGAGAAATTAAATGATTGGAAAAAGCATTTTAAAGAGGATACTTTGAGAAGTATCCAAGATTTACACTGATCTGGTTAGAAGAAAAACAAATTTCAGAAACTTGTTGAAAATCAACAGTGAAGTCACACAGTAGTCCAGATGGTTGCAAAGTCCAGAGGAACAGGGTAAGCAGCAGGGAATGGCACAAGGTCCATGCAGAGTAACTGAATTAGTGCTTGCTGCCCAAGAGCCCTTCAGATGGATGCTGCTGGACTGTCCCCACAAGCTTCCTAGGGACTTGTCCATGACCAATGGCAGAACCAAAACCCAGAATGAGGTGCCAAGCAATGAACTAATTCCTCAAAGTCATCCAAGATTGAGAAAAGGCTGGATGGGACACAAGACTGCATGGCACGTAGGATACGGCCATAATGACATGATGTGAAAGATGCAAAAAGACAAATCTGAAAGCTTTGGCAATCTTTCCTCCATCAGGCAAACAAACAGATATTGGCATCTATGTCTGTTCAGGCTTAACCTGGTGAATAATTGATGCATTTCCATGTGTTTTTATTCAGAAGTGACTTTGAAGTTCCAATCTCCAATATTTCCTGATATTCTTAAGGATTAGATGTTGATAATGGTGACTTACAACCAACAAAGGGTCCACGTTAGCAAAGACTTGGAGGGGAAAAAAATGAGCAAGGAAAAGGAAGACTAAAAGGAAAACCAAAAGGCAGCTCTAAAAACCATTGCAGGAATGAGACAGAGATTTCCTTTACACTGAGCTGTCAGTAAGTAAAAACATATTGTGGCAGGCTGTGGTTTACCTATGCTTGTGTGCAGCCATTGGAGGCTCAGTGGGATTAATTATGAAAATATGATTATAATGGATTAGTAATTCTGTCAATCAGAGCCATACATCTGATAACAGAAAAAGCAATGGGCAAGAATGCCACAGGACAGGAGAGAAATTAATGCTGTAGGTTTGTACCAAATGCACATCTCTAAGGAGAAAAAGAGATTTGAGTTATGGTGGGGGGAGAATTGCTGGGATTGTATATTAGTAAGAAAACATAGATCAGATCTGTTGCTCAGGAAAGCATTAATAGCATCTGTAAAGCCATTTTTACAGTTTCTCTCTAAAGATGGCTTTGACTTCTTCAGGAAGGGCATGACGAATTTGACCTGCACTAAAAGTTTGCAGGCAGAGGTAGGAAACAACACTAGATTGGCCTGCTCAATCAAAGGAAGGGGTGACATTCCCAGGCACCAAAAATAGCTAATTTATCTTTAAAATCCCATTCTGGAATCAGAGAACATGAAAACTTGGGGAAGATGCTGCAGTTTTGTAGAAAAGAATGTGGTCTTTAAATGGAAGAAGAAGAAAGCTTCTTTGAATCTGTTTCCTTAAGGGGATCTATCTTTCTCTTTCTTTCCACATCAGGTTTGCTGTTTGAGACCCTGGAGAAGAACTGGACTAGGGTCAGGATGTCTCAGGGAAGTGGCTGAGGAGCTGTCTGCCACCAGCTTTCCTGTGGAAAAACACCATCAAGTAATTTATTCCATAAAACAATGTGAAGCTTGTAAATATCTGCAAGCAGTTTCAACTTCATTCTCTGCTTTACAGCTCTGCCAATATGTGCCCTGGTAACCTGGCCAACTTTTGGCATATTAATGTTTTATTACAATTCCTGTGCCAAGTTTGCTCAGAGGGGCTGAGGCAGCTCCCCTGTTTATAGGCAAGCCTAGGAGGTGCACGTTCCTCCAGAGGAAGCAGCAACCTCCTGGCTCAGCCTCCACAAGCTGAGGGGAGCCAAACGCAGCTGGGATCTGATCTGTCTGCAGCTCCCTGGGAGGTTTGTGAGCACTGTCATCTGGAAAATTAGGATGCTGCAGCTTCTCTGGCTTTCTCCTTCACAGCAGGGAGGGTGAAGGGGGGCTGGGGGACTAAAGAGAACCAGTTTGTCAGTCTACAGTGATAGATAACTGCCAAAGCATTGTTCCTGGCCCGATGATAAAAAATACCATTTTTCTTCGAGCTGATATAAACCCAGCCAATTAAAGTCCTTCTGCTAATCCCAGGTGGTTGCTTCAGGTACTGGCACCAAAGCTGAAGGATGAAGAACTTGTACAGAAAAGTGGATTGGAAATGCTGGCCACAGAGCAGGGCTGTGACAAGATGCTGAAAACAGATCAAATGAAGACAAAAATATCTGTCTATTCTTGGCCTTTCGTTTGACCTGCTATTATTGCCTCTTCTTTGCTGGTGCTCCAGGCTAAGTCTTGGAGGCAGTCTTCCACTAACTGATGAGACAGAAAAGGAAAATACAAATAGTGAACTGAAACACAAAATAACTTTGAAGAGTTTTGTACTCGGAGGAAATGAGAAAGAGAAAATATCGGAACTGTTGCTTTTTCTATCACTTTTTTACTCATGGACAAGTGATTTTGGTTGGTTGGTTGGTTGGTTGTTTTCCCACTGGAATTTGTCTGCAGTTATTAGGGTCTGAGATAGGACTAAGGTGAATGGTATGAGTCTGCCAGCAGCACCATCTAGGGTGGAGCAGAAGAGAGAATCATAGAATGGTATAGGCTGGAAAGAACCTTGTGGTGGTTCAGCAGCTCCCTGCACCCCCACACTTTGAAATAACCCAGTCTAGGACTCAGTCAGCTGGAAGTTAATAAATGAAGCTTTAAATTTAAGCTTTGCACAATATACAAGCAGATATATACAATATATAAGAGATATTTACAGAAATACACAGTGAAAAGGTAATACAGGAACACCACAGCCCTCCCAGAGATCAAAGTCCCTAAGAGGGGGTTTTAACCACCCCTATCACCTTTCCCTCCCCAATCTTATCTCACCATCTGTCTTATACAGCAGATAGGCAAAGGTAGATGGGCCAGGGGGTTAGAAGCAGGAAAGAAGTTAGTGAAATTATTCAGATCCATCTATGAAAGGCAGGGAGAAAAGAGCCATGCAAAAGCAGCAGCTACAGTCCAAAGCAATCTGATTTAACACAGTTTGGGTTACAACTCTTAAAACATTTTTTTTTTTCTTTTTCTGTAGCCTATGAGTGAAGTAGCACCATCAGTGTTTTCCTTTCTCAGCCTATAGTTTAATTTCTCATTCAAATCCTCCGATCAGTTCAAACCAACACAGACCTCTGGAAGTCATCTAGTCCAGCCTCCCTGCTAACAAAGGAACACCTAGATCAGATTGCACAGGAACTCGTACAGGTGGGGTTTGGAAAGTCTCTAGAGAAGGACGCTCCACAACCTCTCCAGGTAGCTTGGTCCATGGCTCCATTACCCTCACAATAAAGAAGTTTCTGCTTAAGTTCAGGTGAAACCTGCTGTGCTCTAGTTCGTACCCCCTGCCCATTGAAAAGAGCCCTGCCCCACCATCATCAGCCTCTATCCTTTAGATATTTGTATGTATTTGTAAGCTCCCCTCCCAGTCTTTTCTTCTTCAGGGTAAAGAGTTTCAGGTTTACCAGCCTCTCCTTGTAAGAGAGATGCTCCAGTCCCCAGGAGGCAGCTAATGTGAAAAATCATAATGATAAAAAGCATCTATTCAAGTGGAAGACCAGGGGTATTTTTTTAGCATAATTTCTATCCTACAGTCTAGCAGATAAAGACAGGCTTTATATTGGTAAAAGGCACAATACAAAAGCCAGCAAAATTAGAAAGCATGTCTTGGCCCCAACCTAAAACCTTTGAGAGGCAGGCCGTCAGGAAAAGAAAAGATGATACAAAGGCAATATAGAGATAAATCACAAATAGGTGAAATAAAATCCATTTTAGCGGGCCTGGGACTTCTTCAGCAAAGAGACTGAGAGCAGCTTTGTCCATCATTCAGACAACAAAAAAAAGCTGATGAAGCGATGCAGAGGGTTGCCTGCAACAATCTCACTGAAAACCCATTTGAAAACAAAGACTGCAGAGAAAGGAGAGGAATTGAGGCGTGGTGAGATGAACCCTGAGCACATAGTCTTCTCCCTACTGCAAGTACCTTCATCCCCTCCCGCTACAAAAATCACATTGCTTTAACAGTAACGTAGGGAGTGTCAGCTCAGTGGCTTCCTTGTGAGCTGTTTCTCAGATGGCATAAATGAAGGGACTTTTCAACAGCAAGAATACACTGAACTTCAGCATCTACAGCTCTGGGCAGATTTCGAAGGCAACACTTCCAATTTTGGGCTGGTTTTCATGTGAAAGTGAATGAATAGTAGGCATGGGTGCGCTGCTGCTCTTCCAGGCTAACTTCCTTCCACAAACAAGTTTTTCCCTGCTGAACATTTTCAGAACCTGCTAGTTATTATTTCTCCCTAAACTGAGCAGCTGAGAGCCCCTGTGTGACTTGTGCTGTGATCATGAGGATTTGCCCCGAGCTTTGGTTTCTGAATCAGTAATTTGCAAAAACCAGATTTTTTTTTTCCTGCAGAAATTGAATGGCTGTTGATGAAGGAATTAAAAAAAAAAAAAAATCAGCTTTTTTTTTTTTTTTTTTTTTTTAATAAAGTGTTAAGAGGGAGAGCAAAAGGGCTATTTAAATGGGATGTTAGGAGAAAGTTCTTTAGAGTGAGGGTGGTGAGACACTGGAACAGGTTGCCCAGGGAGGTTGTGGATGCTCCCTTCCTAGAGGTGTTCAAGGCCAGGTTGGATGAGGCCTTGAGCAACCT
>VWZI01022076.1:1547676-1575240 GCA_013396835.1 Psilopogon haemacephalus
ACAGTGTTCAGAGGGAGAGCCAAAGGGACTATTTAAATGGGATGTTAGGAGAAAGTTCTTTAGAGTGAGGCAGGTGAGGTTCTCTGGAGGTGGATTGTTTGGGATTTGCACTAGCAACAGAACTAGCTAAATCACAGGACAGCTTGTGATGGATGTAGGAGGCTGCACTAGTGGTAGTAGAACTGACTCAGTTGGAATTGTCTAGGGAGAAAAACATAGAGTACAGGGATAAAACTGGCAGAAGGGAGATTTAAATGGGATGTTAGGAGGAAGTTCTTCACAGTGAGGGTGGTGAGACACTGGAACGCATTGCCCAGGGAGGTTGTGGCTGCTCTCTCCCTGAAGCTGTTCAAGGGCCAGGTTGGATGAGGCCTTGAGCGACCTGTTCTAGTAGGAGGTGTCCCTGCCTATGGCACAGGAGGGTTGGAATTGGATGATCTTTGAGGTCCCTTCCAACCTAAACCATCCTATGATTCTATGTAAAGCAAGAATAAGCTGTGACAAAATTTATTCAATATGATTGTTTGGTAAAATGCCAACTTGCTGATACAGGCATTTTGAATGCCACTGCCAGCTGAGTCCAGCTCGTGCACAGTCCACTCTGGTTTATGTCAGAGACAAACTTTCAAAAACCCTCCACTGGCTTTCTCAAGCCAAGGCAGGGTGTTTGTCACAGCCATGCTGTCCCTGTGGTTGCTCAGTGTACATCTACACTGCCACTGAGTCACGACCTGTCAGTAGCCAGGAATTGATCTGATTTTCAGGACTGCATGTTCCATGCGGTCTTAAGGACATTTGATCTTTGAATTGCCTAATGGCAAATGGCAATAACAACAACAACAAAAATCTACTGCAGAGACAGCACAAGAAATATTACAAGGAAAATTGCTGGAAATCAGCAACTAAACCCTAATATTTTGCCACGTTTTTTTGTTGTAGTTTTGTTTCTGTGGTTTTTGCTGTTTTTTTTTGTTTTTTTTTTTTGTTGTTTTGTGGGTTTTTTTTTTAAGTATGTCAGAATGCTTTTGCTATTATCACATTTCTCTGTCTCAGCAAACTGGATCTTAGGTAGTGTTTCACTACCCTTGTGAACATGGCTGCTGCCACATAAATAACCACACTGCTGTTTCTCAGGGGCAAACAAATGTGTTTTGGTCATATCTGAAAGGGAGGGGAAACAATCTTTGGTCCAAGATAAAGCAAGGAAAGTAGCATAAAAGAAAGGTCTACAATCAGCTAAGATATTAGCAAATGAAAGAGGACTTTATTACAGGCTGTGGAGGTTCAGCAGTTCTCTGCCCCCCACCCCTCATCCCCCCCCCACTTTCAAAATCACCCAGACTAGGGCTCAGTCAGCTGGAAGTTAAGGAATGAAGCTTTATATTTACAGCTTTGCACAATATACAAGTAAATAATTACAATGTATCACAGATATTTACAGATACCTACAGTAAAAAGGTAATACAGAGATCAGAATCCCTAAGAGGGGTTTCTAGCCACCCCTACCACCTTCCCCAATCTTATCTCACCATCTGTTCTATGCAGCAGATAGACAAAGGTAGATTGGCCAGGGGGGTTAGCAGCAGGAAAGAAGTTAGTGAAATTATTCAGATTCAGCTACGAAAGGCAGGGAGAAAAGAGCCATGCAAGAGCAGCCACTGCCCAAAGCGGTCCAAAGAAGTCTGACTTATCTATATTTATTTTTTTCTTTCTCAGTAACCTGGGAGTGAAGTAGCACCATCAGTGTCTTCCTTTCTCAGCCTATAGCCTAATTTCTCATTCAAATCCTCCAATTAGTTCAAACCAGCACACAGGAATGGCTTTCCTCTCTTGAAGAAGAGTTGCTGTGCCCAGATCAGTCTGGTTTTCCAGTGCTAAGCAGTCTACCCAAACCTATCCCTTCCTCTCTAAATCCCCCTTGTGTTGGTTGCTATCGTTTCCCTTTGTACCACATTGCTTTCTGATTGCAACACTCCTCCTTAAAGGGTAGGGTTGCCAGCTGCTCACGTTCATAAGAAATTTTCATTAGACAATCTCTTTCACATCCTCTCTCTACCTATTTCCTGCATAATTCCTACAAAGCTTATGAGGACTGATCAGTTCAAACACTGACTCTGCCAAGGTCAGAGACCTCCTGTGCTCAGCCGTGCTGGATGCTAATTCTTTTTCATCCCCTGCCCTCCCACTAGAAATAAGCATCAGGAAAGAACTGTGCTCTCTCTCAATTTTTGCTCAGCTAGAGCTCTGTTACCACCTTTCAAATGATGGCAAGGGCTGGTAATTGAAAAAAAAAAAAAAAAAAAAAAAAGTGGAAGAGTTTACGACTCCAGTTGAGAGCAATATCCTCCTATTTACAGGGCTACAGACTCCGCTGCATCCCAACACACTCTGAGCAGTGCTCCACACTTCCCTTTTCCTAGGAAAATGGAACCTTTCACAGACTAAAGGAGAACCCATCATAAGATGCACGGCAGACTTTGCCTGCACTTTGTCAAGGCAAAGTAAGAAAAAGTTTTTATTGGTACCATTTTATTTCCAGTCAAGTCCCATAAAATCAGTCTCTGGGAAGTTCCAGTAGCTGATGTCTGCATTTACAGGCTAATGCAGTGAGTGGGCATAGCTTGAAATAGATAGCTGTAAAAACAGATAGCAGCAATGCAAATTGGGCTGAATAAGAAAATTATACCCTGAATCGTATGACTGTAAAAACAGCAAAGGCAGAGAAAGTAAAGCTGAGACACCTCTGTTTAAAACACGGTTTGTAAATACTGACGAACCAGGCAGGGTGACAGTGCAGCACTGGAGAAGCAGCAGCCTTCCTTCTAGGAACTTTGGAGATGTTTTTATAACTTCATTTGTATCCAGAGACAACATAAGCCCCAAACTACACAAAACTGCTTATGTATGCAAAGCTCGGTGACTGCATGTTACAATTCTAAGCTTGCATTTTTTACAGATGAGTCTGGGGGTTTGAAGTCATGTAAAAAAAAACCATTATAATAATTCTTTTCGACTCTGCAGGTACAATTTACTATGCATCCCACAAATTCACTCATTTGGTTCAAATTCAACTCTTTTTGCCTTCTTTGTGGATGCAAAAGGGGATGCAAACCTGCTGCAAGTTTCAGTGTACCATCCCTGCTGAGCAGACATCACTACAAAGCATTGATAACTCAACCTTTCCCTTTAAACATGAAACAGTTTTGAGTTAGGACCTGTGAGCTTTCTAATGGTTTAGATCCCACTTTAGCTGGTGCCTAAAGCACAACGCCTGGAGCACAAACGAGAGGGCAAAAATCGAAGTCAGAGGTATTCTGCTAAGTCTAATTGTATTTATATTTCGGCTAACTCAAATCAGAACACAGGGAATTTGAAATAAGAGCTAGGATTCCCAGGACACCCATGGCCAAAACAAAAAAAAGAGGTGCAGCAGATACCTTCAGCCTGTTGCTGTGATGGGGCTGAATGGGACTATAAGTGAGGCTGTGCACAAAATCAGCATGAGCTTGACCTTTGAAATTATTCCCTTCTTGTGAAAGCCAAAAACTATCTTAATACCTACAAATCCTACTCTTCCAAAAAGATAATGACCCATCTCAGGACCAGAGCTTGGAATAAGCCACATAACTTCCAGCAAAGATCATAGAATCAGTCAGGGTTGGAAGGGACCACAAGCATCATCTAGCCCCAACCCCCCTGCCATGCCCAGAGACACCTCACACTACATCAGACTGTCCAGACCCTCATCCATCCTGGCCTTAAACACCTCCAGGGATGGGACTTTGACCACCTCCCTGGGCAACTCATTCCAGGCTCTCACCACTCTCATGATGAAGAACTTCTTCCTAACATCCAGTCCGAATCTACCCATTTCTAGCTTTGTTCCATTCCCCCCAGTCCTATCACTACCTGACAGCTTAAAAACTCTCTCCCCAGCTTTCTTTTAGGCCCCCTTAAGATACTGAAAGGTCACAATAAGGTCACCTTGGAGCCTTCTCCTCTCCAGATTGTTAGGGTTGGTTAGAAACAAAGAAAATTCACCCCCCAAAAGAAGCTGTTGCTCTGCTTTAATTTTTCTCAAACCTTTTCCCATCCAAAAGGGTGGTTTGGAGCCCTGCTCCAAGCATGCTTAACTCTCCTCCTGTGCAAAGTGCCCACCAAAACCAAGCACCTGCAGCTCCTGACAGAAGTGGAGGGGAAATCATGTCAAAAGAAATGAGTGCAGATGTGGGCACAGGCAAACGCCTGACTCTGCACTGGCTGTCTCTAGCTGGCTTTCATTGCTTCATCTGCTCCCTGGGATTTATGGTCCTTTCTCATTCAAAGCTCTCAGTCACCCACAGGAGACCTGTGCAACGTGGGCTGAGAAAGACATCAGGAAGGGACTGCATGCATGCTGCAAATGACAATGAGCTGCCTGCGTGTGTCACATCTGGCATTCCAGAAAGAAGTTCTTGGCTTACATATAGATATGCCCTTCCTAACAATGAGAGAGATGAATTACAATCACATCACTCCTGCTTCTTAGGGAATCTCAGTCCAAGATACTGATCTTTCCTGACTGTGGAACAAGTCATAGAATCAACCAGGTTAGAAGACACCTCCAAGATCATCCAGTTCAACCTAGCACCCAGCCCCATCTAATCAACTAGACCACAGCACTAAGTGCTCCATCCAGTCTATTCTTGAACACCTCCAGGGATGGGGATTCCACCACCTCCCTGGGCAGCCCATTCCAATGCCAGTCACTCTCTCTATGAAGAACTTCCTCCTAACATTCAGCCTATACCTGCCCTGGCACAACATGAGACTGTGTCTCCTCATTCTATTGCTGGTTGCCTGGAAGAGACCAACCCCACCTGGCTACAACCTCCCTCCAGGTAGTCACAGATATCCCACAAGCAGGTGTCAGCAACTTTAGATATCATCTTTGAAAGCTTGCTCCATGCAGTCATTAAACAGTTATTTTTCTTAAGTCTTCTAAGTTCTGGCTTTTAAAACCCTAATTCCATTATGCAGCTGCCTTCTTTTCAACACAGTTGCCAAAACTTTTTCAAACAGCTCCATTTTTTTAACCTCCTCCCAATTATCCTGACCACCACTGGGTTTATTTATTTCTCTAATATCTCTCAAGTACCGTAGCCTGCACAAACATAAACTTTGCTTCACCTCTTTCCACTCTACCAATCACTCTCAAACCTCATTGCACCACCCAAACAGCTTCTTTAAATGTTCCAGCTAAAAGAATAATTTTGAAATTTCTTTTGATATTGGAAACACCATTAAAAAAAAAAAAATAAAAGAATGGTAACAGGTTTTCACAAGCATCTGGCAGAGGGGGATACACCAATAAACATCTGTACTCAAAGCACAGTAAACCTTGACAGTATCACCCACTTTGGCTGTGTAGCTCTGCTGCTACCAAGTTTAGAATACAATGGGGAAAGTGCCACTTGCTGCATTTTTATATGCCAATCAACACATGTGATTTTTGTCAGCGAGACAGAAAGGCTCTCTACCTTTGATGCTGCACCTGGTAGAAGCCATCTAAGCTGCCACAAAGGCGGGCTGGGAAGTAACTGAGGTTGAGACTGGAATGTTCCCACTGTGCTGGCACAGCTGCTTTGCCTTTCCAGCTGAAAGAAAGCAAAGCAACATTCTGGCTGAGCTTGCAAAAGCTGAGCTAAGATTTTTCTAGGGCAGAGACCAACTGCTTTGCCCACCATGCAGCTTCTTACAAAGCATTTCCACAAAGCCCAAGGTCCTCCAAGCTCTACTGCTGTTAACACAGTAACTTCAAGTGTTCCAACTGCACAGATGTTCATGAAAATATGTCTTAGCTCCTCTGGTATGCATTTGTCATAAAGCTGGGAGAGGTTGAGTACTTATGGCTGCTGAGATGTTCCAAGTTTATTAATATATTTTCTTTTGCAGTATTTAGCAGGACAAATGCTCTCTTTTGGAGCCCCTATTACAAGAGGGATGTGGACATGCCGGAGCATGTCCAGAGAAGGGCCATGTGGATGCTCAGAGGGCTGCAGCACCTCTGCTATGAGGACAGACTGAAAGAGTTGGGGCTGCTCTGTTTGGAGAAGAGGAGGCTCCCAGGTGACCATATTGTGGCCTTCCAATATCTGAAGTGGGCTAAAAAAAGCTGGAAAGGGACTTTTTAGTCTCTGAGGTAGTGACAGGACTAGGGGGAATGGAGCAAAGCTGGAGGTGGGGACATTCAGATTGGATGTGAGGAGGAAGTTCTTCAGCATGAGAGTGGTGAGAGCCTGGAATGGGTTGCCCAGGGAGGTGTTTGGGGCCACATCCCTGGAGGTGTTTGCAGCCAGGCTGGATGAGGCTGTGTCCAGCCTGATCTAGGGTAGGGTCTCCCTGGGCACGGCAGGGGGGCTGGAACTAGCTGATCCTTGTGGTCCCTTCCAACCCTGACTGATTGTATGATTCTGTTCTATGAATGTTGAATCACAGAAAACTCTCCTTACAGAAAGAGTCTATCCCTAATGACTCACGACTTGTAGAGGTAAGCAGAGAGCAGCTTTTTACTACTGCAATTTTAACATTGCTCCAGGGAATTCAGAACAAATTGTTTTCCAGGTCACTTCAGGCCCCCAATCTGTCCAGTTCATGGAGTCCCATTGCTAACAGATGAATGTATTAAAATCATTTTGTTAATCAGGTCAGAGGAAGCAAAATAATCCTAAAAACCATCACCACCAAAAACTCTCACCACAAAAATGCCTGAAGCTTCCAAACGACCTCGAGGGGGGAAAAAAGTGTGCAGAATATCAGAATAAAATATTCTGAGAAAGTCAGAAGCACTGTGGAGCCAAAAACCTTCATTTTCCTTCTTCCCACAGGCAAGGAGTTAATATCCACATACCTGTCTTTTACATCCAGAGCCTACAAAAGAAAAGACAGCTAAATGACCACTGGATGTCTCTGTAATTTGCATTTAAGCAGACAGTAGCTTTCAGCAATTTCCCTGTTACTGGGGAAATGATGAAGAGGAGAAGCAAGAAAATAGAAAAGGAAGAGCAGGTAGGTTGGCTCACTTGACATTTACTCTGAGCAGAGGCATCCACATTTTCTACTGTTGCTCTAACAGATGCAAGTATATCCGTGGAAATTCTTGAACACACAAGCCCAGCTACCTTCCGAACTCACAGGGTGCAATGCACTCAGCATGCATCTTGTTTCTGCCCTATCACATCCTGTTGGGACTGAAGCTGGGCACAAAATGACAGAACAGAAAGGGTTTGTGCAAATAAAGTGAGGAGCAAACAGCTATACGCAAAGGCACATTTTAGAGGTTTTACATGACAAATGACCCGAAGCTTTAAGCATTTTTGAAGAGTAGTTAGATCATCATAGAATAGAATCATAGAATCAGTAAAGGTTAGAAGGGACCGCAAGCATCATCTAGCTCCAACCCCCCTGCCATGCCCAGGGACACCCTACCCTAGATCAGGCTGGACACAGCCTCAGCCAGCCTGGCCCCAAACACCTCCCTGGGTAACCTATTCCAGGCTCTCACCACTCTCATGCTCAAAAACTTCCTCCTCATGCCCAGTCTGAATCTGCCCATCTCCAGCTTTGCTCCATTCCCCCTAATCTGGTCACTACCTGAGAGCCTTAAAAGTCCCTCCCCAGCTTTTCTGTAGGTCCCCTTCAGATACTGGAAGGCCACAAGAAGGTCACCTGGGAGCCTCCTCTTCTCCAGCCTGCACAGCCCCAACTCTTTCAGTCTGTCATAGCAGAGGTGCTGCAGCCCTCTGAGCATCCTCGTAGCCCTTCTCTGGACACGCTTCAGCATGTCCACATCACTCTTGTCATAGGGGCTTCAGAACTGGATGCAGTATTCCAGGTAGGGTCTAATCAGAGCAGAGTAGAGTGGGACAATCACCTCCCTCAACCTGCTGTCCACACTTCTCCTGCTGCATCCCAGGGTTTGGTTGGCTTTCAGGGCTGCAAGTGCACACTGCTGGTGTGTGCTCCTGGGTGCTTGGGTCCTTGCCTCATCTCCCAATAAAATGAAGTCATTTCACCTCAGGATACTTTTGGTTTTCTAGCCCTCTGAGAAACCTTTTTGCACTTGTTAATATTTATATTCCTGCGTTGAGTAGCAGTTCCATTATGTAGCTGGGCTCCACTGGCCTCCACATGGATACCCAAGAAAGAAACAGCCCACACCTAAAGTGCTGCTGATCTTGATTGATTTACAGCTATTTCCTACGGCCAGAAACAACTGTCTGAGCTGAATGCATGGTCAGCAAGCACCAACTCAGTCGCATTAAGACATTTATACCCCTCAGCCAAATGTTGAAAGGACACAGTTAAAAGGAGGCTGTGAAAAGTGCTGCTGAAATTATAGAGCAGGAGATGGTAAATAAGGTGCCAAAGGTGCCATCAAGCTCTTAGGAATGAGGGGTACAGCAGCTCAAACAAATAGATCCCACTTCCAGAGAGGTGTTCTTGCACAGTTTGGTTACTCACGTAAGAGCTTACAAACCATGGATAATAGCTGCATATTTCTCTTCTAGTCAAGCCAGACCAATAGCCAGCTAGAAAATGTTTTTTGAGTGGCTTGTTTGGGGATTTTTTGGTTGGTTTTGATGGTGGTGGTGGTTGGGGTTTTTTGTTTGGTTTTGATGGTGGTGGTTGGGGTTTTTTGTTTGGTTTTGGTGGTGGTGGTGGTTGGGGGTTTTTGGGTTTGATGGTGGTGGCTGGGGGTTTTTGTTTGGTTTTGATGGTGGTGGTTGGGGGTTTTTGTTTGGTTTTGATGGTGGTGGTTGGGGTTTTTTGTTTGTTTGTTTGTTTTTCAGACTAAACAGCCACAAAAGATATCATTAAGTGTCACTCTGTTAACAAACTTCTGTATCAGTCACTCTGTTGCAATGGATATTCATTCCATTAATCATAGAATCAGTCAGGGATGGAAGGGACCACAAGGATTATCTAGTTCCAACCTCCCTGCCATGCCCAGGGATACCCTACCCTAGATCAGGCTGCCCACAGCCTCTGCCAGCCTGGCCTTAAACACCTCCAGGGATATGGCCCCAACCACCCCCCTGGGCAACCCCTAAACATTAAGCTCAGTGTGATAACGTTTAGTAGAGTAGTCATTAATCTACAGTGCTGGCACTGCTCCTTAGGTCTAAACAACAGAGCTCACAGTCATACATATACACTGGTTTCCTAAAGCCTCCAGCATAGAGTTGCAGTTGGTTGTATGGGGTTTGGGTTGGCTAAGTTCTATTTGCTGTCCCTACCATTCCCTGTCCTGGCTAAAGCTGAAGAAGCAACAAGGTCCAAATGATAACTAGCCTTCTTCTGCTGTCTTTTATTTGCAACAGCATTACACAGTAAAGCCTCAGGCGTGTAAACACAGAACTAAGTCAGAGACACTCTTTCATTGGCTGCAAGCAAGGATTACCAACTCTCAGATGGAAGGATCAGACTTTGCTTCTTAGTCTATGAGCAAGAGACAAATGGATATACGAGGAAGCAAACCAACTGGGATGATGCTAGGCAGGTGAATCATCCAACCAACAGCCCTTTAGCAAAGGGGAAGACCTCTCTGCAAAATTAATTCCCTTCTGGATTATTACCTCCCAAAGCAATAACGTGAATTCACCTAACATTTAAGCAAAGGGATATTGGATTTGACAGATCAACAATGATCGTGTTTGTCTACAGAGTTATAAGGTCACTACTGAAGACCCAGTTGAGAAAAGCAGGTGCATGTGGAAGGAGGCCAGAAATCACAAGGTAGCTAAAGGAGATTAACCTTTGAAGAAAACAAAAGGTATTAAGAAATCATCAAGGCAGAAACTGTCCCACAGGAACCAGCAGTTCACTTTTCATTGCTTATAGGAGATACGGTACAAGCCTGCATGGCTCTGCAGTTGCTTGTTGGGGGGTTGTTTTGTGGATTTTTTTGTCAAATGTGGAGATCAGCTGATAGATCACACAGTGCAAACACCATGAAGCAGACACCATACGAACAAACCTTCCTTTGAAGCAGAAACCAAGCAAATAATCCAGACTTTAAACCCCATTCTCCAATCCCACATGCTGCCTAGCACTTCCAGAGGCAATATTGCTATCTGTCTGGAGACATGCTACTGAGAATTAAATTTCCAGAGTAAACCCATCCATCGAGATGAACTACAGGAGAACACACACAAATTCAATTCTAGGTATCAACTGCAATGTGGCAGCATCTGTCCTGGCATGATGGTTTGTGCAATACAGCTCATTGGGCTTAGTATGCTCCCATCACAAAATTTTTCCTTTCTAGGAAAAACAGAGGAGAAACTTTCCTGCTAACTTACTTTTTATTCTATTTTCTTTCTGTTTGTACAAGTCTTCATGGGCCAAGATTAATGTATCACACTTGCTGCATGAGCATTTCACAAATATCACAAAACTGAAGCTAGTATTCTGAAGCTCTCCCTTCTCACTGCTGCACAGAATGCCCAGGCCACCAACAACAAAGAGCAGCTCATCTTTTAGAACTTACCTCTGGAAAAATGCTAAACCACATATCCTAACAGGGGAAGGGGATCAAGAGATTTCTCTCCTGGCCCACTCAAGCCTTGCTCCACCACCACTCATTTTCCAACTTCCCCAGCTGGTGGAATAAGCAGGCAACCCAAAAAAAAAAAAACATAAAACCTCAAAAAACCCACAAAAAAACCCCATTAAAATGTACATTTGGCCATGAGACAGTTTAGATATGAATGTCTTTGCATCCAAGATCATCTCTCAAAGTAATTGGCTCTGAAGTGCAGAAAAGCCTTTGTTACCTAAGTCAGCTGATGACAGCCATCTCTTCACTGGGGGACACTATCTTAACACTGCAACACGACCTGCTAGATGCACAGACCCCAGGCTGAGACAGTCAGAGAGGCTGCTGGACTGCACAGTCCTTTCTCCTACTGTAAAGTAGCTTGTAGCTAAGGATGCTGCTTGGATCTTGCCCCAAGAGTCCCTGCTAAAGATGACTCTGCCGTATGCAGTGTCAGACTGGAGTGACACACCAGACAGAATTCACAGTTCACCTCTCCTCTAACACCAAAACAATTGTCAGCCCAAGAAACCCCTTGAAAGGAGGTGCTTAAGCTTGCTGGCCCTGAGAGATCTGCAGAAATCTGATATACAAAACAAACGAGTTTACACCAGGCATTTCCACATCCCTGCACAGTGTTTCCCACTATACAGCACAGCTGCTCTGCATTTCTGGCAGAGGGAACAGAGGTAGGCAAAGTTTTGAGTACTGCGAATACCAGGACCACCAGAAAATGGCCCATATCCTCCTCTGCTGCTTTCACTTGCAGCATTCCAGGTTTGGAAGAATTTGTCCTCTGAGCTGCAGCTCTGCCACCCGAATGGTTGTGCTACAGAGGCTAATCCCAAGCTAATGCTGTTCTCAACACTTGGCACCTTACAAGCCTCATGCAAAGACTGCTTCACCTTCTCAGGGACCTGCAACCATGGGACCTCTGGCACCGAGGTGAGAAAATGAATTATCTAGCACCACGCAGACCCAGGAGTAAAGATAAAGAAATTCCTGCACCACTGACTGCTGTTCAGACTCTTTTTTTTTTTTTTTAACCTCCTTCCTCCAGCCTCGAAGGACTGAATTAAGAACTGCAAAGCAGCCAACAGCACTCTCAAAAGATGCTCTACCAAAGAAAAAAAGAAAGAAGAAAGAAAAAAAAAAAAAAAAANAAAAAAGGCAGGAGAACACATTAAGTAGGCAAGCAAGGATTAGTTATGCTCATTTGGGGAGACTGTCTTAATCCTGAGAAGAGGTAGCAGAGCTGCACAAAGAAGCTGACAAAAGAATCAAAAGGCAATTCTAACAGAGAAGTAAAGAGCACCTCTTACCTGCAAACTCAGCCCGTTCCAGCAGGATTTCACTAAACTCTTCTCCACTCTAATTCTGCTTTTCTCCTCTCTTCAGTCACGTTCCTCTTGTGCCTTGCTGGCTGCCTTAATTTTTTATTTATTGCACTTTACCCCCCATTCTGATTTTTCTCAGCAAAGTTTTTTAGCCGCTTGCAGCAATCTCACTTCTCTCCTGACCCGCTGCTAGGAACTGATGGACAGCAGTGCTCATTATTTTACAGGTGCTCCTCATTCTGGAGGAGCTGTGCCATTTATAATACAAGGGAGAGAGTGGTGGGGACAAGGGAATCTTTCTGTCTGAGCCAGAACCTGTGACAAAAACTTTCAATATTTAATTCGCTCACTCTGTGTAAAAAGACCAGGAGTGAGCTTCTTATTTACATGCCTACATACACACAAAACCACTAGGTCATGGTGTCTGCTGGTGTAAGCAGATGTAAGTCGCTCGTGCCTATGATTTCTGCCTCAGACTCATCCCTGAGCATATCAGAGAGCCACTGCAAGCAGCTTAGAGCAGTGGTGAATTCAAGCCCACACCTGAGGTGCATCTAGCCCAATTGGCTGCATTTCCAAAGAGGTTTTCAGTCAATTTCTAAAGCTCTGAGCTTTATTCTTTACATCTGTTTGCATCCACACGTGCCACCGTGTTTCGTGATTCCATTCCTGCAGAAACCTGAGCTTCAGAGCAGGGAGCAAGGCCACCAGCAGAGAGCCTGGCAGGGCATTATCCTGGGCACAAATCTCAACAGAGAGGAACGGAGGCGTGCAGCACGGGGATAACATTGTTCCCACAATGCTGTATGATTTCAAACCCAAAATCAGTATGTTTTAGAGCTGGAAGCAAATCACCAATGAAAACACCAAGTCAGACTTGTTTAACCAGGAGCCTGGCGTCTGCCACAGAGGAGAGGAACAAAGGCATAGCGACAAACAGAAAGATCCTCGGGGATCTGGAAGGCTAAAGGAAATAATGAGGCATTTCCTTTGGAAATTCGTGACTCTGTATTTGCTTAAAGGAACAAGCTGCAGGTGAAAAAGGACATGGTACCTTCGTTCGCATGTAGCAGGAGCTTTCAGGAAACTCTTTTCTGCCTTCAGAGAGTCACAAGCAAAAGGAACGCTGGCAGATAAATTTAGAATAAAAAGGGCAAATAAAGAGGAGTCCAGCTGCACTCTACAAAGGAGCACAGTGAGATGCTCATTAGAGGGCATGGCTCTCCCTCTGGATAGAAACAAAACATGTGTCATGCACTAATATTTCAGAATGAGGTCTTCCTAATCACACAGTTAGGATATTCACAGAATCATAGAATCAGTCAGCGTTGGAAGGGACCACAAGGATCAGCCAGTTCCAACCTCCCTGCCATGCCCAGGGACACCCTACCCTAGATCCAGGCTGCCCAGAGCCTCAGCCAACCTGGCTGCAAACACCTCCAGGGATGTGGCCCCAACCACCTCCCTGGGAAACCCATTCCGAGGTCTTACCACTCTCCTCAAGGATTCTGTGAAATCTACTTTCAAGCTACAGAAGCTTATAAAATATTAAAGGTCTCTTTGGCAAGGAATCACACAGGACTTCCCATATGGGTGCTCTCTCCTCCAGCACCCACAGCCTACTGCAGCCTAGAGCTACTACTTCAGAAAGACAATTATTTGGAGAATTTCCTACAGTGGCATTTGTTTTTTACCAGTAGATACAAGAAGTACAGAGCAATGCCAGTCTGCCCTCAGATGCTCCTGTCTCCTCTGAGCTCAAGCTAATTATTCTGAAAATCTTTTAGCACTCATTTCTTTTGACCATGCCAACTGCAGTTATTGCACCAAAGGAGGCAGACTGTGAGAACACAAATTAAAAATTTGACCCTCCTATCCTTATAATGTCACCTTTCAGGGAGGTTTAAATGGCCTATTACTCCTTCAGAGGCTTCTATGTTATGCTTATAAAGTTTTACTCAAACAAGCACCCTCGAGAGACCTCTGCAACTTCTGGAGCTGGAGATGTACAGAGCAACCTGAGCACCACACCCACCTGACAGTTTGTATGAGAGGTCGTCCTACTTGAACTCCTCCAGTAGAATCACAGCTGCTCTCTGGTATAACTACACCAGCTTAACAACATAGATGTGAATGCAATCTTTCTAGCATAAAGCTTTTTTTTATAGAGGCAGTAGAGGAATAGAAAGGAAAAAGACCAAAGGAAATTCATTTTCGCCCATCTAACTTCCTCCGTGATGCTACAGACAGTGTAGCAGTGTAGCTTGTTTTATGTAGCCTGTTTATAAATATTTGGCCACAAAGTGAAAGTATCCACGCTTGACAATTTTGCCTGGCTTCAAAAGAAGAAAAAGGTCTGCCTATATTTTCAAGAGCTATGCAATCAGTAAGTTAAAAAGCCAATTAAAGTCAGCTGACAAGACATCATGGCGTTGACTGAGACTGATGGAAGAGCAAGGACCAGGAGCCACTTTTTTCATTTCCTATTAAGTAAATAAAACACCAAGAATGAAAACTTCACAACTTAGCAAAATCAAAGTAACATAGGTCTGAATTATTTAAGATGGAGGTTATCCCAGCTAGGCTGAAAAGTACCAGGTGCTAATTTGTGACAACTGGAGACACACATGGTGCATGTGAAATTCATGAAACCCTAACAGCAGGGATCAAGCCTGCAACAGTTTGAATGACAGAGATTCCCTTGTTCAACTCTCCACAGTCCTGTTGTCATCGCTGATCTGACAAGAAGATCAGAAAGGAAGGCAACGGTGACCTAAGGGGGCCTCTTTTTGACTCCTGTCAAGGCAAATGCTCCTCAGAGAATCCATCAAAACATTAAATTCATCTTTAATCTCCCGGAAAAAAACAAAAACAAAACCAAACAATGGTAAGAAGTAAACTAAACAAGCAAGTTAAAATTCAACTAAGTCATTTCTCCTTTTTTTCCAGCAAAGACCCTGTTGTCCATGGATTACTTAAGTTAATTGACAGATAGTTTTATCAAAGCCTTGTCTACAGGAAAAGTAAAGAATAATGCAACTTTAAATGCTGCTAACTGCAAGAAGGTCATAAAGATTTATGGTCTACCCTCCTGTAAATACCATTCTTTCTAACTGATCCCCAGGAGATTTACTGAATGCTCAATAACCTTTCTCTGGTGGATGCAAGCAAAATCATGGGCACCATCTCGAAACCCAGTTTATTCAGCTAGCCAGGAGCACTGTGCCTGCAAATTGACCTCAACAGTGCTGTTCCTTCTCTCCCCTGTTCTGCAAGGTGGTAGTAATGAAGATGCTGTTGTGATGGAGAATCCTTGCAGTCAAGGCTGAACTTTAAATGTACTTGGAAAGAGTTCTCGGAGCCAAATGTCAGTGAGCTGGCCTTGCAGGCCCAGCACGAAAGATGAAGTGTGTACATTGGGCTCTGCAGGATTACTGCTGGAGAGACTCTTTCACCTTCAGCTAAAAGGAAAACTAAATGTTTGCACTGAACTAGGCAGTGACTTGGCAAATGGAAATGGGAGCCACATCTGCTACTAAATAATTCGTAGGTTTCTCAGTTTTCATGTTACAGGGATCCTGCTACTAGAAAAAGCAGATAAGCAAATGAGTAAATGTTTGAGGCAGGTCAAATTTCTAGATCTGTTAGCAGAAGCTTGCTGAAAGGACCTTGACAAACTGGTCCCCAGTTCTGTGCACTGTGGATGCAAGAAAAATTAGGACAATATACAAGACAAATTTCTAGATCTGTCAGCAGAAGCTTGCTGAAAGGATCTTGACAAACTGGTCCCCAGTTCTGTGCACTGTGGATGCAAGAAAAATTAGGACAATATACAAGACAAATGATCTTTTTCACTAGTCATTAGAGCTTTGTCTCCTTGTGCAGTCCCAGACATCAGCATAATTGACCAGTCCCAAATTCCCAGGAAAGGCAAAGCTGCCTTCAAAGATGCATCTTAGTATCTCTATGAAGCTCCCTGAGGTGGAGCCTTTGGGAAAACAAGGCATGCTCTGGCACAGGGCACAGAAGAACTGTACCTGGGGACAGCAACAGGCAGTGGCTCAGCAGTTTCAGCATAGGCACAAGCAGAATTGTACCTGGGGACAGCAACAGGCAGTGGCTCAGCAGTTTTAGCATAGCCACAAGAACTGGTGAGCTCCGTGGCTGATGCACACACAGCCATGCTCACAGCCCAGCCACCTGAAGAGTTGTGTGCGCAGTGCTCTGAATTCCAGGCACTGCTGTGAGCCCTGTTCCTCCCACTTACAGATATGCTTGAGGGAGACTTGGTCCCCTTAGCTGGGATTTGCAAGTGAAATTTGATTTGAAACTAGTGGGCTGGCTGCTGGGAACAATTCCACATCTCTATTAACTTTTGTTCATGCAAGAAACGCAGGATAAGACTGCTTCTCTTCTTGTCCCGTGCAATCCCTACTCATGGCTTAATCTCACCCTGCAGCAGCCGTCCATGCAAAGGGAGCTGCACAGAGAGCACAAGCCTCCTGGCAGAGGATCACAATCTCCTTTCTCCCATTCTCTCCTTTTCTTGAGTAAGAAGAATAAGTATTGGGATTGCTGACAGGCAAGGAGGATATCACATGAAGGTCTGGCTCATACAGGCATTTTCAGCACAAATTTAGGCTGAGTGGTAAGTGGCTGGAGAGCAGCCCTGAGGAAAAGGACCTGGGGGTCTGGGTTGACAAAAAGCTCAACATGAGCTAAGAGTGTGCGTGTGCAGCCCAAGCAACTGTGTGTTGGGCTGCATTAAGAGCAGTGTTGCCAGCAGGGCAAGGGAGGGGATTCTGCCCCTTTGCTCTGCTCTCATCAGACCCCACCTGGAGTACTGTGTGCAGCTCTGGGACCCCAACACAAGAAGGACATGGAACTGTTGGAGAGAGTCCAGAGGAGGGCCATGAAGATGATCAGAGGGCTGCCCAGGGAGGGTGTATCTGCTCCCTCCCTGGAGGTGTTCAAAGCCAGTTTGGATGAAGCCTTGAGTGACCTGTTCTAGTGAGAGGTGTCCCTGCCTATGGCAGGGGGTTGGAACTGGATGATCTTTGAGGTCCCTTCCAACCTAAACCATTCTATGACTCTGTGATTTAGCCTTATCTCCTCTGTGGAGTAAGGCTGACTCACACTCACTGCCAGGAGGAACCTGATAGTGTGCAAGTGAGCTTTAAATCTCTGACTTATCTCATCTGTACTAGGGGTAGTTCAGTCCTCCCTTCTCTTCTCCAGAATTATTCTTTTAAACAAGCTTTTGGAAAAGGCAGAAATTAGAGCCTCACCCACACTACTTAAATACTTCCACACTTTAAGCAGAAAGTTGGGAGGGGTTCTCCAGGCCTGGACCTAAATTGTCCCAATGCTGAAGTCTGCTCTGATCCGGGATTACAGCTGTTACCCACTCAATGCGAGTCTTATGCCTCACAAAGTTCCCAAGAGAGATGCAAATAGAGCCAAAACTTTAGGTGGCTAAGATCTGGTGGTTTCTAACCCATCGCTAACTTAGAGCAAAATTAAATCCCTGCTGTAAGCATCCATCTGTTATTTCCAGTCACCCAGCACTGAATAGAATATTTAAGGAGTGATTTATGGTTCCATTTATTTCCCATACCTCAAAAATGAAGCAGGCAAATAGCTGAACACTTTAACCGGTGAGCAGCTCCCAGGCGTCCGGAAACATCTGCATCTGCCTCACCCCCACACAAAACATTCCAAGTTTTTAAGTAAGAAAATTAGGTTTTAAATTATTCTATTTTCAGAGAAATTATGCCTTGAAGGAGATAACTTGGCCTTTGCAAAAAAAGAAAAAGAAAAAAAAAATAAAAGAAAAGAAAAGAAATACAGCTCCTCTGGGTGACTCTTGGAAAGGCTGACAGAAGAGCTCTTCTTCCATCCACCCTCCAAAAAAAACCCCAAACCCCAAAACATTAAATTGCACAGATACAAAAACAACAAAAAGGTCAAAGTTGTCTGAAATTTAGCCAAACACAAATCCCATCTCTGATAAGCAGTGGCCCTGGAGAGTGGGGATACTACTGACCTTTTACAACACAAGAGTCAACAAGCAGCACCTAATGCCAGGGGACATATTATGAAGGTCTCCGAGCATGAAAATATGTGTATATGCTAATCAGCCTGCACATTCACTCACACTTGTTTATTACTTCCACTGATCTCTCCACCACAGGGTGAGAGGAAATCCCTGGTGCTGCTAATGATCTAGTTCATGCACTGAATAAGTCAATCTAGATCAGGGCAGCAAAGATTAATGGAGTTTTTTGCTACAGGAGTTTTTCTCCTCGTCATAGGAGATACTGCAAACGTTCTGAGCGGTGACTCCATACAAATAAAAAATGTTCCTGAGGTGACACCCACGACAAAAGAAGCAAGAAGTCTACAAAACCTCTTCCTTTGTCAGTTATGAATACTTCCAGTGGAGCTTTTAATGAAAGAAAGAAAAAAAAATCCTCCTTGGGGATCCTCTTATTTCTGTCTTCTGAAGAGAGAGCACACTGGAAGGTCAGCAGAGAACCAGAGGATCTCTGTTCTTTCAGCTGGCAGGAAAGGTCAGAGCAGTACATAAATGCCTACCCTGATGGACTCCAGGCAGTAAAATAAGGAAGACCATAAGAAGGCCTATAAATAATCAATATAGTTGCCCTTTCTTGGCATATCTCCTGGAATAAAGTGTTGAAAACACTTCTAAGGACTTGGTGGAAAGAAGTGCATCAGAGCAGCAAGCAGCACTGCTCCCCTCCTGTGGCATCATGTGCGGAGGGACATAGGTCCCCAAAGCTCTGGTTTCCATACTGTAATCATGATTCCCTTGGTCCTGTGACTCACCCACGATTTGGGGAGCTCTGTCTCCTTATGGTTTTACTCCTGGTAAAATCCTCCAAGCAATTGCTGCACCCTCTTACTGGGTCCCAGGGGGATGTTATGAAACACAACATCACAGATTGTGGTGGTTCGGGAGTTATCTGCTCCCCCACATTTCTGAAATTACCCAGACTAGACTCAGCTAGCTGGAAGTTAATGAATGAAGTTTTATATGAACACCTTTGCACGATATACAAGCAGATATTTATAATATATTACACATATATACAGCTATATACAGTAAAAAGGCAATACAGAAACACCACACCGCTCCCAGAGATCAGAGTCCCCAAGAGAGGTTCCCAACCACCCTTCCACCTTCCCCCCACTACCCAATCTTATCCCAGTATCTGTCTTACATGCTAGTTAAACAGGGAAGGTTGGCCAGGGAAGCTGAAGCAGGAATTGATTAGCTGGGGTACACAGATTCAGCTAGAAGCCAGAGAGAGAGATCAGCAGCCAGAGTGACCCAAGCAACTCTGCCTTATCTGTGTTTGGGTTTTTGCCTTTGTACATCTCAGTAGAAGTATGAGTGAAGGAGACACCACTATTGTTTTCCTTTCTCAGCCTGTGATCTAATTTCTCATTTAAATCCTCCAATTAGCCTCAAACCAGCACACAGATGAAGCGTTTTAAAAGTTACGACATGGAGAATGATTCTCTTGCTTCTGTTGCCTATAGCTTCGCTTTTTTAAAATTCCTGTAGACACAAGCAATGTCAGGGCACTTTCTTGCTCAAGAGGCTTTGTTAGCTTTAGAGTTTTGATTTCATCCAAAAGGTATCAGTTGAGGCTCCCCTAATCCAGCAGCATTAACTCCAAATGCTGTAAACACGTTCCTAGCCCTCCATGTTGTAACCTGGCAATACAGAAACACCACAGCCCTCCCACAGATCAGAGTCCCCAAGAGAGGTTCCCAACTACCCTTCCACCCTCCCCCCACTACCCAATCTTATCCCAGTATCAGTCTTGTTCCTAGCCCTCCATGTTGTAACCTGGCAGGTAAGCAAATAATCCCCTCTAGCAAGTCTTGCCAGGGCTCTCTGGACTCCACACAGTGATCTGCACTGTCTTGTGCTGCCACAGCAGAGATGTTCTCTGGAAGAGGAGTCACAATATGCCCTAAAGTTACCTGATCCCAAGTCAAGAGCACCAAACCAACACACAGTGACCTGATGCTTTGTTATGCCTAGTCTCACATCTGCAGGAGATGTGCTTTGAGAGAAGGATATCCAAAGATAATCAGCAGAACTTGAGGAAAAAACTGATTCCACATTAAAAAAAGACCTTTGTTAGGAAGCAGGCAGGGATAGAGAAGTGAGCGTACGGAGAGATCATGACTTGCTTTCTTCCTTTTGGTTGCAGCTTTCCTGAACTCTAGAGAAATAGGAGGAACCACTTTGCATTCTGCTGTGGTCGGGACATCACAAAAAAAAAAAAAAAAAAAGCTAAATTATATCACTCAGCTGCATGGCTTGTTACTAAGGAAGGATAATAAACAAATAACATCCTGAGAGAGCTGAGGAATAAAGAGGACAATGCTATTGTTCAAAGAGAAGGAATAGAAAACGCAACAAGGAGAGAAGCTGTTATTCTGTGTGAACCCAGTCAATGCTTTTCAAAAGGCATCCACATTTGCTCAGCTTGTCCAGTGCCATCAGGTTTCAGAGGGTCAGATCTGATCTTCTTGAAATGCAGCAGATCACAGCCATTTGTGTAGATGGAGACAGGCTTTAAGAGAAGAGGCTAATGCCCATCTTCAACGCTACTGGTGACTCAGCAGCACATCCAGTGTAGCGTCCTAGGGGCTGTGTTTGGCTCAACACCACTAGATGGATGCTACCAGTAAGAAAGGAGGGAAGTACAGCAGAAGACTGTGTTTTGGTTTGAATCATGCCTGTCAGTGTTAAGTAGGAAATCTGGATCTGGGGTGGATTCTCAGGATAGCCATCTGGAGCACACATCTGGAGAGAAGTTAACCAGTGGCTGCATGCCACTATGATTATTCCTCCCTCAAGTACTGCAAATGGAGCATCAAAGCAGAAAGCAGGTGGTTCTTCCAGGAGGTAAATGAACCACAGAGAAGGGTCAGAAAGTGAGGCACACATTTGATGAGGTTTGTTGTTTTGGTTTTCCTTTCCCTATGCACAAAAATTGCCAGAACAAATTACCCTTTGGATGTTATATCAGGTTACTACATGCCAAACATCTCCATGCTCCTTGTTTTACAGAGAGTGGAAGTTCAGCGAGTAATTTTCTCAAATGGACGTTAGCTTAGAGACTATAAAGCAGCATTTTGCCATCCCTGGAAGTGTTCAAGAAAGGACTGGATGGAACACTTAGTGCCTTTGGGTAGGGCTGGTTGATAGGTTGGACTGGATGATCTTGGAGGTCTCTTCCAACCTGGCTTATTCTATTCTATTCTATTCTATTCTATTCTATTCTATTCTATTCTATTCTATTCTATTCTATTCTATTCTATTCTATTCTATTCTATTCTATTCTATTCTATTCTATTCTATTCTATTCTATTCTATTCTATTCTATTCTATTCTATTCTATTCTAATTCTATTCTATGATTCACATGAGTCCAGATCTACTGTATTCCAATACTGAGAGAATTCATCTCATGCCATGGACATGAGTAAAAATTTGAAGACAGCAAATTCAGACACTTTTGAAATCCTTGAGAGATTTCACTAGTTGTCTTATTCTGCAACAAGCTGATCCTAAAAACCCTGATATAAAGGAGAACACCTGCATGGGATGCAAGCAATGTGGGTCAAGCTCCAGCTTGGAGCCTCTTTCACCCCCCTGAGTGCCTGCCGGTTGCTGCCTATTTTGGGGACAGCTCCTCCTGTCCCATGGCAGTGGTTTCACATTGAATAAATTATCTTAATACAGAGAAGAAGTTTGGACTGTGCCTTTACCAAGCAAAATCATTGATACAGAAGTGAGCTTCTATCAAAATCTTGGTTAAAATGAGATTAGAACCAAGATTTTTTTTTTCTCAGAAAAACTGTGAAAGTTTTATGAATGTTGAAGTAGTTTCTGTGAAGAAGGTTTATTTTTTTTTTTTTTTCCCACCTCTCAAAAGATACTGATAATATAAACCCTTTTTTTTTTTCCCCTCAGGACTTTGCAGACAAAGCCTCAATATTTGAAAAAGACTGTTCACTCATGAATCTCACAATGTTTGAGCCTCACCTACATCTGAAGGCAAGCATTACCTAAAATTGTGCAGCAACATATGCCAGGTGAACTTGAAGAAGAGCTGCAGACAGACAAAGAATCCCAGAGCCCACAGCTCTGTCCAGAAGATTCCCTACATATCTATAAACAGCTCAAAGATAGCATGAGGCTTCCCAAACCTCTTTGGCCTGGTAGCTTGCACTTGTCCCAGGCCAACTTAGAGAATGTGATGCCCCTGTCTGCCTGGGCAAGCAAGCCAGAGGGAAGATCTCCTTCTCTCATCTCCTGCCCCAGCAGGTGAAGCTTTAAGAGCCTCTCTCAAATATTTTCTCTTATTACTGTGTGCTTGGATAAGAGGTCCAGGAAGAAAGAACAATATTACCGTTTAGGAACTATGAAAAGATTGAATCCATCCAGAGTTCATCCTGGTCTGAACAATAACTTGAAAAATCGGTGCTGTGAAGATTTTGACGGGTTGGTGACCTTTCAGTTTATTCTGTTAAGTGATTTCAGTCTGGGGAGTTTGCTCCTCACAAGAGCTCCCACCTGCTTTGTGCACTGAGATAAACTGCAGCTTTACCTGCAGCTGCCCCAGCAGTTGTGTGAGCTGCTACTGGACATGGATAGAATATAGAAACCAAAGGGGCAGCCAGAACCTCTCCATTTTTAATGGGAACACTCCCTCAGAGGTACATAAGAATCAGAAAGAGGTGGTACATGGCCATAGTAGGTATTAAAAATGAAACAGTGGGATCTGAGGGATTTGCAACAAGCTAGGAAGTTTCTACCTTATCAGTTCAGCCCTAGCCTGGACGAAGAGAGTTCAGAGAGTTGCTACTATTTCATGTTCAGTGCAAAAGAAGGTGAAGCCTCCATGTGATTCTCAGCCTCCACACAACCTTTGGAAATAAGACCAAATTTGCACCCAAAGCAGTGTCACAAACGTTGGTGTCCAAGGAATGGAGCAGCTCTCTTGTGTCAACAGAAGAAACACTGAGGTGCACTTTCTTGGCAGGCACACAGGGAATCCTTATCCACTGACTGAGTCTGGGCAAGGCTAGACCGATACCTGCTCCCAAAAGCACAGCTAGCTGCTAGCTGCAACCATCTACTGCCCAAGAGGTCCAGGTAGAACTTGCAATAACTTGCATTTTGGGGTCATCTTTCACTTTTAGCCTAGTGCCAATTAAGTGGGTATTTTAGAGGCTCTTCCACATAGCCTGCTGTGCAAGTCAATGCTTTGATTAAAGGAGTCCTCATTCTCCAGCAAATAAAATTAACACCAGAAGAGAAAGAAGAGGAGAGTATGGCAGCTCAAATCTCTCACTTGCAGTGAGATCTGCACTACTGTGACCAGGCATCTGGGTTAATTTATCTCATAATGAGCCACTTGCATTAATCTAGGTGAAACATAACACTAGCAAATGGGTTTTCAGGTTTCAAATTTGCCTTTCTTTTCTTTTTTTTTTTTCTGTATTTCTCACTTAGAAAAGAGGCTATTTTTTCCGAAATTGCTTTTAAGAACTAACTGTACAAAGGATTAAGAGAGACAGGTCTCCTGCCTGCTCTGTGATTCACCAAGCCCACACAAATACAAATAATGAATAAAACAGGGACTACCAGACACACTGCCTGGGCACAGCCCCCAGAGAGGGTTTGGCAGAAGCCAGCAGAGGTAAGAATCAGTTCCTGCTGCAGTACTTCCACTCAGTCACCTCCACCATCTCAGTCTTGAAATTGAAACTCTTCTATTCAAGCTGTTTTTAATTTTCCTCCTTTCAGTAACTGAAAGCAACAGATCTTTTCAGACATATTCTTTCCTACACAGCCGTCCTCAAGCTCCAATAAGACAGAAATCCCAATTCTGTCATTGTACAATCAGGTCTACAGAGCACAGAAATCACAGCCAACACTTCTTGGTGACTGCTGACCAATGGCACATGTCTTACTTGCCACCTGTTCTTATATTTTTACATTTTTTTCCCCAAAAAAAGACACAAGATCATTAAACTCGTATCTCATTTGGGCTACCAGACCTGTTTCGAAAATCCAGACACTGCAAGAAGCTGTGTAAACAGGAAACAAGTTTCAAAGAAACTCTGGTGCTGCAATATTTACACAAGGAACTAATTCAGCTCTCACTTCTGAGACCTAAACTCTCCAGAGTCCTTTCCTTCTAGCCACTAAACCAACTTTTCTTTTCCTGCAATTCTCCTCTTTCGAAAGCAGTTCCCTAAGGCATCCGCATAAAGCATCCTGAAAAACGCCGTCAATTTAATTCATATTAATGGCAAGGAAAGGTAAATAATAGATGTTGCCCACCGTATTTGCACATCTGTAAGTTCTGCCACATTGCTGGAAAGAAAAGAAAAGAAATAAATATATGCCCTGCGTTTCTTATGCTGAAGAAATGGACAATTAGCTCTTTAAAACAAAAGGCTTTCTCCATTAACTGGAGACAAAGCCATTTGTTGACATTTATCTAGCACGATCCTCAGGAGTAGAATAATGAAGGCAGCAGAACACAGGCTGCTTGTGCCCAGCCACGTACCTGCCAGGGCCCAGCAGACTCACAGCACTGTGGTCGATATCACACAGGTGGATCTGCCAGCAGCTCCCCGGGGCTGGACCCGTAGAAGCCAACCTCCCTTCCCTGCCAGGCAACACAAGCAGACTTCACCACACCTCCCTGTTTTATGATACCTCCTGCCGCCCTCTACGCTGACAGGCCAGAGAAAGCCAGTACAAAACGTTCCCTGCCCTGTGCCTAGCAGATGGCAGGACTGGCAATTACACTGTCAAGACCCAGCCAAGGCAGCACTCAGCATCGTGCTGCGTATCCATGCTGAGGTGCCCTGGGGAGGACCCAAGGCATCAGAAGGCGCAAATGCCGACACTGCCATCCACCTTGAAACCTGGTGGCACAGCCCAGAAAACAATCCGTGTCTGGAGCTGAGTGCAACATGTGAGAGAGAAGCAGCCAGCCCCTGGGTGAGACATTCTGACTGGGTGCTCCCCTCCAGCAACAGCCCCTCAGCAGAAAGCAAAGTGACCTGCCTTGGCTTGCCCAATTCTGGGCCCCCCAGTTCAAGAGGGACATAGAAATATTTGAGAGAGTCCAGCACAGAGCCACAAAGATGATTACAGGACTAGAACATCTCTCTCTTACAAGGAGAGCCTGAGGGAGCTGGGGCTCTGCTGCCTGGAGGAGAGGAAACTGAGATGACCTCATCAATTTTTATGAATATATGAAGAGTGAGTGCCAGAAGGCTGGAGCCAGGCTCTGCTCAGTGATGCCCAATGATGGGACAAGGGGCAATGGGTGGAAGCTGAAGCACAGGAAGTTTCATTTAAACATGAAGAGAAACTTTTTTCACCGTGAGAGTGACAGAACACTAAAACAGGCTGCCCAAGTGAGTTGTGGAGTCTCCCTCTCTGTAGATACTCAAAACTTGCCTGGATGCGTTCCTGTGTGACCTGCTATAGGTGATCCTGCTCTGGCAGGGGGATTGGACTGGATGAGCTTTCAGGGTCCCTTCCAGCTTCTGACATTCTGTGAGTCTGGTCAGCACTGACTGGAAGGAGCTGAGGAGGTTTGTCTCACTGTAGAGCAGCAAAGCAGCTGACGGGGGAAGGCATGAAGTAAAACAAGCTGCAAACTTTCTGCCTTCTTTCGTTTGCCCCTGGATTTCAGGCTCTCGCGAGTGGCTAGCTGGGCAGACACAGTATTAAGACCGCAGAAGTGCAGAAGGCATTTTCCACTTCCCGGAGAGTAGCCGTTGAGCGAGGTGCCAACACCAATTCATCACTGCGGAGCCGCTCAAATCCTCTCCTTCCCGCTGCCAGCTGGGGCCGAGAGCTCTGGGTAAAATGCCAGCAGTCGAAAGGTTAATAGCAATGGGACTGCAATTCAAGCTTGCCGAGATAAATGAAGGTAGAGTGAGAGAAAAAGAAGGGGGAGAGGATCCTTGTTGTGATTTCATGGCAGTCTTTTTCTCCTATCATCATCATCTGAAAAGCAGGCTTAGCCAATTCGCTCTCCAGCGGGCCCAGCACAGAGAGAGCAGAAGACAAAACGTCCCCGAACTCGCCCGGTCTGGCAAAAAAGCGGCACCGTGTCTATTGCTGTAACACATCAGCAGCCCCAAATACATCTTTAGCTGATCCTTGTAGCACTGAATTGGCTTCGCTGGGTAAACTTAACAACTCATTGCATACTGGAGACCACATACATCATCTCACGGTGCAGGATATGGGAAAATAGACCACTGTGGACTCGCCAGAGGTTTAAATGACTCCTTCACAGAGCTGCAGAAGCACGGCTTGCTGCTCCAGAGCACAGAGGGCTCAGGCTGCATCTAAACACTCCAAAATCCTGAAAACAGCCTTGGTGCTTCCAAGGAGTCCAGAGAAGGGCCACAAAGATGATCCAGGGGATGAAATACATTTGCTGTGAGGATAGGCTAAGGAACCTAGAATTGTTCAGCCTGGAGAAGGAAAGATTCTGCAGGGGACCTTGTAACTGAAGGGGTGATTCTGTGGGGGAAGAGAAGATTCTATGGAGGAATAGAATAATTCCATATTCCTCCAGAATAACTGAAGGGAACTTACAGGGAGGATGGAGAGGGACTTTTTGCAAGAGTCCACTGATAGGACAAGGGGAAATGGATTTAATTTGAAAGAGAATAAGTTTAGATTGGATCTTAAGAGGAAATTCTTTGCTACAAGGGTGGCAAGACTCAGGAATGGATTGTCCAGAGAAGTTATAGATGGCCCCTCCCTGGAGATGTCAAGGACGGGTTGGATGGGGCACTTGAGTAACCTGGGCTAGTTGAGAGGCATCCCTACCCATGGCAGGGAGGTTGGATTAGATGATCTCTAAGGTCTCTTCCAGCCTAAGCCCTTCTATGGTTCTATGAATTTGTAACATGGCCATGAGCTACTCTAAGAAACCTCAAAGCTGCAAGCATAAGGAGATGCTGCAAGACTTGCTCATAAGAGCTAATCAGGATGTTTTCATGCAAACTCAATGGGCAGTTTAAAACCCACCAAAGGCAAAAAAAAAAAAAAAAAAATCCCAGTCCTCACTCTAGTTGCTTGTGTTCAAGGAAGTATTTTTCACTCCTGTTTTCACTTCATCATTTCACAGCTGATGTTCACACTTACCTCAAACAAAACATTTTTTATTTTGATAAACTTCAGCAACTGAACCGAGCAGTCAAAGCTGGCAATGAGGAATAAAAGAGAAACAGGAGAAAAATGCAGTGCCAAAAAAAGAGCAAGAAGGATGGCCTCTGGGTGTATTACTTGCAAAATTCAGCAGGCTTTTAACATATGTATTTTTCTGTAAAAAGAAAAGGATTTTATTGACACTTAACACATAATAAAGAATTATGATCTGTTCCATTTCAGTTATTAGAGAATAAAGCTGGGAAGAATGTATTTAGACCCTCATCACTCAAGATCTTACAATTTGAGCTGCTATTCAACAAAATATTTAAGAGAATAATGTGAACTACATATCCCAACCTGAATAGAATAATAGGATTGAGCTTCTTTTTTTTTTTTTTT
>VWZI01022076.1:1575279-1602265 GCA_013396835.1 Psilopogon haemacephalus
TGTCAGATGCCTTCAGGTTATCGTCTGTCTCTCATTTTTGAAAGCAGGAGCAAGTTTTTGCCTAGGGGAGGGGGATACAGCCCAAGCCTTGAAAAGAAATCATGCAACGTACAAGCAGATCTGACTCTCCACATACTTCACAATTAAAGATGTAGTTCTCAGACAGCACTGGCAAACTTTTTAAAGAAACAAACACAGATTAAAAATAAGAGTAATGATCAATTACAACACTAAATGAATTATTTATGGTGTCCTAGGTACAAGAACTCAACTTTGTTGCTTCACTGGTTTCCAAACCAGCCCTGTGCTCCGCATCCTGCAGAAAACCTTTCTTCCCACAGTCCTCGTGAAAGATTTACACATCAAGTTTCTCATTTTCCCACAGCAAACAGATCCCAAAATGAAAATTACTTTTAAAAAGTGTTTCTGATTTCTAACAGGAAAGCAGAGGTAAGGCCAGAATGGTGTTTTGGAATACAAGCAGTTTTAAAGACAAAAGGTTCAAATTTAATTAATTAATTGATTGATTAATAAACAAACAAGCAAGTGGTGAGTCTATAAAGAGTTCTGTACAACTCAAGCGCAACGCTACTGCACAGCAGAAGCCAACCAAAACCATCCTTTGCTTCCATTCTCTTCTCCCATTCTTCCTGTCATTTCCTCCCAAAAAAAGAAAGAAAAAAAAGAAAAAAAGAAAAAAATTCTCATCTACCACCTCACAAGCATCCACTTGCATTATTCATTAGAGCAACTTGCAACCACAAACGAGGGCACATAATTCATTTATATTTCACATCATTAAGAGGGGTATTATAACTGCAAAGAGTAAATAGGAAATATAATAGCATTCGGCTCTTTTCATGCTCTGTGAACTAACAGGCAGTGAAACTCCATGAAAGCGTAAATAAATGAGGAACTTTGCTGTTGTTGTTGTTAGGACAGATTTGAAGTACGAGGAAAACAAGAGTCACACGAAACAAGAAGAATTGGAAAGAGATGTGTGCCCTGAGCACATCAATTCTAGTTCAATGTCTCCCAACAAGCTAATTTAAAAAAAAAAAAAAAATTCAAATAATCATAGAATCATTCAGGGTTGGAAGGGACCACAAGAATCAGCTAGTTCCAACCCCTCTGCCATGCCCAGGGACACCCTACCCTAGATCAGGCTACCCACAGCCTCAGCCAGCCTGGCCTTAAACACCTCCAGGGATGTGCCCCCAACCACACCCCTGGGCAACACATTCCAGGGTCTCACCACTCTCATGCTGAAGAACTTCCTCCTCATATCCAGTTGGAATCTTCCCACCTCCAGTTTTGCTCCATTCCCCCTAGTCCTGTCACTACCTGATAGCCTAAAAAGTCAAAGCCTTCTTTGTGAAACTCCAACCTGAAGAGCCTGAACCTCCAGCCTAGGCTAAGCAGCCCAAGCTCCCCCAACTCCAGAAAAAAGGCTGCAGGATTTGAATTTGAAGGGAGATTGGGAGTGTAGGGTTAAGCTGGATCAGGTCCACCTTTAATAAAGTGAAGAGCTACAAAATTCCGTTTATAGGTTTTCCTACTCTTTCTAAATGTTGGAGAAAGTGCTGATCCCATAGCATACAGCTTCCACAGATACTCCTAGACCCCCACTTAGAGGTGGAGGTGTTTGCAGCCAGGCTGGATGAGGCTCTGGCCAGCCTGATCTAGGGTAGGGTGTCCCTGGGCATGACAGGAGGGTTGGAACTAGATGATCCTTGTGGTCCCTTCCAACTCTGACTGATTCTATGATTTAATACAAATAGAGCTATAATAAGTGTCAGCCTCTGAGTAGGCAACATCTGACAAGTCCAAAGGCTGAGGAGATCCGCCCAGATACAAGCCCATCCAGTTCCACCTACTTTAAATTTCTATCTTCTTTAAGGAAGGATCAGGAACTGGAACTTAGCAGCTGAGAAACAAGAGAGCACATCAGTTCCATGGCACATTTTATTACCTGAACCTGGAGGACAGGTACTATAACGGACCACATCAGGACACTCAATTCAACCCAACCCACCAGAATCAGTCATGTACAGATACCATAGCAGCAACTGCCCAGCCCTGAGAGGGGACTGGCTTTACAAGGGCTCAGGGACACATGAGCAACAAAATATTTAGCAGCTGGGGACTTCTTTTGAAGATCTCTGGGGAAGCAACGAAGCAGCTTGTGAAAAGCTAAGAATTTTCAGGAAAATCCTGAAGGGCTGAACTCATTTGACTGTGGCTCCTGTATGTATTTATGCATACAACAACAGTGGGAAAAAAAAAAAAAAAGTCAGGAGGTACCTAGAGGACAATAAAGAGTAATGAGAAATTACTGCAAAAAGTCATCCCATCTAGCTTGGCACAGATGGTTTCACTGGGATTAAAAACTGTCAGATCACAAACCAAGTGTTATCATGACTGAGGAGGCACGTTCTGGGCTCTGTGGATATCAGCTGTCTCTCTGGTTTCCACAGGGCAGTCATAGCACCCAAAAAAGAATAATATTTTTTTAAAAAGGCATCACATCCATCCTACTGGGATGAAATACACCCAAAGCATCACCAAAGCAGAGTTTTATGATGATACCAAATTCCAGCAAATTCCCTAGGTAGTGGGTGCCCAAATCCAAGCTGTCGCTTCAAAAGGCTCAGCTTCAGCTTGGATGCATTGCAGACATCAAGGGAAAAAAAAAACCTGTAAGGAAACAGTGACAGCAAATAACCTAATGAGTTTGTTGGACATGCAGCAGAGACAGCAGTGTGGGCGCAGAATTGCCTCTACTCCATCAGAGATATCATAGGCCCACTACTGGGACACAGAGCTGGCCCAGGAAAGAGATAGAACTCCTGTCCTTCAAAAAGACTTCCATTCTTCTGGTAACATGTGGGCAAAATTTAAAAAAAAAAAAAAAAGAAGTGCTGATGGAGAAGATGGAAGCACTTTCACACACAAATGTGGCAGTGAAGCTGACACGAAGAACTGACTCACATTTCTGCCTGACCTGAGCATTTTGGGGTTGACCTCTGAAATGTCTCGCGCCTTGATTTATCCATGGTGTTGGTTACCCATGGGAACTGTAGCAGAGACCCAAACAACTCCCAGATCTTATCCCGTTGCCAGGCTCTTCTGATCTCAGTGCAAATGGGCTCTTTCCTGCTTGCTTTGCTGGGAAAAACCAAGCAAAGAAAATATTCCTGGTAGTACTATAGCCCAAAAGCCCTCTGCGCTAAAGAGGAAAAGCTCACTTATTTCAGAGCCATTGGTATGCAGATGCCTTTTCCGGTTGGTTTCTGGAAGGTGGGACCTGAATTCAGCTCTCCTGCTGCAGGGGAAGCATAAAGTAATTGCAGAAAGAGGGAATGCAGCTGACCACAGCGATACAACAATTACACTGCAAGAAGAGATCAGAGGGAACATAGAAGGTGGCAACGTTAACACTGCAATTACTCCTGAAATTCAAGTCCCAGCAAAAAATGTTCGTTCCTTTAAGCAAGTCAAAATTCATTGCACTTCATATCTCTCCTTTTACAGTTATTTTCCAATGCATTAAAGGGAGGAGTGCAAGGATGTTACATTTCATTTCAAGCATCCTTGATCTTTACTTGACTGTTTGTCTCATTTGTTTTAAAATCCCTTTCTGGTTTCCCCCAAGACAGTCACAGCACCTGGGGAAAAACATAAAGCAAGGAAAGGACTAAAAGCTTTACACTGATTTCCAGGGCAGCCTCTCCTCTACACAAGCTGCATTTATAACAGTTTATTCTCAAGGGGGGCAGCCCACACTTCTTTGATTAAGTCTGAAACAGCTTCAGACTCCTGCAAAGCTTGCAACCTAAGCCTGTGGCAGACAAAGGGTGTCTAAACTCTTTTCTGTGGACTACCTGCTCTGGAAACACAAAATACTAAAAAAAAAAAAACATACAACATTAAAACCTTGCTGCTAGACTTTTTCTTTATGGTCTGGATCGGCCAAGACCAAGAGTTTGGGCACAGAGAAGAAAATAGGGAGGTTAAAGTTTTGTATTTTCTGCTTTGTATGTTTGGAAACAATGACAAAATACAAGCAATGCTCTTGATCTTCTCTGTTGTTTGAATCTTAAGGATCACACCATAATGCTTTGCTTTTGAATTTCCCCCTCCATCCCCCCAGCCCCCCCTGCAAATGAGTGGTCTTCTGTAATTGCAGGGCTCAAATGCTACCAAATGCACCCAGACACCTGATAAAAACATGAGTGTTAGCAACTGTGATTACAGGTCATTTCATCCTGCCTTCCAGATTTTTTGCCCATCATTCATTAGCACATGTCAAGCATATTGGGCATCACACGGCTACAACAGCTGCTGAATCAGTGCAGATGCCTACTTTCAAAGTGACCACACTAAATCCCCCTTACGAGGAGTAACTGGGGGGTGTAGCACACCCTGAGCAGTACTGAAATTTCCTGCTGACTTCAACCTTGCCTCTCTGCCCAGCCTTGGCTAGAGGATATCTTTGCACAGAGCAACTCAGAGGGATGGAAAGGATTGCAAAAATGTCACAGGCTCTATGCTTCTGTACTCTTCTAATCCTATCGTGGGTGACTGGGACCTGTTCTCTTTTAGGATGACTAGCGAAGGCTGAAGGATGCTGCAACAGCTCAAAGCTGCAGCCCAGGATTAGCCTTGTATTAGCTGTACTGACTAGTCACTTGTTTCCTTTCACTGTATCATTTTTACCCTGTTCCATCTATAAGAAGAACCAAAAAAATACTCACAAAAGCTACCATTTAGCTCTGACACCTGGGAGACACTTGGGGGTGACTTACACCATCGTTTGGGCCAAATTGCATCTGCAATGCAGGTAACAACAGTTGTACCATCTGGTCCACAGCACACACACTAGCATATAAAGATTGATATAATAAAAAGTAATTATAAGCTGAAGTTTTTGAAGCCAACTAGCAGTGACTGGAAATGCTCAATTAAAAAAAAAAAACAAAATTCAAAAAAAGAATTCTTGGATTCCTCTCTGCAGCGTAGGCTTCCTCAGATGTGAATCCAATCCCTAAACACTAAACAGGAATTACATAAGGCTAGAGAGTTTTCAAGGAATGTCCAAGTGAAAAAAAAAAAAAACCAAATTAAACATTAAATTAAAGCCCCAACAAGCAGCACAGCAGCTTCCCAACAAACCTGAGAAACTGCTGTCGGCTGCTTCCCAGTATAGGTGAGCTACTCTTAACTCTCCTCTAACTGCAGATCACGAACAGCCCCAGGAAAAAAAAAAAATAAAACCAAAACCAAAAAACTCACAAGCCCCTACAAAACATTAAATTCAATAGCATCTCTCCAGAGCCACCATTGCAGTGCAGAGAAACAGTCAGCATGGATCAGAGCAGGGCTTTGCAAAGTTGTAGTGAACACAACACAGCAGTTTCTGTAACCTGTGCTGGGGCTGCCTATTCAAAGCTGAAGTGTTAAGAGCTGAGCACCGTCATTAGAAGAGAGGAAAAAGGCCTGATTGTTTCTTCCTTTGTGTGCCACAGTACAAAAACTGCCTTTCCAGACAGCAGAGGATGTGGGGATGGCTCCCTGGGTTCTCCTAAAGGTACTTGGTTTCAGCTCCTGCTTTTAAATTGATTCTGTGCATGACTTTGTCATACAAAATCCTTCCCTCACATCCTCTGCTCCTTCCCCTCTGTTTTGTCTCGGTGTCTGCGCAGACTGCATTGATACTTCCTGCAGCTAAGAAAGAGGTGAGAGGCTGGCCAAAGCGTATCTCATCTTGGTTAGAGAACAGCTGCTTAGAGCCGGGATTGGGTGACACTGTCCCAGGGGTCTGGCTTCCTCTCTAGTATCCCCAGCTGAGGTTTGAAAGCAACTAGAGACTTGCTTTTAGCAATGCAGCAGAGTAGGACTGAGCCAAGCCTCCTTTCCCCCTTTCAGAGGAGGGTGTCACTGGGAAGAACAAGGAGGTACTTGCTGTAGCATAGTGGTTACCTAACTCTGCCCAACACATTTCTTCAGTTTCCAGAACAGGGACAAACTGGACTGGCTGGGCAAAGCTCAGAGCTGGGGAAAGCCTGGTGGCTTCAGGTTATCCAGAAGTAGCTAGGGGTACTCAGTGTGCCCCCATACCTTGTAAAAATGCCAACACTGATCCAGTTTTTCCATCAGAGGCAGCTCCTGTCTTCAGCATTGCCCAACAGGCATCGCTGGCATTCTTGTGGGCCCAGAGCTCATGTAGCAATGTAGGTGTTGGGCAGCAAGATCCAAACTGAGCAGAGAAGGCTCACCCCAAAGCTGCCTAGCTAGAGACTGGCACATATATGCCTCCCGAGTTTGTCACGCTCCACTCATCTCTGCTTGCTAACAGGATGACCTTGCACCTAACCTCCATTTCTTGCAGATACTGGAAAGGGCTGGCTGCGACCCATTACTAGGCAAAAAATGGCTCCAATTTATACTGAGACAAGGAGCATAGATCTGCCCTGCTGTCAGTTTTTCTATTTGGTGTAATTGGCAGTTGGAGTAGAAGCCGTACAAAGAAGGCCAAGTCATAAATAGTTTTCTAGTGATTTACTGAAAAACCCATGAGCCAAATTCATCCACATGGAGAGAGGAAAGGAAAAAAAAAGAAAAAAAAGGCACCTATTGACTCAGCTACGCATTGACAGACTGATGCAAAGCACTGAACTTTCTCTCCACCAGCCTGAGAAAGTGCTCATGTGAGATTCTAGCCACCAAAACTGCCTTGCTTCCTCCCAACCTTTCCTAGCCTGGAGTGAGCTGTGCAGAGTCTGGCAGGACAGAGCAGCCAAGAACTCGGACTGAAACTCTGCTTCTGTGATGCACCTGACATTTTTTGATCCTCAAAACTTTAACAAAAGGTTTCCTTTTTCACTTTTATCAGCAGGCACTGGGTAGATGGGCAAGTAAAGGAGGAGGAAGTTCTTCAGCATGAGAGTGGTGAGAGCCTGGAACAGGTTGCCCAGGGGGGTGGTTAAGGCCACTTCCCTGCAGGTGTTTAAAGCCAGGCTGGATGAAGCTCTGTCTAGGGTAGGGTGTCCCTGCCCATGGCAGGAAGGTTGGAGCTAGCTGATCCTTGTGGTCCCTTCCAATCCTGACTGATTCTATGATTCTAAAGAATAAATGAATTGAAATCTTGCAGAGTCCCAGAGAATATATCTAACCTTGGGTTGACTTGAAATGAATATCTAGAGGGACAAATACGTTACCGCCTCAGACTCAGTGGAGTAAGAGATGTAAACACACCCCAGTGCCAACTGAATGTGAAATGTTGCCAGATTAGATGCAAAGAAACATTTTGAGCCTGCTTGGCATGGGTATGAACGATAAACCAAGGTGCAAAAGAGTGTAAAA
Source organism: Psilopogon haemacephalus (assembly GCA_013396835.1). Taxonomy (NCBI): domain Eukaryota; kingdom Metazoa; phylum Chordata; class Aves; order Piciformes; family Megalaimidae; genus Psilopogon; species Psilopogon haemacephalus. The sequence goes on from VWZI01022076.1 coordinate 1,582,645, forward strand.
ATCAGGCTCCAAGAGGCTTCTTCAGATGTGCAAAGAACTCACCAGAAAGGAAATGGTTTAAAACTTCAAGCGCAGAGCTCCTGGGAGTGTAGTTGTTTTATCTATAGGAGAACAGAGCTGTCAGAAGCTAATATGTTTTCAATTTGTGAAATCCATGCTATTGGAGCAATCTTCACTAGGTACCTTTTATTTACTTCTTCCTTGGCAAAGTCCAATTACTGAGATGCTCCATGAGTGATGCTCCTGGCCATCCCAGGTGACAGCCAGCTCTGCTGGTGAAAGCAGCAGCTTTTGGGGCTTTTGTAGATGGATCCATTTCATCCTTCTATGCTTGTCCAAAGGAAAGAAAAGCACTAAATGTCCTGGGAAAAATCAAGCTTAAGAAAAGCTTTCTATACAGAAAAAATGGCAACAGATCTATTATTTAGAAATGGCTCCTTAACAATACACCCACAAATAACAACACTGAAATTGCTAATGTGTCCCAGATGGCTCATGCTCCAGAGCAGTCTCCTAAGTTTTCCAGGAGATTCCTGCTCCTTCCCCCTCTCATCTTCCCTTTTTTCCCTGACTGACAACAGAAAGGGAGCCCCTTCTCACTCAAAGTTGCACAGAGCACAAGCGATTTAGCACCGAGAAGCAGAGTGGCCCCCTTGACCCCTGGGGCAATCCACAGGCTGCTTCAGCCTTAACAGCTTCGGTTTGCAATTTGAGTCGTTCCCAAAAGTGACTCCAAAAAAAAAAAAAATTAATCCTCTGCCTTCCCAGACCACCGAGCTGACTCTTCCTTCCTTCCCAGCACCTTGCTTTGTTCACAGCTCATCCTGCCAGCAGAGACGTGTTCAGAAACAGAATCAGGTCTCTGTGGTGCCAGCAATGCACATAACTCACAGCTGCTGAGCAGAAACTTCTCCTGCCACAGCTCCTCTGCTCTCAGCGAGGTTGTGTCAGCTGTGTGCCCACAAACCGTTTACCATGGGGATTGCTAGCACAGAGCATTAGGACTTGTCCCACTGCAACCTAGGTCACATCTATGAGCTCTCCTTGGCCTTAGGTCTGTGTTGAAGAAGAGATGCACAGGATCATGCTAAGCTCATTAGCAACCTGAGGGGTATCTGAGAGCCTCTGCCCTGCTATAAATGGGGAAGATGAAAGGAAGGAAGAGGTCCCTCAGTGGACTGAACTGGCTACTAAATTCCAGTATCAACCCCGGGACCAAGCTGACCTCTGCTGCGACATTGTTCTATCATACAAACAGGCCTCCAAATCCAAACTTTAGAGAAGAAACCTTGGCAGCTCCCCATTTTCCAAAGCAGAGTGTCTTTACAATTCTCAGCAAAACAGCAGGAGAGGGAGAGGCAGCTGAGTGTCACTTCTTTCTCTCCTGGCAGACCCAGAAATCTGCTCCACAGGGGATGTTCATTGCCTCAAGCAGATGTGAAGGGATCCCAGTGAGCAAGAGAAAGTAATCCCATGGCACACAGATGCTAACGGCATCTCCTCTAGATGGAAGAAGAAAGGTTAATGTTGAGAGAGTTAAAAAGAAACTTGTGGTTTAAAGTGGATATTGTCTACTAGCCACAGCTGCTCTGGCCCAAAGATCAACTGGCTGAAGTGTTCCTCCCCTCTCTGTCAAGAGGAAGTACAAAGAAAGGGGAGCATTTAGTCTTCATCTTGTCATCCCTTCCTATCTGCCCTGAATCCCCTTTTCTAGAGATAACTGTCTTTACCACTTGCCTCTAGTCAAAGCTATATTAAAAATACACACACACATCTGGTGCCTTTTCGAAGCACTTACACTTCAGAAGGATGCTTTTTGAGAAATCACAACATTGGCTTTATTCCCAGCTATCAGTCTTTTATCTCCTTTTTACTTTCAATAGCCCTGTCATATATACAGGAGTTTTTGATCTCCAGATACAAGCAGAGCTGCATGCTCACAGGGACCAGAAAGAAACAGGGGTGAGGGGAAAAAAAAACAACAACCCAACTTCTGGAAGGAAAGAGAGGCATGCTGAACTCCACTATACCTTAGAGGCTTAAGAATGAACTGTGGTTGAACCCAAATATTTGATTTTTCCAGAAACAGTGTGCAGTATCAAAGACTGCTCCTCAAAGCCATATTCATTCAGCACATGAACCCATTTCTGTGAGAGCAGCTGGCTCAGGAAGGCTCTCCTCATGCAGCTCCCAGAAATCTCCCACCTGGATGCAAACAAGACCTGGGGAATGGCTCTGACCCTCCTTCCCAAACAGCTACAGCCATCACCCCTACACTACAGGACTCACTGCTTGTTTTTCCCCACAACTGTCAGGTCCCTTTCTCAGCTGTTTTAGCAATAAGATTCCTGAGGGCAATAAGCACCAGGAGGATGCTCAGAGGGCTGCAGCACCTCTGCTGTGAGGACAGACTGAAAGAGTTGGGGCTGTTCAGGTGACCTTATTGTGGCCTTCCAGTATCTGAAGGAGGCCTACAAAAAAGCTGGGGAGGGATTTTTTAGGCTCTCAGATAGTGAAAGGACCAGGGGGAATGGAGCAAAGCTGGAGGTGGGGAGATTCAGATTGGATGTGAGGAGGAAATTGTTCAGCATGAGAGTGGTGAGAGCCTGGAATTGGTTGCCCAGGGAGGTGTTTGGGGCCACATCCCTGGAGGTGTTTGCAGCCAGGCTGGATGAGGCTCTGTCCAGCCTGATCTAGGGTAGGGTGTCCCTGGGCATGGCAGGGGGGTTGGAACTAGATGATCCTTGTGGTCCCTTCCAACCCTGACTGATTCTATGATGAAGGGTGCATAGGAAAAGCAATTCCATGACTGAACCCATCCCCTTTAATACCTGTGCCCCAGAAGCTCATTTCTGTTGGGATCTTCACAGAGTTACAAGGTCTCACTCGATAACTATTTGCTGAAAACATAAATTAGATCATTTCAGATCCTATTTGATGCGAGAGAAATTTAAACCCAAAAGAGGCAAACACATAGACTGAAACTTCTCTTTGAGAACAATCTCCTGCTATCTGAGGCCAGAGAAGATGACATGAGACCTATTAATGTGTGGGGAATGAGCCAACAGGGCCAACATTTTGAATACAAAGCATACCTGGCAGCTGATGAGACTCAAGGCACTACTTGAGGCCAGGTTTTGCTGTGGCATGCGTTCAGAGTTAGCTTATTTTGGAGATCATTCCACTACCGTAAAGCACAAAGTACAGAACAACAGATTGCATCTTCAAATCTAAACTATATCTGTGTATTTACACATATATATTTTAAATGCATCTCTTTTTCATTTCTGTGAGTCTGGTGAAGAAGCCAGCAGAGGAAAAGCCCTAAAATCCTTGATGAGAGTTTGCAAGGAAGCTCAGCTTGAGCAGCAGCAATTCAAACTTCATCAACTCAAAATGCCAGTGTGATTGCAGCTGCTCCAGGGCAAGTCACCCACTGCATTGGGTTGGTGGGCCAGCAATGACACAGCATGGTACCATTCCCATCTCCCACTCACCCTTGCCATTAAGTGGAGATAGTGCTATTCATGTTAGAATCACACGTAGGAATCCTGAATTGCTGGCCTAAAATGCTAGGGACTGCACAAGTGTCATTGGTTTAGTTAGCAACCACTGCCTGCAAGCTGGTGGGACTGTCACCTGCTGACAAGGGGACAGGGACTACCCAGTGCTACCAGCACCAGGCACAAGCCACATTCAAAAGCTTCAACCTGCTTTCCATACTCTCACCATACACATATGGACTGCCCAGGGCTGCCAAAAGAGCATCCCAGCACCAGGCACAAGCCACATCCAAAAGCTTCAACCTGCTTTCCATACTCTCACCATACACATATAGACTGCCCAGGGCTGCCAAGAGCATCCCAGCACCAGGCACAAGCCACATCCAAAAGCTTCAACCTGCTTTCCATACTCTCACCATACACATACAACAATCCATTTACTTAGGACAAAATTGGGCTGGATGATCCTGGTGGCCCTTTCCAACCATAGCAATTAGATGTGCTGAGGGATTTGGTTTAGTCAAGGACTTGTCAGTGTGAAACTAACGATTGGACTCAATGATCCCAAAGGTCTTTTTCAATCTAAGAAATTCTGTGATTCTGTGAAAATTGAGGGTTTTTATCAAACCTGTAACCAGCTCCTTCTTCTAATACTCTTTGGTGACAGGAAGACAGTGATTCACTTCTTAAAATCCCAAAACTTTCAGTGGCTTAATATTTCAAAGTTTGGATATTTTTTTGTTGCACAGGTTGATGGGAAAGCCATTAACAATTCTGCATATACCTTATTAGAGAGGCTGCCCACATCCCGGCTCAGACAGAGCATAGCCTGATAAAAAGGCTTAATACATAAATGCTTGTTTGTGTTTGGAAAGTTCCTGGAGCTTAGCCAGACGTTCAGTGTGCTGAGGAAATACAGAGAGACAAGGGCCTGCTTTTAAAGCAGTGCTTGTCTGCAGCTCTGTATTATCCTGAGTGACATTTTGTCCAAGTACAGTAATAACACACGTCCTTGCCTGCTGCTGAAAGCAAAAGCCAGATTTTAATACCTGATGGAAATGGGTTTGCTTTTGGGAGCATCCAGACCTATGGAGGGAAAAAAAAAAAACAAACCCCAAACAAACCAAAAACCAAACACCAAAAACCAACAACAAAACCAAACAGCCCACAAAATCAAACCCCAAAACATTCTGCTTATAAAAACTCTGATTTCTTCACATATAAAAGAGCCAGTTTCCAATAACAACAAGGGCCTCTTAGATATTAGGTGTAATCTCCAAGCTGCTGCCGTGACAGCCTTTTAGTAGCACTCATAACTTACACAGAGATGTTTTGCTACAGATTGCAACCAAAGCGGAGCACTTGGTGACCCAACTGACAAACAGAGAGCCTGGGAGCACAGAGCTTGGGACTTTTACCCAAGCTCATCCAGGTTAGGATGAGGAAGACCTCTAGCCTCCAGACCCAGGGTTACTGAGAGTTACATGGATACCACAAGAGCTACCTGCAAGGTGATTACTCTCATCCTGATCCAGGGATAAGCCAGAAGCATATGGATTTTAGTGTCTGACATTACTGAAGTCAGTGAGATGCAAACAAAGGAGTAAGGCTTAACCAGTGAGGCTTTACAGTGAGGGTAGTGAAACACTAGAATGGGTTACCCAGGGAGGTTGTGGCTGCTCCCTCCCTGGAGGTGTTCAAGGGCAGGCTGGATGAGGCCTTGAGTGACCTGTTCTAATGGGAGGTGTCCTTGCTTATGGTACAGGGGGGTTGGAACTGGATGATCTTTGAGGTCCCTTCCAATATAAACCTTTCTATGATTCAATCTGCTGAGAAGTTCACATGACATGCCACGCAATCTCATCAAAATGTGACATTCGGGTTTCATCCTACTTTCTTTGCCCTTCTGGTCAAAAAAATGTTAAGGTTTAGTGTTGAGTCAGGAGAAACCAAGTTCTGGGTCAGAACTAAAATGATCAGAAAGCTGCCATCAGTAATGTCCCATAAAATAAGTATTTTCTCCCCAGGGGGATGGGTAGATGTTTCTGGCAAGTGACAGCAAACTCACTGCTACCCATTGTAAGAAACTAACCCTAATAAACATACTTGTGTGAAAGACAATAAACATGTGAGAAAAGTAAGACTGTGGTAAATGCTCACTATTGCAAGTAACCTCTGTTGAGGGTAAGAGTCCTACATTCATTGCTTGAATGATCCCTTTGGGGTCCAGAGCACTGCCTGATGAATCTGACCCTGAGGTGCAGCTCTCAGATGGCCTTTCCTGTTTAACAGGGCTGAATTTCTTCAAGGGGTCTCTCTGGAGAGAGTGATGGAGAAGAGTGATGGAGAAGGGAGTAACAGGTCTGTAAAATCGAGTGTGGAAAGGTAGTGAGAGGGCAACTACTCCCAACTTAATAAATGGGGGCGAGGGGTAGAATTTAATTAAATGATCAGGCAGCATGTCTGACACAAATTAAATAAAGTGCTTTTTTACACAGTTAATTTATGGAACTCCTTGACACAAGTTATTGCACAAGACAAAGGTTTTTAAAAGGATTTTATAAGGGACTAGACAAAGTCATGAAGACTTCATACCTAAGGGTATGGCTCGAAAGCTTTTAAAGCAGCAACTGCCAAAAACTGGAAAGCTTTATCTGAGGCAGGCTCAACATCTATTTGCTTGTCATGCCTTTTTCTACACGTCTGTCACTAGACAGGCTTTGGCTGGCTGGATGATGGCTACTTCTATGCCACCCTTAGGAGTAAGCTGGTGCAGAGGGCAATGTGGAGACAAGCCTTTACAAGAGAAGATGGCAGAAATCAAGCCTTCACATGCAACAACAGCCTCCAGACAAGAAGACCACTGACCCATTTTCTCCTACATCACTTCTGAGGAGCTTTCTTGGCTTTCCAAAGAGACAGAGCTTAATGTTGTCTGCCTGTGGAGTCACTTTCCCAAATGTGTGTGCCCAAAGGCCAGCCCCATCACGGCTCACAACACAACCAGCAGACAGGTCAGAGCTGCCCTCCACTGCTTAGATCATCCTTATTAAGTGAAAGAAGATATTTTAAGGTCTTGGTCTTTCTCTCTTCTCATTAAAGCCTCTGTCACAGGAATTACTTGTCACCACAGGTTTAATCTTCTGCAGAGTCCAGCTTTCACACGTTTGCATTCAGGAGATGTGGGACAGAACATGAGGAGGAAATTGGACCAAATTAACCTGCTCCCATGACAATCCACAATAATAACAAAAGTGGGAAATGGCAGAGAATTAAACTGTTCTTGACAAAAACTGTAATGACCTCCAAGAAAGCCTCTGAAGCAACTGTCCAATAGTTTCTAAGTGCAATTTCAAGGATATGCTATGCAAACCACACTTGAGGAATTTCAGGCTACTGGTTAGCGAGACTGAAAAAAGGATGAATGGAAGGAAAAAGGTAATCAATAATACAATTAACAACACAGTAATCTGAAAAAAAAAAAAAGTGATTTGGTGAAATAAGGACAGCTAGATTGGATCAGGTAAAACTCTGGAGTGAAAGAGAAGAGTTTAAATCTGACTTGGTTTTAGCGCTGGGAAAGAAAACACTCTGCAAGAAGTTGTACACCAGCATGCCCTGCTCCAATTCAAACTCAAAATAATAATTGAGTGGAAAAATCCCATCCCAATAACCAAAAAAAAAAGTGATTTGGTTAAATAAGGACAGCTAGATTGGATCAGGTAAAACTCTGGAGTGAAAGAGAAGAGTTTAAATCTGACTTGGTTTTAGCGCTGGGAAAGAAAACACTCTGCAAGAAGTTGTACACCAGCATGCCCTGCTCCAATTCAAACTCAAAATAACAATTGAGTGGAAAAATCCCATCCTAACAACCAAAAGAAAACAAAAAAAAAAACCCAACCCAACAAGCAAAGCAAACTGATTTTAGATAGGATAGCCTTAATTAGTAAATCCCCAAGTAGCAAGAGAGCATCAATCAAAGTCAGGGCAGAATCAGAACAAAAGGCTATCTGAGGCTGAGCCAATCCTCTGAATAAAAAAGGATGTCCAAAAATACAAAAAAAAAGAATGTCCAAAATAAAAGTATTTCCACTGAGTGAAGAACAGAAGCTCTATGCTGCATTTTCCCTTTGAAAGCTGGCTGTGGTAGCCAGAGCTATGTTTTCCAGGAAGTAATGACGGAAAAGAAAAAGGAAAAAAACCTTCTTGTTGTCCTCGTAACGATGGCTGTGGCACTGCCTAAATGCTCCTGTTCAGAATCAATATTTCTGAAAACGGTGTCAGTTGCCATTATGTCAAAGAGGAAATTCAAGAGGTTGTTCTGGAACCAGAAAAAGAGGCTGCAGAACAGTCTTCAGGATAATGCTGTGTTCTGACACACCATCCACATCCAGGTAACATAAAAGCAGTCTGGCCACATCGCTGCACAACTGGTCAGGGTTCAGGAAGAGGAGAAGCAGAAGTTTTTCCTTCACGTAAGACCGAGTGGTGATACAGCATTTCTGTAACGCACCTCTTTAATCCAGTCAAGCTCCACGAGAGGAAAGAACCTAATCCTCAGAGGATTTCCACTAAGTAAAAACAATAATATATTACCTAAGGGCTTAATACTGCCATACTGACAAAAACCTCTGCATGTTGTGCGACAGACTCACAAATTCCAGCTCACTTCAGCGAGCACTTCACGTGGGAGGCATCTGCCCAACTTCAAATACCTGCAATGTGAATATTTACATATGGAAATTCATTTAGATGACTCTCATATACAAAGAGCAAGGTGCTTCCAAAGGGAACTCAGAACCATAGAATCAGTCACAGTTGGAAGGGACCACAAGGATCCGCTAGTTCCAACCCCCCTGCTATGCCCAGGGACACCTTACTCTAGATCAGGCTGCTCACAGCCTCATCCAGCCTAGCTGCAAACACCTCCAGGGATGTGGCTTCAACCACCTCCTTGTGCAAGCAGTTCCAGGCTCTCACCACTCTCATGCTGAACAACTTCCTCCTCACATCCAATCTGAATCTCCTCACCTCCAGCGGGGTATGCAGACACACAAGCAATCAAAGATCTGAAAGGCACTTGGATCTTGGTGTTAACACTCCAAGACAAACCCTTGGACCAAAACCCTTGGATCAGACCATACCATAAAATAAAGGAAGAGGCACAAAATGTAGTTCAGACTTAGAAATTGTTCAACATGTCAGCACACAAGTTCCATATCTGGTTCTGTACTTTTCCCAATTTGTTGGGTTGATTTTGGTAAGAGTGCAAGGAAGAAAAGCTCTGCAATTTAAATAGACCTTTCTGACTGTCAGTTAGATTGATTACAGTTTTCTGCAAACAATACAATTTTTAAATAGTTCTTTGGAGAGTTTATTTTACTCCCAACATTTTCCTATTATAAAAACCTCATAACGAATGCAATCACATTTCTATTCACTGCCTTTCCAAAGTCTTCCTCCCCCCCTTTTCTCTGGCCACCTGTTAGCTCTTTCTTCTCTAAATTTAACTCCCTTAGCTTTGTTTGGTAACCTTTTCCCCATGCCCTCATTATCTAAATTCTGCTCCCGCTGTGGTAAAGCTGGTGGGGAGCTGGATCTGGGCTGCTATTTTTGAAATGGAAGTTGGGGGGAGGTAATGAATCAGTCCATCACTAGAGTTTTATTTATGGATGTTATTTCCTAAAAATAAATAAATAAATAAATAGATAGATAAAAACTCCCAAGGTCTCTGCCACCTTTTTACAAAAAAAAAAAAGAAAGTTCACCATGTAAAGATATTTTGAGATGCTCTAAGACATCCCAATGTTAAGTCTCACTTCTGGCTACCTGTTACAACTCCTGAGTAATAAAAAGGCAGTGGATAGTCCTTTACCAGCTGTAAAGGGTAAATAGTAGCATTGTGGAATTGTAACACATTTGTTCAGAGCCTGCTTAGTGTCAACGTCAGTGACCATGGAGAAACTGTGGACAACAGAGGCACAGTCCCGTCATTGCCCAAAGCTGCTGCCTCAGCTGCAGCTGCTTGTCCCTCTCTTTAAGTCAGTGCACGTGGGACATTCAGCAGCAGTCACCCTCCAGTCTGTCACCATATGGCATTTAGGAAAATGCCTCCTCAAGGATGCAGGTAATTGTCTTCTTCCTTTCACCCTACTGACCACAAATGCTCCTCACTTATTCTTGGGCAAGGTAGATCTGAACACTGACTTAAGCATCTCTCCATGGTAATGATATCCAGCTACTCCTCCACAAGTACACGTATGGAAATATGTTCATAGAAAAAGGAGAAGGCTTGCAGGATGTAGAGGAACAGGAGAGAGGACAAGCCAAGTCTAACTGGAGACCTTTGTCGCTGATCACTTCCCAAAAAGGGTACGAGAGCAAATCCACACCACTGCACTAAACACTAATTTGTCTTGCATCTCACTCACAGCACTTTTGTCCAAAGTTTGCTGCATAAACTACAGCTCTGTTGAAGTATCCCACTGACCCATCACATGCACCAGCACACCCCACAATCCCTCGCAGATGGAGAAAAGCTCCAGGCATAGTGTGGTTCACTCATCCTGGCCACCAGGGATGCAGGAGAAAACCGTAACCAGCATGAGCCCAATGGAAAGAATAATTCAGCTTTTCCCCTCGTTGTGTTCAATGTATCCTGTTTTAGCCTTCTACAAACTCACCTGCCCCAATAAATCTAACCTTGAGCTATCACAGTTTCAGGACTCTATGGGTACTGGCTGATGCACATTAAAAACTGCACAGCTAATGGGCAGCGGGGTTACTAAATGAGCGAATTTGGATGCAAGTATGAAAATAAAAGCTGTATTTCACCTACAGAGAGAGCCTGGAAAATCCTGCTCCCAGAAAGCACATACTGATTTTGAAAATATAGCAAGCTTGTGTTGGGACACAGAGGGAAAATATTTTTAAAATGCCAAAGTTGCTGGCGTGGCACCAGGCATTGGTTTAATTTTGTTCTCATACTCACTGAGAGCCAAAATGAGTCATCTTCCCCATGAAATACGAATCTGTACACAACCCTGGCTGTTAATTACCTTTCCTGTCTCCATTAAAGAGTGAAGTGACAGTTTCAACTTCTCCCCGGGCGAGCATTGTGTTCTCTCACTGTCTCCATCCCTCACCAACAAAGCTGCCGCTACGACTCAAGTGGCACTTGAGATATTCGGTCTAGCATTTCAACAACAATATAATAACTGATAATTTGACAACGAGAAGCCATCTCTAGAAAACTCAAGCCACTTGTAACCACGTTCGATACAAACAGAGGCATTTCTTCAGCGGCCCTGTCCAGACGGCAACTCATTTGGCCTCGGCCAGCATTGATCACTCCAAGGCTGGGAGCAGTTATCTCCAAAACATTGCTGGCTTAGGACATTGGCTCCATGGAATCAGGGGGGCTATGTCGTCAGGGTGCCCCTGAAGGATGCTCCATGGACTCTATGCAATTCAATGTGAACTGGTAGAAGCCATTTATTGCCCTTTACACACGTGCTTACATAGACCAATTACTGAGCACTATGCCTACAAATATTCATTCATTAACACAACCCAGGCAAGCACAACCCCACTCATTAACATGCATGATAACCTGTTGTTCTCTAACCAGATGTTTCCCTATCTCTTACACCCTTGTGGGAGGCAGTTGCCGTGTTGTGAGAATCAGAGTCCTGTATCCCCTTCAGCTAAGTAAACCAAGGCCAGACTGCTCAAAAAATGTGCAGGAACTGAAAACACTGGAATGTGGGGAGATGGCCTCAAGCTGAGACTGGGTAGGATTAGATTGGACATTAGGGAAAAGCTTTTCATGGAGAGAGTGGTCAGGTGCTGGGATGAGCTGCCCAGGGAGGTGGTGGAGTCACCAACCCTGGATGTGTTTAAGGGTCATTTGGGATATGGTTTAAGGTGAATCTTGTAGAATAGGGCTCTAGGTTGGTTTTGGTAGCTTTTCCAACCTGGATGTTTCTATGATTCTGTGAAAGCCCTCAAAGGCAACAGGGGGAAAAAAAGATAGTAATATTCACTTTTACTTCTGTCTATAATTGCTATGATTCACCCAGCCAGAACAACCTTCACCCAAAGCCTCAGCGCAAAGCAGGTCTCAATGGACACCTCTCCATTAGAAAACACAGCTAATGTGTGTTTAGTACTTTTACTACAAGATAAAATGGGTGTGTTGACCACAGCAAGGTATTGTTTCATTTGTTTGCATGATGCCACAGGTCATTCTCTTATGCTGGCCTTCAGCTGCTCCTCATTCGTTTACTTATTGCTCTGAATAAGTAAATATAAACATCAGGGTTGATATCTTTATAGCATCTTTGCCACCAAAGAACCAGAGACTCTTTATATCAGGATACCCACTGCTGAGATAAGCTCTTTTTTTTGCTGTGAATTTATTACTTCATCATAGTATGTTGTGTATTGAATTGAACAGCTCCAGCTGAAACCAGATTATTACTCATCTATTCTGTGGCTTATAGGGGGGGAAGCTCTGAAATGATTAAAAAACAAATACACAGGAGGACTAGCATTCTTTTTCAGAGGCAGGGAAATTCCAGGTGCCACCCATGTCTAATCTGAGAACCTGAAGAATCTGAGAAAATAAGAAATTCTCAAGACTTAGAGTAATTTCATGAGGCTATCTACAGAACAGTGCAGAAAGACTGAATCTCAGCCTTACAAGCTTAATAACAGAAAACTCATCTACACAAAACACACTTCCTAGTTTACAGCTGCCTTTTTAAAAATTATTATTATTATTATTACTATTACCATTATTTCCAGAAAAATAGTTTAAGGTTACTTATTCATTCCGTTGAACTTTTCATAGGGTTGTTCATCACATATCACCATTGTGGCGAGTGACTAATGACCTTGGGAAAGAAAAAAAAAGAAAGTAGCATTAGCAGAATAATGCATCCACCAGATTAAGGAGGGAATGTTCAGCTTTTGCTCAGTGAGGTATGCAGCTTGCTCAACAAAGAATGATTTATAGGGAAGGCAATAGGAAAACTCATGATGTTTTTGAGATAGACAGGAGGCATAAGCAAAGCTGTGGCTCAAGTGAAAGCAGAAGCCTCACCAGCCACCGTGGAAACTCTAATATGCTTTTGTGCTTAAGCTCACCTGGTTTGTACCTAGCTAATTCCTTGAATTCAGGGCCATCACTGTAATGAGTTTAGGCTAGCCACCCCTGAGCTCAAAAGCCAAATAAATACTTGATTTGATTTTGGAAGTAAAAAAAAAAATAAAATTAAAAAAAAATATATATAAACTTTAACAATAAACAGGAGCTAAAGGGAGTTTTACAGAAGGTGGGCAAAAAAAGGAAACAGAATACAGGGTATGGAGAATAAGGGGAATTACAGATGGTAAAGGGGAAAGGGATCAAAGTACACGAAATAGAAACACAACCCTTGGGAAAGGAGTTGGGTCCAAACTCTGGGATGGATGATTTCACGTTGGATGAAGCAGGATGCAGGTTTTTTGTGATGAAATGCAGTTAGTTAGCATTTCAAAGGTAAAAAGGGTGGTTCTCCTCCACGTGTTTGCTGGGGGAGCACATGGTGTTCAGCAGCAAGGCAGTGAGGAGTTGGTCAAGCAGGCAGGCAGGAGCAGAGAGAGAGGAGACAAGATGTCCACCTCTTTTTTATAGCAGTCCTTGGCAGGAAGTGGGAGGGGGCTAAACATGATGCATGGGGAAGGGTCAGACCACCTCAGGGAGGAGTCAGAAGGCGCCAGGTGGGCTTAACCCTTTTGTGCTGGCTTGAACTAATTGGAGAATTTGAGTGAGAAATTAGGCTATTGGCTGAGAAATGAAAATACATGATATCACTTCACTCACAGCTTTACTGAGAAAGAAAAAAAAAAAATGTTTTAAGAGTAGAAACCGAAATATAGATAAGTGAGATGGTCTCAGGCCTTGCTGGGCTGCAGCTGCTCCTTGCATGGTTCCTTTGTCTCTGCCTTTTGTATCTGATTCTTAATAATTCTACTAACTTCGTTCCTACTGCTAATCCCCCTGGCCAATCTACCTCCACCTATCTGCAGCATCAACAGGTGGTGAGATAAGATTGGGGAAAGGGGAAAAGGTGGTAGGGGTGGTTGGTTACCCCTCTTGGGGATTCAGAGCTCTGAAAGGGGTGTGGTGTTTCTGTATTACCTTTTCACTCTAAATATCTGTAAATATGTTATACATTGTAAATATTTGCTTGTATATTGTGCATTGCTGTAAATATAAAGCTTCATTTATCAACTTCCAGCCATTCTGAGTTCTAGCCAGGGTTATTTCAAAAAGTAGGGGGGAGCAGGTAACTGTTCAAACCACCGCACCTTTACACATCACGAATAAAAGGTTCTGCTGCATTTTCTTCCTATGGACAGGGGAAGAAATGGGAGCAGCCATAGCCAAACAGAATAAGACTAGGATCTACTGTTTTCCTTCCAAGCAAAGGATGAACTGTTCCATAGTGAGCAGCTGAAGGTGCAAGATGCATTGCTATGGACTCCCATTGCTGTGGCTTGTGCGTGGACAGATGGCTCATAAGTCTCACTGTACAGGATTCTTGCCTCTGAGAGTCAGCTCTCAGCCTCTTTAGAAACCTTCATACTGCCAACATTACCTAAGTCAAAGCATTCTCATTCAGATAATTATCGGTGTTTCCTTCCTGAAACTTTGTGAAGTGTGTGTGTGGGCTTACAGTGACAAGCTCCAAGGGGTATATGAGAATTGTGTGTGGGGGGGAAAAAAAAAGGAAATTAAGGAAAAAATAAAAGGGGAAAAAAATAAAAATAAAACAAGCAGGTAAAAAAAAATTTAAAAAGGAAGGGAACAAAAATAAGAAAAAATAAATTTAAAAAAGGGGGGAAAGGAGGGGGAAAAAAANAGGGGGAAAGAAATTAAGGAAAAAAAAATAAACCAACCAAAAAAAAATCACCACAAAAGAACTGGTAGACTGTCCCTATTTTCATTTTATTGAGCCTCATCTCAGTCACACTTCAATACAATTTAAGCACTGCCCAAGTGGATTCTTTACATAGCCCCTGCAGATGTCAACGTGTTACAAAACCTGAAGATGCCACATGCAGCTGAAAGTGTCCAGGTAGATTTGCCCCTGATAAACCCTTGTCCAGAGACCCAAACAGCTGGAAGCAGAGTTGGGGAAAAAAATTAATCCAAATAAAGAGACAAAACACAGAATCATCAGAGAGCACAGAATATAGGAGCAAGATTTCCTAGGCAGATTAAAGTTTCTCTGCAGTTACTCTCTCTACATTTGATCTGGCTTATTTATTTTAATAATAGAGTTAAAAGAAGATTCATGTCACCTGTTTTAATGGCCTTGGGTTTTTCCACTTTTTTTTTTTTTTTTATCACAGTAATCATCTAAAAGATAAAAGGTAACACTGCTGTTCTGACCCAATAGATTTTACATCTACTTAGTAATCCTAGCTGATATTTCAGATGCAAGCTAGCCAAGAACCAGACTTCTGTCTTCTTGGGTTGGAACCAAAACACTGCCAACTGCAAAAGAAGTTCTTCCCAGGTAAAAATGTTTTGATGGACACATGTGTAACTGCTGCACACTGAAGTGCCATTGGAAACACAAGATCCTGTGCCAGGCGGTTGGCCACATATAGATTACTGAGCTGGAAAATTATTTTGGACCTAAACTATCTGTACCTCAATTTTATGGGCAATTAAACCTAATGTGTTGCCATTCAGAAAGCAATTAAGTCCGATATCTAGGATGTGGTGTCCCCTTCCAGTGAGTGATGGGGAGGAAACCACAGGATTCACTGCGCTGATTGATAATTTCTGGGAACCCCCCTTGCATTCTTAGGTCCTCTCACACAACAGGAATCAGGCAAAACATGGAGGTGGAGCAAGAGGATATTCTCTTCATGCCTTATCAACTGCACATACAAGGTAGATGCATTGGCCAATCTGGGGACAGCCTGGGAAAGAGATTCCCCAAGCAATTGGACAGATTTATGCAAATAATATTGTAATGAGGAGACAGGAATGCCCAAAGATGAGATGCCAGGGCTGCAGTAATGGTTTCTGTTCTCTGTGAACTTCATCTCAAACACACTAGGCACAGTGGAGTATTTCCCTTTTCCCGTTGGCAGAAGACATCAATTCAAACTGACTAAAGGCATCAAAGCCATCAACAGAGGCAACACAGACACTGCAAAATCTCCTTGGCTGTGCTTACCGTGAAGATTTTCATTCTTAAACTCCAGAAACTACCAAGCCCTGAGCAATATCCTATTCCTGACACGCTGGGGAGCAGTTCTCAGGCCATAGATACAGACCTAGATGGACATGGACCAAAAAAGTTGCAGTCCATGACTGGGTGACCATGAAGTCCCTCTGCCTCCTGCACAGCCCATCTGCAATGATGCAGCAGGAGCTGTGGTGTCCTCTCCAAGCAGAGGTACTGCTCTGGGGTCCCTCAGACGTTGCATACAGCCCACAGACTATGAAAGCTTGTACTTACTTCAGACAATCAAGAAAGGTGGCACAAATTAACCCAGCAGTTCAAAACAGAGAGGTCACCTGCCACCAAAGTCAGTGAAAGCTCTGAGTTGAGACCTTCCAAATTGAGGTAGCCTTGCATCAGAGTACCCACTAATACCACAATATTTGTTTTAAATTATACTATTAAATTTAATAAGGTTGGCGAGCTGGGACATAATTGTGATCAAAAGGTTCATCCAAGGTTAGAAAGAAAGAAAGTTGGTTGCAAAACCAATCTAACCTCTTGCTATGCAGTCCTATACCTTGGGAGGAAGATAATTGTTACTAAAGCTCACCAGTGGGTAATCACCATGAATAAAAACTTAATTGAGAGTGCATACAGTGCCTAATTTTTCAGCATAACTATGGAACAGATCAGTAGGGGGAAAAAGGTAAAATGAATTTAAACGACACCTCCCCAAACATTTGCACCAAATCCCATCCCAGGGATGCTATTCCAATCGTACTGACCTAGGCAAAGCATTGCTCTTGCTGACAGGAGAAGTTAGCACCAAGCAGGAATTTCTTACAGCGGGTTTTTTTTTCCTCTTCCTCTATTATGTTTTCTCCTGTTATTTGAATTCATCAGCTTGCCAGGTCTCTCATGACTGGGCAGCTTAGCGATAAGCTGGAGTATTACAAATGTTTTCTCCCATCTTAGAGAGCAATATGTAATATCATTAGATTGCCACAGTTTGCTTTGGCAGTGATATGTTCGACAGACAAGCTGGTATCCCCCGTCGCAGAGATGGGGCTGGCTCTGAGTAAGCAAGATTGAAGAGGAGCATTAGCAGGAACCTATTATCTCTGTTCAATTTTCCCAAAGAGTAACCAAGGCTTCCTCTGTGACAGAGAATAAATGAAAACATTTATCGTCTGATAAAAATTAGTAAGCTGCTCTAACACCTGCCTGTGCTGGCACCTTTCCTTACGGATTACAGTCCAGCGAGGTGGCCTCAGGCAGAGAGCAGCAAGCAGTTGTGACAGCCACAGCAACTGCCACTCCTGCCACCTGAAGACCTGGCTTGGAGAGCAGGGGCGTGAAGATAAAAAGCCTGGCACCACTATTGAAAGGATTGTGGTGGTTTGGCAGTTCCCCTCCCCCTTCCCCCCCTTCCAGCTCTTGAAATAACTCAGGCTAGAACTCAGCCGGCTGGAAGTTAAGAAATGAAGCTCTATATTTACAGCTTTGCACAATATCCAAGCAGATATGTAACAGATATTTACAGATATATACAGTAAAAAGGTAATACAGAAACACCACAGCCCTCCCAGAGATCAGAGTCCCCAAGAGGGGTTTCCAACCACCCTACACAACCTTCCCCCCACTTCCCAATCTTATCCCACTATCTGTCTTACGTGCCAGGTAAGTGAGGTAGATCAGCCAGGGGAATTAGTAGCAGAAACTGGTTAATGAAGTTACACAGATCCAGCTAAGAAGGCAGGGAGAGAGAGATGAAGCAGTGAGCGTGGCTCAAACAGCTCTGAGTTATCTATGTTTTGGTTCTAACATTTGTACCATTTCAGTAAACAAATGAGTGAAGGAGACACTGGAATGTTTTCCTTTCTCAGCCTATCGTCTAATTTCATATTAAAATCCTCCAGTCAGTTCAAACCAGCAGAAGGCTGCATCTAATTGATGCACAAGCTCACACTTCTGCAGACAGGAGGATGGAGCCAGGGTCTTCTCTGTGATGTCCAATGATGGGGCAAAGGGCAATGGGTGCAAGCTGGGGCGTAGGAGATTGCATGTGAGATGAGGAAAATCTTGTTCACTGTGAAGGTGACGAAACACTGGAACAGGCTGTCCAAAGAGGTTGTGAAGTCTCTTCCTCCAGAGACACTCAAAACCCACCTGGTCATGTTCCTGTGTCACCTACTCTAGGTGACCCTACTCTGGCTGGAGGTTGGATTGGGTGATCTTTTGAGGTGCCTTCTAAGCCGTAACATTCTTTGCAATAAACCAAGGAAACCTGCCCTGTTCATCTGCCTGTCTACATACTCACCATGACCTTCTGAGCCAGCAGTAACCACATCACTGTGGTAACTGTAAGCAGTAACCATGGCACTGCTTTTTGGCCATCAGCTGTTGCACAGTAATGGTAGCACATGCAAAGTAGCATCATCCATTCCTGGGTGCTTCTGCAAGATGAACTCTGTCAAGGTGCCAGGCTTGCAGCCTATTGCATTGCCTAATTTTACATCTTGTCCCATCCACAAGAATATTGACAACATATGAGGTCTGCTGTGGGGTCATATTTCTGCATCAGGTCCTTCTGAGCTGCTGCACAGACTGGCAGTGATGTGTGACATATCAGGAATTTCCCAATTTGTTGACTGTCACAGGCTTGCTTTCACCTTCCTGGAAAATCAGTCCCAGGAGTCAAAAGCCAGATTTTCACTCTCTACTTCAATGCCTCTGTTCAGCATGTGCTGGTTAATGATGGTCTGTAATAATCAATAAACCACTCTGGGCTTTCAGCTGATGGTGCAGTACTGTCAAAGAGGAAGGGAAAGGTGATCTGCAAGCTGGGGAAGGCTCTCTCTCTTAACAGCCCCTCATACCTGTCCTGCTGGTGTCACTGCCACTTCTAACTCTTTGTTGCCAGCATGTTCCTGTATTCTGGAATTAAGAGACTGACACTCCCAGTGTTTAATGATGCAAACAGACATTGTTCTGGTGACTTCCAAAAAACTGTGTGCCAGCACAGAAGCTGCAAAAAGGGTGACGGAGGCAGCTTGTCCCAGAAGACTTTATGCTTACAAAAGCTGGGCCCCACCTGAGTTTGAATCAGGACCAAATTGGAGCCTGTGGTAGGAGAACTTCGCTTCAAACAGAAGAGGTCTGCAGTGCTCCTACTGCAAGAGAGCACCAGAGCTCAGCAATTGCTTTGCACTCATCTCTTGCCAATCTTACTTGACCTGCTAATACCAAAAGTAAGAACAAGAAATGTTTTTTTTGCTAAAAGCAGAAAAGACACCTCAAAATAAAGCATCCTCACAGCTGCAGAAGACAGCAAAGGAAATGGCCTGAGATTTCTTCACACTCTTATTATCCAATTTCATTCTGGCACCTCATACCAGAGACATCTATACCCAACAGTCAGACTTCTTTCCATTATGCAAAGAGACAGAAGATGTCACACACCAATACCTTGAGAGCTCTTTGAGGTTACAAGGACAGAAGCTGAAGGACAATTCAGTGTTTCTTGCATGAGATCAGCCAGATACCTAAGTTGTTTTGCCTCATAACTTCCAAATAACTCCCACTTGATCCAAACAAGGCAGCAAGGACACACTGGATATCGAGTTATAAACAAAAATATACCCCACTTTTCAGGCCTGAACTCATCAAGATAACCACTCAGTACTTACAAAATCCCTTTGAACAAGTCTGATTCTGCATCAGGGCTTCAAGGGCAGCACAGTTGCCTATAGAAGCCACCTGCAACAAGCTGCCAACATCAGGGACTGATGGGCAGAACCTGCATCTCCTTGCTGTGAGATCTCCCCAGGCATGGTGCAGTCACATCATAGAATCATAGAATCATAGAATGGTCTAGGTTGGAAG
>VWZI01022080.1:0-12298 GCA_013396835.1 Psilopogon haemacephalus
GAAGTAGGTGATCTTTGAGCAATGTCCAGCTTTCCTGGGTCCCCCCTTCCTTCCAGGGTTCATGCATATGCCGCTGCTGCTGCCGGGCAGCAGTAGGGAAGAAACACAGCATGGCTCTTAAGCATCTGTCCTGCTCTGTCTCTCTTAAACTTTGTACCGTCTCTTCTCTTTTCCTAAAGCTCCTAGACTACCAATCAGCTCCAGCTTTCTCCTCCAGAAATTTCTGGTTAAGCCATTTTAGTCATAATTTGACAGCTTTCCAAAGTTAACATCTTTATAGTCTATCCCAAACTATCTCATCAGCAGCACAAGTCACAAATGTGTACAGATATTACTTCTTTCACTGCAAAAGGTCACCAAGCATTCACATCTACTTCAAATTAAGCAAGAAGAAAGACTACAGGAAAACACCCTCAGCAAGTTCGCAGATGATACCAATCTGCACAGCACAGTTGCCTTGCTAGAGGGCAGGGATGCCACCCACAGGGACCTGGACAGGCTGGAGAGGTGGGCCCAGGCCAACCTCATGAAATTCAACAAGGCCAAGTGTAAGGTCCTGCACCTGGATTGGCGCAATCCCAGGAGCAAATACAGGCTGGATGGCGAGTGGCTGGAGAGCAGCTCTGAGGATAAGGACCTGGGGATCTGGGTGGAGGTGGATGAAAAGCTCAGCATGAGCCCACAGTGTGCACATGCGGCCGTGACAGCCAACCGTGTCCTGGGCTGCATTAAGAGAAGCGCTGCCAGCAGGGCAAGGGAGGTGATTCTCCCCCTTTACTCTGCTCTCATCAGACCCCACCTGGAGTACTGTGTGCAGTTCTGGAGACCCCAGCACAAGAAGGATATGGAACTGTTGGAGAGAGTCCAGAGGAGGGCCACAAAGATGATGAGAGGGCTGGAGCACCTCTGCTATGAGGACAGGCTGAGAGCTGGGGCTTTTCAGCCTGGAGAAGAGAAGGCTTTGAGGAGACCTTATAGTAACCTTCCAGCATCTGAAGGGGGCCTACAGGAGGGCTGGGGAGGGACTATTCACAAGGTCTTGTAATGACAGGACAAGGGGGAATGGGTTCAAATTGGTGGAGGGGAGATTTGAACGAGATGTTAGGAACAAATTCTTCACAGCGAGGGTGGTGAGACACTGGAACAGGTTGCCCAGGGAGGCTATGGTTGCTTCCACCCTGGAGGTGTTCAAGGCCAGTTTGGATGAGGCCTTGAGTGACCTGTTCTAGTTGGAGGTGTCCCTGCCTATGTCAGGGGGTTGTAACTGGATGATCTTTGAGGTCCCTTCCAACTTAAACCATTCTATGAAAGCATCAATAAAGACAACAAACCTACATATCATAATGTACAGAGGAAGAGACCAAAGATCAAGCAAAGCACAGCACTTGGCAAACTCACGAATGAGCTGGCATCCCTGGGCAGCATGGCTTTCACATCTGCTGTTCTCACTTTGCTGGCAAAATACATCTCATACACATTTACTATCTCCATGTTTGTCCTTGCCCAAAAGTGTAAGATTCACTCCACCACCGAAGAAAGTTAAGCAGATTTTTTTTTTTTTAAACTTAAAAGGTCTCCCCCTTTGCTTCACTTCATTCCTTTTTTCCAGCATTCACCAGTTGTTATTTCTCTGACCCATGTTTTGTCTGAGTAAATCCTTACATTTGTGCTTGGTGAGCATGTTTCTGCAGTGCCTCAGCTGTGTGCTATCTGGCCTGCATGCCCCACTGAGATGTACGGGCAGGCACTATCTCTGTGTTCTCTTCCCCACGCACAGGTGCTCCTCCCTTTCCTCTAGCCTAATGTATATCGTACAAGTGTGCATTCTGACCTCAGGACCCAGCCCAAATTCTGCTGGTAGCTGGACTGAAGAAGACTCCTTGAGTACAATTCTCTCACACTGTATTTCCTCAGATGAGTAATCTTCTGGAAGTTCATTTGTTCAAGGTCCACAATACATCTAATTTTTTTTCTGCCTTTAATCATCTCTGCAGACTTAGTTTTGTGCAAGAACATCCTGTTATCAAGCTGTTCCAATTAGGTATCTAGTCCATTAGTAAAGCAGCCAACAGAAGCCATTGTTCTTCTGTAGTGGTGCCACTCCTGCTATTTCTACAAATAGCATACTGGGACTGCAAGGACGTAAACACCGTGGTACCTGGAAGATTCCTCATGCTTACATTGATAGAATCTTCTGCTTTCATTCTAAGGCTTGGCCCAGTCATAAATCCAGAATCAAGAGAAAAACAATATATGGAAAAACATAAGTTTCCATAATCTTTAGTACATTATCAAATGCCATAAATTTTGCAGAAAAGTGCTATTAACATCTTAAACTTGTGACACTATCACAGAACCATCACACAAGTTCTACTACTTGATCCTGCACTTTATTTCTTTTGAGAAAGAGCAAATAATAATTAAAAAAGGAGATTGAAAACAAAAAAAAAAATCAAACAAAGGAGATCAAAGCAGGCTGACGAATAAACAGAAAACACTGAACAGTCTTCCAAACACAGTAAGCCAGCATGCTGTAACAGAAGAATCACAATAAATCTTCCATCTCTGTGCCAGCCTTCACCTGTTCCCTGCCCAATTAAGTCAGGAATGAATAAAGAACATTAAAAAGAAAAATTAAAATATTCCATTTCCCAAATATTCTCAGCTTCAATAGAAAATGTATACTATAATGCTTAAACTGGAAATGTACCCATACAGTATGTTCCTAAAAAGCCTTTGTGTTACTAAAAGTTTACATGTTACAGAAGTGCCAGAAAACACATTTACATCTTTACAATTGCCTCTTGCTCTCCACAAACAGTATTCCATTATATTTTTCTAGAACACAGCTGAATACAGCAGCTGTGAAATTCAGGAATGCCAGCAACCAATTAGGCTGGCATAAACCTTGTCTAGCATATAAAGCAAGACTACGCTGCAAATGTTACAGCATCAGAGCCAAATCAATCTGCAGAAAGTGGTTTAAGGCAATATCCCTGATTTCTAGTGTATACAGAGTTGATATAAAATCTGAAATGTAAACACACCCATGTTATCACAAGGACCTTTTTTTTTTTCAGTTTGCCATAATAAGTAGTTTAATAAAGGCCATCTTGACACATATTTTGAAAACAAAGAGAGCCATAGAGCTGTAAGGCCAAGTCTTCACTCAGCTGCTTAATTTCTAGTACCTTTCCTCACATGGGTAGAATTCACATCATAGAGAAAACTTTCAGTGGAAGTTGTTACATTGCTATGAGGCTCAACAGTAATGTACAAGTTCCATGAAAAGATTAATATTTGTTTAAATATGTTCTGTCATAGAGAATGTGGCATCTGGTTTACCTCCTACAGTGGAGATCATGCAGAAAATATTGCTGTAAATACAGCAATACAACATGAACATGCGAAGCCAACACTTCACAATCACCTTAAATCGACACATTAACAGCATTCTCACCATAACCTATACAACTGAAGAACATCAACTCTCCACTCCCTCTCTTCCTAGTCATCTGATAAATATTTGACACACAGAAGAAAGCAAGCATAAACACTTCTCAAGGTAGTTACTGGTTAAGAAAATAGTTCAAGTAACAGCAAAATCAAGTAACTAGGGATAAAAAGAAATAATCTTCAACCTAGGTAGCAATGTGAGGTGATCATAAACACCAACCTGTACTTGAATCCTTATCTCTTAGGAAACCGAGCATTTTCTACTGGCAAAACCTCTCCAATAAACACCACAACTTTGAAGTAGTGATCAGTGACAGTACTAAGACCATAACCTTTTCATCTTCCTAATAGTTTTCAGAAATGTAAGTTATCAGTGTTAAATACCAGTGTTTTCTAAATTACAGCCGGGGCTACAGCACTGCATGACATGCGACTCAAACCCCTTTCAGCTCTTTTGAATGATTCAATAAGTAAGGCTGGAATGATACCACAGCCTTCTCCATCCTTTCAAATAACTGAACTGCACTCATCTCAAAAGACACTGTATACTCACATATTTCATGCAAAATTTGATCATCAAGTCTTAAAAATACCTTTGAGCTGTAATAACACCACACACCAGCTCTGGTTCAGGCTACTGAGTTATAATTTCCACTGTAACTCACTCATTCCTCTCCTAAAACCAGTAGCAGGATCCTGCCTGGTAGTGTTACACTAGCTATCATACAGCTGTTTAAGCCTTGCCAGCTGAAACCGAGGCAAGCATTTTTAACAGGACTATGATATGTCAATGTTAATGGACCAAACAATCAGTAAAATCATGAGTTTGTGTTATATGCTCTGAACTTGCCGCTTCTTCAGAAACACAAAAATGTTATTTTGGCACAGGAAGCGGTCTGCCAGCCTAGAACTTATCTTTTCTAAGTGTATCAACAGTAGATGTTTCACAGCAGAATCCAAAAATATACTATAACTTTCTGAAGATTATCACTGCAACAGAAGGTACTAATCCCTTGAAGGATTATAAAAGGCATTTGTGAAATCACCATGATTTTCCTAATCATGTTCATGAGCGAATAAACATGAATATTATCTCATCAAGAGACACCTGGACAAGATAGACTTGCATTCTCTGCCATTTCCTATTTGAAAATTAAAATAGCGATAAGTAGAATTTTCTTCCTTCTCTTTTTAAAATAACACAAACCCGAAGTTACATATACAAAAAAATGTTTAGGAGATACATGAAGCTGCAAATCCAGAAGCAGCATTTACCAGAATTTCCATGGTCCAGAAAAACATCTGTATGGTAAGGAGTCCTGGTGAGTCTGGTGGAAGTGCTTTCCTGCTCTCATAGAGTTCAGGGAACTGCAAAATAATTCTCTACTCAACAAGCAATGCCTTTACCAAACAACAAGGAAACACCCCACAGAAAAAGCAAATTTCAAACTCCCTAATTTCAGGTCCCTAATTCAGGCAACCAGCACTTGTCATGGTCTTCCCTGTGGCACACAGTCCTGCTGCTGATGCTTCCAGGAAAAAACAGCACTCACAAGTGACATGTTTCTTTCTTCACAACACTAAACATGTTTGATTTTATTTTGTTTCAAAGTTTTACTTATCTACAAACAAGAAGCCTTTCATTTTCTTTGTATCTACCACAGTTATGATTTAGTTTTGTTTTACTTGATCTTATAGACTGATTTTGGTTTTGCCAACCTTCCCTACTGTCATGTCTGTTACCTTAGACACTGTGTTATCACACAGTACCTGCCATATTTCTAAAGTAATTTTTTTTAGTATTAAAAATACATATAATTTTAATTGAAGATATACCTGTTAATGTTTATTTTTTGAATGATCTCTAGCCACCAATTCATTTTGGTTTAGTCTCTAAATTAACACAGTTAAGTCCTTCAAATGACAAGCAAGTTACAACCACATTCCATGACCTATGAAAACCTCTAAGACATAACAGGGATTGTGAAAACAGAAACTAATATTAGCCAAATCAAGTTTCTCATATCAGCCTGTATTATTTCAGCTTTGACTTAAAATCCAACTTCATCTACTCTTAAGCTCTATTTAGAAAGCTATCAAACTCAGAAAAATCCCCATGAAAGATATATATCTAATTTCTGTGCAGGAGCCATCAAAGGTAATGGAAAACAAATTTCATATATCTTACTAACACTCCACTATAAAACGGAGAGGGGAAAAGCCAACATATAGACATGCCACTGAACTGTGTATAATACTTAGTTTCAAAACACAAACAGCACATTTAATGCCCTCAAACAGCTAACAGGACACAAACAACTTTTTGGTTTCCCCTGCATTCAACAGCAAGACCCTTCAGTCCAAGCCAGTAAATTGTAATTCATCATGCTCAGCCTGGCTGATCTTGTTAGCTGCCCATACTGATGCACACTCTCTACAGACTTCAAAAAGCATCCCAGCACTGCTGTCACAGTTTTCGCTTCTCTAACAATTGTCAGATCTCCAATCCTTTCACATTGTGTGTTTTCTGCTTACCTTTCAATTTGGAAGTTGATCTCTAAAATTTCCCTTCACATTCAAAACAAGTTTCCTGTGATTTCCCCAGTTAGATCAACACCTTGGTTTTTCACTTCTGTCATGTTTCAGGCAAGATCCTGACATCTGCCTGTCTCAGAGCCTCAGAACTCTTTACTGGAACTGTTCGATGGAATTAACATTTGCCTCTTTCTCAGTGCCCCAGTAAGGACATGCACTAACATAGGTTCAGAAAATAAAAAAACTTATTATTAAAGTGTCAGATAAAACAGATTCAGGACTGCCAGTGATAAATGCTCTAGCTGCAACCGATTGAGCTCAAGTTAATAAATCCTAGCTAACATCCAAAGTCAGAGACATGAACCTTTGCAACAGCACTAGCATACAATAGAAATTCCCATAGAAGTTAAGTCATATATTGAAGGTGTAGTTCTTACCAAGAAAACACCTCTGCCTTGGGTGGAGGGAAAGGAGAAGAGCCCTCCAGCCATGCTCATCTCTGCTAAAGCCAGTCTTCCCCAGCAAGAGACGTGTTCCCCTCACTGTTTTCTATACCCTAAACCCAGTTGTTGCTGTCTTCTAGGTGATGTTTAGCATGATTTGCGTTGGAGAGTCAGTTAACTGTCACATATGTTTAGCATGTACTCCTTCTGGCTCATTATCATACTGAGAGGTGTCAGCTTTAATATTAAAATTGCAGTTAATTCAGGAAGGGTTTCTGTTCAATTACTATAGCCTTCAAAATCCCTTTTAGCCAGAACAGGGCCATCTTCTCCTCACAAGACTCTTTCCTTCAGTCATTTGGCAGGCCAGCTCTGTGCATCTTCATTTCCAGAGTCAAGTCAATGTAGCCATATCTTGGCAGTAAGCATCTCAACCTTGCTCCACAAGTGCACTACATTAACCTGCATCCCTGTTCAATAGTAAACTAGGCAATTATCCCACTACTTCCTTTCGAGACTGGTCCATCTTCTTTCAGGGGTGGGGAGCTAATACTCCTTTCAGCACATTTCAAATTGTATTAGTTTACACTAGTGATCTCCCTCTAAAACATCTTCCCCTGATTTGTGTGAAATCAACAACTGTCACCTCATCAGCTTCACAAAAGATTGTCAAGAGCATCTCATCACTGAAGCAATTGGAAGCAAAAGTTACATATTGCCTCTGTAGGTGTCAATGTCAGAGTAACAGAGGAAACTTGTTCTGCAAAATTTATTAATACTCAATAGATGCAACAATGCTTGTAAGTTATCTTAGCTGTACTGTGCCAGTCATCCTATCATTGTTAAGAGTGGGTAAGTTCTCCACGTATAATCTAGCCACAGCAAAAGATCACAGTATCACATCATCATTTAGTCCAACACTCCCTGCAGTGAGCAGGGGACATCTTCAACTAGATCAGGTTGCTCAGAGCCCTGTCCAATATAACCTTGAATATTTCCTGGGAAGGAGCATCTACCATGTCTCCAGGCAACCTGTTTCAGTGTTTCACCACCCTCAGTGATATTTCAAAAAAGCACTTGTTCACAGTCATATCTAATACATACTACTCTAAGATCCCTAGAAACCCTCAACAAACCAAACGTGTTTCACATTTATGTTATTAAGCAGCCTGCCTCTGCTTTTCACTCTGGGAAGCTTGCACTAGCATCATGCTGTCAAAATACACAAACTTTTACAGGTTACGTGTAGTCACAGTCACTAAGTAATCTGTGCTTTAATTTATGGCTTCTACACAGTTGTACAAGACCAGTGAGTTTACCTTTACCTGTTCCAGTCTCTTAGTTAACCAGAACAAGGTACAATATACTACAGAAGCTCCAGACTGATTTCCACAGGAGCACTCACTACCAAATAACAGTACTTCTGAAACCAAACTAACTTTCCCCCTTGTCACTTCACCCTGGTAATCCACACTTACTACAGCAAAATCACATTTACTCTGTGCCATGGTTTACCCCAGTTGTTTCATTCCATACTTCCCAATAGTCCTGCATGATATACAACCCCACATAGGTAACACTCCCATTCTAGCACAGTTATGAAGTTTCATGAGAACAATGTAACTTTGTGTGTTATGACCATTTAGTCAGTTCCAAAACTGATGCCAGAAGGCAAAGTAATAAGCAGAAACTACAAGATTTGGTATCACTGATATTTTGAATACCTTGAAATTCTTGTATTAAGCTTCATTTGAATAATTTTTCATACTCCACAAAAACTCTTACTAAAATTCAGATAAATTTAAGGGTGACCCTGATAACAGGAATGCTGCACGAAGCCTCTCCAGCCCCTACACTTGGCTTCAGGATTCAGTGCATTTCTGAGGACTATAAAGATGCAGCAGAACTATGTAGGGAGAAAATCAGGAGAGCCAAAGCACAGCTAGAGTGTAACCTAGCTACATCTGTTCAAGATAATAAAAAAATGTTTCTATAAATTCATTAACAGCAAAAGGAGGACTAGAGGGAACAGAGGAACGCAGAGAGAAACCTAGCGACTACAGACAAAGAGAAGACTGAGGTGATCAATGCCAACTTTGCATGGGTCTTTATCACTGGATCCAGCGCCCTGGGTGCCCACCTTTGTGCAGTATGAGTCAAGGAGGGGAATCAGATCGAAGACATCACAATAAATGAGGAAATGGTCACTGCACCACTTACATATACACAAGCCTGTGGGGCTGGATGGGCTGCACCCAAGGGTGCTGAGGGAGTTAGCAGACATGCTGGCAAAGCCACTTTCCATTATTTACCAGAAGTTCTGGCTAACTGGGGAAGTACCAAAGGACTGGAGGGTAGCAAATCTTATGCCTATCTACAAGAAGGGCAGAAAGGAAGATCCGGGAAACTATAAACCTGTCAATCTGACCTTGGCACTAAGGAAGGTCATGGAACATGGCATCCCAAACGCCATCTTACGTCATATAGACAACAAGTCAGCATGGATTTATGAGGGGCATGTCCTGCCTGACCAACCTGATCTCCTTCTGTGACAAGATCGCTCAGCTACAAGACGAGGGAAAGGCTGCCAGTATAGTATTCCTAGACTTTTGAAAAGCCTTTGATACTGTTCCCTACAAAATTCTCATAGACAAACTGGCTACTTGTGGTTTGGATGAGCACACTGTCTCCTGGATAAAGTACTGGCTGGACAGGAGGACCCAGAGAGTGGTGGTCAATGGAGTTAAATCCAGTTGGTGGCCAGTCACCAGTGGTGTTCCTCAGGGATCTATGTTGGGACCACTTCTTTTTAACATCTTTATTGATGACCTTGATTCAGCCATAGAGAGTGTCAGTACATTTGCAGATGACACCAAGTTAGGTGGCAGTGCTGATTTGCATGAGGGTAGAGAGGCTCTTCAGAGGGACTCGGATGGGCTAGATCAATGGGCCAACATTAACAGGACGAATTTCAACAAGGCCAGATGTCAGGTACTGCACTTGGGCAATGCTACAGGCTTGGGGCAGTGTGGCTTGAGAGCTACCTGGCAGAAAGAGATCTGGGGCTTGTAATAGACAGGCAGCTAAATACCAACCAAGCAGTATGCCCAGGTGACCAGGAAGGCCAGTGGAATCCTGGGTTGTATTAAAGATGTTGTGGCCAGCAGGAGTAGGGAGTTGATTGTCCCCTTGTACTCAGCTTTGGTGAGGCCATGCCTCAAGTATTGCATTTAGTTTTGGGCACCACAATATAGGAGAGATATGAAGGTGCTGGAGCGGGTGCAGAGGAGGGCAACGAAACTGGTGAAGAGCCTAGAGAATAACTGAGGGAGCAGGAAGTGTTTAGTTTGAAAAGGAGGAGGCTGAGGAGAGACCTCATTGCTGTCTACAACTACCTGAAGGGGCACTGTGGTAAGGCAGGAGCTGGTCTCTTCTCACAGGCAGTTGGAGACAGAACAAGGAGGAATGGCCTCAAGCTGAGACTGGGTAGGTTTAGATTGGGTATTAGGAAAAAGTTTTTCGTTAAGAGAGTGGTCAGGCACTGGAATGGGCTGCCCAGGGAGGTGGTTGAGTCACCCACCCTGGATGTACTTAAGGGTGGTTTGGACATGATGCTTAAGGATATGGCTTAAGGTGAATTTTGTAGAGTAGGTATACTGATTGGACTTTGTGCTCGTAGAATAATAGAAGGTTTAGGTTGGAAGTTTGGAACACAGAGACTGCAAGTATTTCAGTACTACGCACTCCTAGAATGTTTCTGTTTCCCCCCTACTTTAGTGCAAAGTCAAGCAGGATATGCTCTAATCACTTTCAAAATTGATGTTAAGGTGATGGCAAATTGCTCAATGACCTAAAAATTGTTTTATTCAGTTACACTGGTTTTGCCATTGAGTATCACGTCTTTCTTTTTCTGATGAGGAGAAGTGCCTTCTCTGAGAATCTATCAGTTGCTGTCAAGTTAGATTTTTACTGAAACATGGCATAACCCATGACCAACCATCTCATTCTCACGCAGTATATAGCACTAGGCTGCTACAGAATACCTCCCTGTCTTCTTTCCAGATCAGATCATGGACAGAAATCATAAGACAACTAGTATAAATTGGTTCATGTTCACAATGTTCACAAATACAGCACTTAGCGTACAGCCCAGGTCCCTCAGATGTGCCTACAGAAGCAAGCAGTATGACTAAAACAGGAGCAGGTAGTGATGGAGATCAACATTCATATCACGTGTTTCTGACGGAACTGAATATTCCTTGTTAGAGCCCATTCTGTCACATATTTGGAGTGTATTCTCCAGGTAAATTTCATGCAAACATAATTTAGTGTGCTGCAAGGCCACATTCAAAGCCATCTAAAGCATAGCACAAATACGTAGGGGACAATCAGAAGATACATGTCCAAAGTCTCAACTGCCATGCCTATACAGCCTTAAGACCACCTATTTCTGAAATGGTTATTCATCCTGACGTTCACAAAAGTGAGAACACCGCATTGCAGCCTCCCACTACCATGGCTTCAAAGCATGAAGAGAACCACATCTTACATACTCAGGGACAAGGATGAGAATATGCAGGTGTGAAACTTACTAAAAACACATGACTATCTGAACAGTCATGGACAAAATTATTCAATTCAAGACTTTTCTTAAGAACCACTATGTTCTTTTACACTCTGAACTACACTAAATTAGGAGTTTGATCCTTTGGCATTTTGGATAGTCATATGCTTTGACTTCAAAAGGGCATCTCAACACTAATGGAGTGCAACAAAAAGGTGTCAGATGAGCTTCAATATAGACACTGTACCTAGAGAAAAATCATCTAAATTATGCAAAAGCAATGCTGAAACTGAAGCTAGAAGTTGCAATAAAGTAAGAGATCCTTAAGTTAACACAGTTCTCTAAAAACAGACTCAACATGTTGCTACAAAAACCAAAAACCACCAGTGAAACATAAAAGTATCATTTTTCAACTATAAATAAAATTTTGTTACACTCACATGTCAAGTACTGTGGCACTAGTCTTCACACCTCAAAAAAATTGTAGTAGAATCAGAGAATATAAAGAGAATGACAACTAAGAAGGTGAAGAGAACAAAGAGATTAAGGTGGATGAAGCTGCTCACATTTGAGGAAGACTGGATGACTTCGATTGCACTTTACAACATAAAGGACAGAATGTGTGAAAACTTATTCACTGCATCCTGAAACACTACAGTTGGAAGTTATCTCTTAAGGGACACTGGATTCAGGTAGAAAAAAGTAGTAGTATACTTTTCAGTTTAAGAACTTCCCAATCTTGCTTCCACAAAAAGTTGTAGAGGCTGACAGTGTATGTTGGGTCAAAAAGGTATTCAATAAATTCACAGACATTAGGTCTATAAATAGATATAGGCAGAGCTGTATTTCTACTACCCCAGATATAATTCTGGGTACTGATAGAGGATAAAAACTGGAGACATTGACAAGGCTGACATGCTTTTCCTGAACAGCCTTTCCTACTGTTGTACTGCTACATGAACCAGTAATCTGATCCAGTGGGGTATTTCTTATGGTAGTTGTCAGCCTATATAAAGAGACTGAGGAACATCCGAAAAGGCAGAAATGCTTCACCAGGGTTTGTTTTTTTTTAAAACACATTCTCCAATTTCAGTAAAAGTCTTACAGAGTGTGGGGGGGTATGATTTTTTCATTCGCTGTTCATAAAGGAATCTTCATTTTGTTGTATATTTACATAGCAATCTCTCTTCCAAAGTGTTAAAAGAACAACAACAAAGAAAATCCCACGAACCCATAGCCCAAACCACCAACAATCTACCTAATTTCAAAATTCCCCATGAGATCTTCCAATGCTTGCTGG
>VWZI01022081.1:1000-41885 GCA_013396835.1 Psilopogon haemacephalus
GCACTTAGTGCCATGGGTTAGTTAATTGGAAGGGTTAGGTGATAGGTTGACTCCATGATCCTAGAGGCTGGATGAGGCACTTAGTGCCATGGGTTAGTTAATTAGAAGGGTTAGGTGATAGGTTGGACTTGATGATCCTAGAGGCTGGATGAGGCACTTAGTGCCATGGGTTAGTTAATTAGAAGGGTTAGGTGATAGGTTGGACTTGATGATCCTAGAGGCTGGATGAGGCACTTAGTGCCATGGGTTAGTTAATTAGAAGGGTTAGGTGATAGGTTGGACTTGATGATCCTAGAGGCTGGATGAGGCACTTAGTGCCATGGGTTAGTTAATTAGAAGGGTTAGGTGATAGGTTGGACTTGATGATCCTAGAGGCTGGATGAGGCACTTAGTGCCATGGGTTAGTTAATTAGAAGGGTTAGGTGATAGGTTGGACTTGATGATCCTAGAGGCTGGATGAGGCACTTAGTGCCATGGGTTAGTTAATTAGAAGGGTTAGGTGATAGGTTGGACTTGATGATCCTAGAGGCTGGATGAGGCACTTAGTGCCATGGGTTAGTTAATTAGAAGGGTTAGGTGATAGGTTGGACTTGATGATCCTAGAGGCTGGATGAGGCACTTAGTGCCATGGGTTAGTTAATTAGAAGGGTTAGGTGATAGGTTGGACTTGATGATCCTAGAGGCTGGATGAGGCACTTAGTGCCATGGGTTAGTTAATTAGAAGGGTTAGGTGATAGGTTGGACTCCATGATCCTAGAGGCTGGATGAGGCACTTAGTGCCATGGGTTAGTTAATTGGAAGGGTTAGGTGATAGGTTGGACTCCATGATCCTAGAAATCTTTCCCAACCTGGTTAATTCTGTGATTCTCTGCTCTTCCAGTTAGATGCTGCTGTGTCAGGGTCTGAGTAGGCTTCCCTGGAGTGGAAGAGCAACACCCTGTGGTGCACACTCCTTGGAGCAGACGGGTGGGAGGTGTTGTGAGCAGCCTGTTTATATGTCATTATCTGAAGTAACAAACCTGCCCTGCAGCAAAACCCAAGGTCTGCTGTTCAGGGGATCCAGAGCACTCATTTTGCAAAGGAGTTTTCTAAACATCTTTCTCCCCCCGTGGCTCCCACAGGAGGAGTGTGCCCAACGCTGCCTTTGTAAGCTGTTCCCACACAGGCAGCAACAACAACACCACCACCAGGAAGCAGCAGCTAACAAGCCCCCTCCAAATCATTTTCCTCTGCAAAGAGTGTAGCTGAGCTTCCCTGGGACAAATTAACTGCTGGGGAAGAGGGCTCCAGGGAATGATTAAAAAAAAAATGTTCATTTGAGAGCTGTTTCAAGGGGCCATTGGCTGCCTTGACAGCTGGAATGTGCTGGAAATGTGGCTTACCAAAAAGGCATCCAAGCTTTTCTTCAGCCCTTTGGGATGGACTACTCCTTGGTAGCTGCTCCAGGGAGAGATGCAATGTCCAAAGAATTCTCTCTCTTCCCTTTGCTCAACACTTAGGATGCCACTTTGGACAGGTGTGCTAAGGGCGAATAGCAGCAGAGAAGGGCAGCAAGGCTGGGGGGGGCCTGGAGCACAGCCCCAAGAGGAGAGGCTGAGGGAGCTGGGGCTGTGCAGCCTGCAGAAGAGGAGGCTCAGGACAGACCTCATTGCTGTCTACAGCTACCTGAAGGGAGGTTGTAGCCAGGTGGGGTTGGGCTCTGCTCCCAGGCAACCAGCAACAGAATGAGGGGACACAGCCTCAAGTTGTGCCAGGAGAGGTATATGGGAGTAAATATTTAGCATGCTGTGGATTTTACTGCTGCTTAAGGCACTGTAGTGAGAATTGTGTTTCCTGCTTCTCCAACCTGCTCATCAGCACCTCCTCAAGGCTAGCAAAGATACATGAATGGAGAAGATCCATTCATGAACCCAATAATGCTGCTTGATCCAAGAGCAAGTGCATACGAGAGTAAATATTTAGCATGCTGTGGATTTTACTACTGCCTATGGCACTGTAGTGAGAATTGTATCTCCTACTACTCCAGCCTGCTCATCAGCACCTCCTCAAGGCTAGCAAAGACACATGAATGGAGAAGTTGCCACTCAACAACATTGCTTGATCCAAGAGCAGGTGTATATGAGAGTAAATATTTAGCATGCGGTGGATTTTACTACTGCCTAAGGCACTGTAGTGAGAATTGTGTTTCCTCTTAGTCCAACCTACTTATCAGCACCTCCACAAAGCTAGTAAAGATACATGAATGGAGAGGATCCATTCATGAACCCAATAATGTTGCTTGATCCAAGAGCAGGTGCATATGAGAGTAAATATTTAGCATGCTGTGGATTTTACTACTGCCTATGGCACTGTAGTGAGATTTGTGTTTCCTACTACTCCAACCTGCTCATCAGCACCTCCTCAAGGCTAGCAAAGATACATGAATGGAGAGGATCCATTCATGAACACAATGATGCTGCTTAATCCCAGAGCAGGTGCATATGAGAGTAAATATTTAGAGCTGTGGATTTTATTACTGCCTATGGCACTGCAGTGAGATTTGTGTTTCCTGCTTCTCCAACCTGCTCATCAGCATCTCCTCAAGGCTAGCAAAGATACATGAATGGAGAGGATCCATTCATGAACCCAATGATGCTGCTTAATCCCAGAGCAGGTGCATATGAGAGTAAATATTTACTATTCTGTGGATCTTATTACTACTGCTTGTGGCACGGTAGTGAGAATTGTGTTTCCTCCTACAGCTTGGAAAATTGCTGCTGCCTTGCTTGTGAGTCAAGAGTAAAAGGACATTCCAAGGAAGTCTGCAATTGGATGAGGTCATCCATTCACTTCTGCTTTGATTTCTTTTGTTTTTATCATTTACAGGGGGAAAACTCTAATCAAGGAGCTCCTTTACTTCTAGGTTACTCTGTCAGTTAGATTTTTCCTTGGGCTGGAACCAGATCGTCTCCAGATGTCCCTTCCAATCCCCACCTTCCTGTGGTCCTCTGAACAAACTGAGGCAACCCCCAAAGTGCTTTGAAGCCAAGCACCAGCTGTGGGGTGCTGATGACTCTGGGTGGCTGCAGATCTTTTCCTGACCTGGCAGCACAGTTGCAGGCAAGATGCTTTAAAGGAAACAAGAGGAAAAGTGGATTAGCAGATATTTCTGAGGGCATTTGGGGATCTCTCCAGCAGGGTCGTTTGTGAACCCTGACCAGAAAGAGGTTTTGTGCATCCTAACTGCTGGCCTCTGAGCCAAGGCTTGGAAGGGGGAAGCTGTGGGGTTCAACACCCTGATAGCAACGAACAGGAAACCTCATCCTTAGGGATGCTTTCTAGACTCACAGGCTCTTAGAACTCATTCTTCAGTATGTTTTTTAATGAAAGGGACCATCTCGTGGTAGAACTTTGTTTAAATGGGGAAAGGAAATCTGTGTCATTAACATTTGTCCACCACTGTTTGGCCGCTCTGCATCTATCACATTTCTTCACTGGGTCGTTGTTCTCTAAGGCAGGCTCCAAGTTTCCCAGGGGTTTCTCAGAGGGGGAAATGTGGATTAGAGCTTCCCAGAAGGAGAAATGTGGACTAAAGCTTCCCAAAGGTTTCTGAGGTGGGGCAATGTGGATTAGAGCTTCCCAGAGGTTTCTCAGAGGTGGAAATGTGGACTGCAGCTTCCCAGAGGTTTCTCAGAGGGAGAAATGTGGACTAAAGCTTGCTGGAGGCTTCTCATATGGGGAAATGTGGATTAGAGCTTCCCAGAGGTTTCTCTGAGAGGGAAATGTGAATTACAGCTTTCCAGAGGTTTCTCAGAGGGGGAGATGTGAATTACAGCTTCCCAGAGGAGGAAATGTGAATTACAGCTTTCCAGAGGTTTCTCAGAGGGGGAGATGTGAATTACAGCTTCCCAGAGGAGGAAATGTGAATTACAGCTTTCCAGAGGTTTCTCAGAGGGGGAAGTGTGGATTAGAGCTTCCCAGAGGTTTCTCAGAGGGGGAGATGTGAATTACAGCTTCCCAGAGGAGGAAATGTGGATTACAGCTTCCCAGAGGTTTATGAGATGGGGAAATGTGGATTACAGTTTCCCAGAGGCTTCTCAGATGGGGAAATGTGGATTACAGCTTCCCAGAAGCTTCTCAGATGGGGAAATGTGGATTACAGTTTGCCAGAGGTTTCTGAGATGGGGAAATGTGGATTAGATTTTCCCAGAGGTTTCTCAGAGGAGGAATTGTGGATTACAGCATCCCCGAGGTTTCTTGCCCTTGTTCCTTCACAAATTTCGGTGATGGATTTACCCACCAGCACTGTCACTGGGCACACTGGCATCCTTTAACAACAGGGATGAACTGGAATGCAGGAGGTTCCATTTGAGCATCAAAAAAACCCTATTTATTTTTTTTTTTACTGTGAGGGTGACCGAGCACTGACACAGTTTGACCAGGAAGGTTGCGGAGTCTCCATCCTTGAAGGTATTCCAAAGCCACCTGGAGGTGGCTCTGGCCAACAGGCTCTAGGTGAAGTTGTTTGAGCAGGGGGTTGGACCAGATGATCTCCAGAAGACCTTCCCAACCTCAGCCACTCTGTGATTCCGTGATTTTTCTTCAATATGGGAACATTACCAATCCTCTTTGTCATTCCTGTTGAAATTAAGCCTTAGCAACAGTCTTAATGGTTTAGAGGATGTGAGAAGTGTTTTGTTGCAAAGGTTGATGCAGGTATTTTGTTTGCTGCTTCCAAGTGCACACAACTGTGAAGTTCAGTCTCACTTACAAGGACAGCACAACATCATCTGCCAAGACTGGGCAGCCAAGTGTGTAATTACCTCAACCTGCAGCTCCTGCAAGCTGTCCCACTCCTCCTCGCTAGCTGAGTGGTTCTCAGATGGTGATGAAGGCTTCACTCCCCTTGTACATACCAAAGGGATGTCCCAGAAAGGAACTTCAGGGAAAAGAATTCATATTTAACTCCTTGTTAATGAAATTATGGCCAAGCACAAATCCAGGCTGGGCAGAGACTGGCTGGAGAGCAACCCTGAGGAAAAGGGCTTGGGGGTGCTGGTGGAGGAGAAGCTGAAGATGAGGCAGCAGTGTGCACTTGCAGCCCAGAAAGGCAAGCAGAGGCTGGGCTGCAGCAGGAGCAGTGTGGGCAGCAGGGCCAGGGAGGTGATTCTGCCCCTCTGCTCCATCTTGCTAAGACCCCCACCTGGAGTACTACATCCAGTCCTGGACCCCTGGGACAAGAGGGATGTGGACATGCTGGAATGTGTGCAGAGAAGGGCCACGAGGATGCTCAGAGGGCTGCAGCAGCTCTGCTGTGAGCACAGACTGAAAGAGTTGGGGTTGTTCAGGCTGGAGAAGAGAAGGCTGCCAGGGGACCTTCTTGTGGCCTTCCAGGATCTGAAGGGGCTGCAGAAAAGCTGGGGAGGGACTTTTTAGGGTGTCAGGTAGCAATAGGACTAGGGGGAATGGAGCAAAGCTGGAGGTGGGGAGATTCAGCCTGGATATGAGGAGGAAGTTGTTGAGCATGAGAGTGGTGAGAGGCTGGAATGGGTTGCCTCTGCAGGGAGGTGTTTGGGGCCAGATCCCTGGAGGTGTTTTTGTCCAGGCTGGCAGAGGCTGTGGGCAGCCTGCTCTAGGGTAGGGTGTCCCTGGGCATGGCAGGGGGGTTGGAACTGGCTGATCCTTGTGGTCCCTTCCAAACCTGACTGATTCTTTGATTCTATGAAAGTGTAAGACCAGACTTCAAATGAGCAACAAACAGCTCCCAGAAACACATGAAACATTCATCACATAATTGGTTTTCACCCTGCTCCTCCTCAGCAAGGCAAAATAATCACTCTGTGCCCGAGCTCTGGGAGAATCTACATTAGAGATAACAGCATTGAGGCAGAGATGTAAAAAAAAAAACCCCAAGAACATGTAACACAACAGCTGCCTGGTGGAGAGGGAAAGGACCCTTGATCGAGGGGGCTTGCAGATAGAGCTGAATAATAAATTGATGATGTGCTCACAGCCAGCTTGGGGAAATGTTTATCACCCTTCCAAATCACAGCACGCCTGAATGTGAAGCTGAGAATGTGCTTGCTTATCTCAGGCTCCCTGGGACAATATATTCCAGGCACCTAATAAAAAAAAAAAACAAAAAAACAAAAAACAGCATAACAGTTTCCTTTGCTGGAGAACCATTTGAAGGCTACACCACAGGACTGGATGAATTTTGTCAGGGAAGAATAGCCTTGGCCATTTTCATCTTCATTTGTGCAGCAAGAGCAGAGCTGGTTTTTTTCTTTCCCCCTCTCCCCTCAACTAAAGAGTGCAGATTCACTCTCTCATAACCACTAATGGTGGCACAGGGAGAAAAGAGTTAGGGGAATTCAGCAAGTTTGCTGAGCATCCCAAGCTGTGTGGTGCAGCAGCCAGGCTGGAGGGCAGGGATGGCCTCCAGAGGGACCTGCACAGGCTGCAGAGGTGGGCACAAGCCAACCTCAGGAGGTTCAACAAGGCCAAAGGCAAGGTCCTGCAGCTGGGTGGAGGCAATGGCAAACAGCAGTGCAGGCTGGGCAGGGAGTGGCTGGAGAGCAGCCCTGAGGAGAGGGACTTGAGGGTGCTGGTGGAGGAGAAGCTGAAGATGAGGCAGCAGTGTGCACTTGCAGCCCAGAAAGCCAAGCAGAGGCTGGGCTGCAGCAGGAGCAGTGTGGGCAGCAGGGCCAGGGAGGTGATTCTGCCCCTCTGCTGTGCTCTGCTGAGAGCCCACCTGGAGTAGTGCATCCAGTGCTGGAGCCCCTGGGACAAGAGGGATGTGGAGATGCTGGAGTGTGTCCAGAGAAGGGCCATGAGGATGCTCAGAGGGCTGCAGCAGCTCTGCTATGAGGACAGGCTGAGACAGTTGGGGCTGTGCAGCCTGCAGAATAAAAGGCTTCCAGTAGACCTTAGAGCAACCTTCCAGTATCTGAAGGGGCCTACAGGAGGTTTGGGGAGGGACTGTTCACAAGGTTTTGTAAAGACAGGATGAGGGGGAATGGGTTTAAATTGGCAGAGGGGAGATTTTAATGGGATGTTAGGGGGAAGTTGTTTGCAGTGAGGGTGGTGAGACACCTGGGTATCCAAGAAATGAAGAACAAAAAGCAGCTGATGGGAAAAGTGCTGTCTTGTCCTCTGCCACATGCCAGTGTGTGAAGGCAACAGGGATATTAGGTCTCTTTTCTGCCTTGGATGATCTCTTTTTTATAGGAAATATATTCCCTCCCTCTTTAGGAGGAAGTTGTTTGCAGTGAGGGTGATGAGACACTGGCACAGGTTGCCCAGGGAGGTTGTGGCTGCTCCCTCCCTGGAGGTGTTCCAAGCCAGGTTGGCTGAAGCTTTGAGTGACCTGTTCTAGTGGGAGGTGTCCCTGCCTATGGCACAGGGGGGTTGGAACTGGCTGAACTTTGAAGTCCCTTCCAACCTTAACCATTCCATGATTCTATACTGACAAAATTTGCTGCTGCTGCTATAAACCTATTGCAGTGCAATAAGGACAAAGGCCACTTGTGAAGAATTGGAAAAACACTTGAGAAGACTGAATGAGAAATGAAAACCACCAAATAATTTCACTGTGGACAAACCTGTGGTGAAAGGAGAGATGGATGTAAAGGTGGGTGCCTGAAAACACAGCTGATGGGCTCTCCTTAAGCCATTACTGCACAAGTGAGAGCTTGCTATTACAGCAATGACTCTATAAAACCAGCAGCTCCCAGCTCAGCAGTAATCAAAAACTGTTAAGTCAAACTCTAAGAACCATTAGGAGAGACAGAAAGAGCTAAATAGATCATTAAAACGAAACAGAAACTCATGGTCTTCCCAGACTCTGAGTACCATCAACTATTCAGCCACTCAATAGGCAGAAGTGATAGATTATAGAATCTATAGAATCATAGAATGTTTCAGGTTGGAAGAGACCTCAAAGATCATCCAGTTCCAACCCCCCCGTGCCATAGGCAGGGACACCTCCCACTAGATCACGTTGCTCAAGACCTCATCCAGCCTGGCCTTGAACACATCCAGGGAGGGAGCAGCCACAACCTCCCTGGGCAACCTGTTCTGGTGTCTCACCACCCTCACTGTGAAGAACTTTCTCCTAACATCCCATTTAAATCTCCCCTCTGCCAGTTTGAACCCATTCCTCCTCGTCCTGTCATTCCAAGACCTTGTGAATAGTCCCTCCTCAGCCTTCCTGTAGCCCCCTTCAGATACTGGAAGGTTGCTATAAGGTCTCCTTGAAGCCTTCTCTTCTCCAGGCTGAAAAGCCCCAACTCTCTCAGCCTGTCCTCATAGCAGAGCTGCTGCAGCCCTCTGATCATCTTTATGGCCTCCTCTGGACTCCCCCCAGCAGTTCCATGTCCTTCTTGTGCTGGGAGCTCCAGAACTGCACACAGTACTGCAGGTGGGGTCTGAGGAGAGCAGAGCAAAGGGGCAGAATCCCCTCCCTTGCCCTGCTGCCCACAGCTTCTCTTGCTGCAGCCCAGCACACAGTTGCTGTCTGGGCTGTGTGTGCACACTGCAGGCTCATGTTGAGCTTCTCATCTACCCAGACCCCCAGGTCCTTTTCCTCAGGACTGAGGAATTATAGTTAGAAATGCTACCCAGAAGGGCAATGAGGACAGTTAGAGGCAGGGAGGGCTTTCCATGCTAAGTGCAATTGCACAGAATGGGTCTCTTCATCCCAGAAAGATGAATGGAGGGATTGGACAGAGGTCTAGAGAACTGTCTTGAGAAGAGGACTGAGGAAGGACTTGTTTGCTCACCAAATAAGTTTCTATCTAGCAGTGCTGGGCTAGGAAAGGCAATTCTGCTGCTGTCTGAGGCAAGCCTTGGAACTTCTTGCTGAAAGAGATCATCCTGAAGGGCAGAAGTTAGAACTCAAGGCAGTTCTAACTCCCCTGTATCCCTTGTACTCCCTTCTGTTGTGTCTAACAAGATATTATAGAACCATAGAATCATCAGTCAGGGTTGGAAGGGACCACAAGGACCATCCAGTTCCAACCCCCCACCCATGCCCAGGGACACCCTACCCTAGAGCAGGCTGCCCACAGCCTCTGCCAGCCTGGCCAAAAACACCTCCAGGGATGTGGCCCCAAACACCTCCCTGGGCAACCCCAAATATTTTCCTCCCTGCTGTCAGTGTTCAGAAGCTTTCTCCATTTAAGATGGCTTCTGATGCCTAAGTGGGACTGTCAGGAAGGAGTTGTCTCACTCCTGGATTGTTCTTTGGCAAAGTATAATTTAAGCAGGTTGCCAATAGCACAAACCTGCCCCCAAACCTAGAATCATAGGATAGAATCCTAGAATCAGTCAGGGTTGGAAAGGACCACAAGGATCAGCCAGTTCCAACCCCCCACCCATGCCCAGGGACACCCTACCCTCGAGCAGGCTGCCCACAGCCTCTGCCAGCCTGGCCAAAAACACTTCCAGGGATCTGGCCCCAAACACCTCCCTGGGCAACCTGTTCCAGGTTCACCACTTTCATGGTGAAGAACTTCCTCCTCACATCCAGTCTGAATCTCCTCACCTTCATCTTTGCTCCATCCCCCCTAGTCCTGTCCCTCCCTGTTATCCTAAAAAGTCCCTCCCCAGCTTTCTTGTAGGAGATGTGCTGCGAAGGTAAACTTGGCTCTTCCTCCAGGAACCCTACCTCTGCCTTTGGTGATTCATGGTACTCAGATGAAATCTTTGCATTTCATAATCCCCCTTCCAGAGCTCCTGCCGATTTTAGAGCCCACAGACTCGAGAGGCCAGGGATTTTAGGCTCCACAGTCACCAAGCAACTCTGCAGGCCACCTACGTGGCTGGTGGGCAGAGCAGCATCCACCCTCCTGTCTCACTCCTGCTTCTTGAACATTCTACATTTAATACTCAACTTTTCCATTTTCTGTCTTTTTTTTTTTTCCTTCTTTTTTTTTTTCTTTTTCCTTCTTTTTTTTTTCCTTTTTTTTTTTTTTTTTTTTTTTTAACCTGAAAGACAAACACATGCAGCTTTGATGCTCCTGCCACAAGACCCTTCCACCTCATTTCCCTCTGCTCCTGGACCGCAGGGAAAGCGAGTTTGTGACCAGCGAGTTGCTTTTAAGTGATGGAGAGCTTCACTCACAGGCATTTCTGGCAGCTCAGCTGATCTGTGGCTAAGTGGCAGCATGCCCACGTTTGGCCTGAGGCGAGTGCAAAGCCAATTATCTCACGTAATTAGCTTAGCTTTGCTCTTTATTAATGTTTATGAAATAGCAAGTTTGGGGTTTTTAAATTAAGCCTTGGGACTCGAAGCCGTTTTGAAGCTGGGATCCCAGGCTTTGCTTCCCAGCACTGTCAGCCAGCCCCCATCTCAATGCTGAAATTGCTCTTTCCCTCTGTCAGGGACTGAAAGTTGGGCTCTCGTTTTCTTGTTTCCTTTTAATTCGTTGAAGCAGCTCAGTTGTGTTCCCAAGGTTATTCTGGTGCCTGTGCACATAATAATAGCTGTTTCCACTGCAGGATCAACACCAGGTCACAAAGAGGTGGTGAGGAGGACAGGAGAAGCTCTTGAACCCTGTGACCACAAAAGCAGAACTCCCAGGGACAAGAGTTCAACAATTTTGAACGAGGGAAACAATCAAATCATAGAATAATGCAATAGGTTGGGTTGGAATAGACCTTAAAGATCATCTGGCTCCAACCCTCCTGCCACAGGCATAAACACCTCCCACTAAAGCAGGCTGATCAAGACCTGATCCAACCTGACCTGCAAGGGGGCATCCACAGCCTCCCTGGGCAACCTGTGCCAATCAATTCTCCATTAAATTTATGATTCAGGACTTTTTAAAGTATG
Source organism: Psilopogon haemacephalus (assembly GCA_013396835.1). Lineage (NCBI taxonomy): Eukaryota > Metazoa > Chordata > Aves > Piciformes > Megalaimidae > Psilopogon > Psilopogon haemacephalus. Next base: position 11,817 of record VWZI01022081.1, read on the forward strand.
CAGTAGTAGAATCATAGGATAGAATCACAGAATCAGTCAGGGTTGGAAGGGACCACAAGGATCAGCCAGTTCCAACCCCCCTGCCATGCCCAGGGACACCCTACCCTAGAGCAGGCTGCCCACAGCCTCTGCCAGCCTGGCTGAAAATACCTCCAGGGATCTGGCCCCAAACACCTCCCTGCAGGGGCAACCCATTCCAGGCTCTCACCACTCTCATGCTCAACAACTTCCTCCTCACCTCCAGTCTGAATCTCCCCACCTCCAGCTTTGCTCCATTCCCCCTAGTCCTGTCACTACCTGACAGCCTAAAAGGCACTAAACATTTCTTAGGTTCTTATGACCTCTCCTCTTGCTTCTGTTTCTCTCTCTGAAGAATCTGAGAGATTTTTGCCCCTATTTTATCTTGTTTTTACTGGTCTAGCACAAGATTCTTTTTACACCTTATGTGAGCATATGAACCTATGTATAGATTCAAAGCTGGAGGTGGGGAGATTGAGCCTGGAGATGTGGAGGGAGTTGTTGAGTATGAGAGTGGTGAGAGTCTGGAATGGGTTGTCCAGGGGGGTGGTTGGGGCTACATCCCTGGAGGTGTTTAAGGGCAGGCTGGATGAGTCTATGAGCAGCCTGATGTAGGGTAGGGTGTCCCTGGGCATGGCAGGAGGATTGGAACTAGATGATCCCTGTGATCCCTTCCAACCCTGACTGCTTCTCTGATTCTACTTGGAGCAAGCTGGCACGATCTCTGTCTCAGTGGAGCAGCATGTGTCAGCTCTTCCAAGTTTTGGACTGAACTTAACACTCCCTGCCTGTTAGGAGACAACTAAAAGTTCTCAGGACAACTGGAAGCAGGACTCGTTCCAAGAATCCTCATTAGGGGACATCCCCATCCTAACATCTGGGCTGATGCTACCTCATCAGGATGCTTCCTATTCCTTCCCTACAGAGCTCCTCCGCATCCTCAGATTTAACACTGACCACATCGTACTTTCAACACTGCTATGGTCCCTGCTGCAGAGAGAGGAGCTCCTTGGTCTGCCTGATGGAACTTTTTTTGTGCTCTTTGAAAGCAGTGCCAGCTGGAATATTCAGCCTCTGGGTGTCCAGCAAGCAGCCTTTTCCATTTCCTTGGTGAAATCCTCCTGGCTGCAGAAACCCACACATACAAACGAGGAATGATGCAGACTGGGATCTTGCAGGCTGGAATTTTCAGAGTGGAGGACAAGGGACAAAATGGCAGGCCCCAGGAGATGTGGTTTCCCCTCCTCCAAGTGTCAGTCAGGTCAACTCCTCTCTTAAGTTGGTGATGTTCCACAGCAGTGCTAAATTGATGTCCGCAGGCAGTTTGTGCCAGCAGCACTCTCCCCTTTATCAGACAGCTGCTTTCAGAGGTGCAGGCTGCTGGATTTCCAAAACAATCTTGTTTTGGAAGAAAAAAAAAAACAAAAAAAAACCCAAAAAAGTGATGGAGGAATAGGTTTAAGGCTTTGTGGATAAAGTAGTCCACACTCAGTTGCTGGCAGGAGTGCCTGACTCCATCATTTGCATGTATTTCTAATTCGTGGCTTGTCGCTTCCTGCTTCCTAATTTAGAAAGCTTGAAAGTCCCGGATTTAGGGCCAGATTCTCAGCTCTTTCTTGGCTGAAGGCACACTGATTCACCCACAGTTAGCAACATGGCCCACAGACTTTCTGAGCAGGCTAAAAGGAGAGAACCTTGTCCTAAAAGGATGTTATGGTACTGAGGTCGCTGTGCTGGGATCAGCTCAACAAAGTAAGGCATCTAAAAAGGGAGAACCTTGTCCTAAAAGGATGTTATGGTAGTGGGGTTGCTGTGCTAGGATCAGCTCAACAGAGTAAGGCATCTAAAAAGGGAGAACCATGTCCTAAAATGATGTTATGGTACTGGGGTTGCTGTGCTGGGATCAGCTTAACAGAGTAAGGCTGCTGAAAGGACAGAACCTTGTCCTAAAGGGATGTTGTGTTACTTGGGTAGCTGTGCTGGGATCAGCATGGCAGAGTAAGGCTGCTGAAAGGAGAGAACCTTGTCCTAAAGGGATGTTGTGTTACTTGGGTAGTTGTGCTGGGATCAGCTTAGCAGAGTAAGGCTGCTGAAAGGACAGAACCTTGTCCTAAAGGGATGTTGTGTTACTTGGGTAGTTATGCTGGGATCAGCTTAGCAGAGTAAGGCTGCTGAAAGGACAGAACCTTGTCCTAAAGGGATGTTGTGTTACTTGGGCAGCTGTGCTGGGATCAGCTTAGCAGAGTAAGGCTTACTGAAAGGACAGAACCTTGTCCTAAAGGGACCTTCCACTTAGTCCAGGTTGCTCAAAGCCTCACCAAGCCTGGCCTTAAACACTTGGTGACAGCTGCTAGAGAGAAAGCTCAGCTCAGTTTGCCCTGTCTAAGGTATCTGCCAAAATCGGCTCCAGCAGCAGTTTGCAGGGGAATATGTGACAAAGTTTTAGTGCTCTTCAGTGCTGTTTTCTTTTTAATCCTACAATCATTTTTGTGGGAAGAGACCTTTAAGATCACCGTGATCAACCCTGTGACAATAACAGGACCATTATTAGCATTGCTGTCTAATTGCAAAGTGATCAAATGCAGATTGTGGTCTGCCAAAAATGACCCCCCCAACTTCTCACCTCTCCAGAGCTCTGCAGGGACCCCATACATACGAAGAGTTTGTGGGGATGCACAAGGCATTGTTGTGTTCTGTAGATGCATTTTTCCAGGTCTCGCCCTCTCAGGTTCCTGCTGAGTGTCTCCTGCTTGCCAGCAAAAGAAAAGATTTCACATTTCACTCCTGCTTTTCCACCTCAGCAGAATCATTTTTAAGAGGGCATGAAAAGAAGCAGCCTTGCCACTTCCTTCCCTTAACCTTTAAAGGGACTTTTGTCTTGCCATTGAACTCTGTTTGCGCTTTGTCGTTTGAAAGGGCTGCTAGGAAAGTGGCATTTAGAAGCCAATTCAGGGTCCTGATAAAAGAAGCTGGTGGTTGAAAGGACCTCTGTCACCAAGCCCTCTCCCTGGCTCAGCTGCTGCTATTTGCTGAGGTCTCAGCAGATTGTTCTTTCTTGCTTTTCTCATTGATCTATCTCGTTTCTTATTCCAGTGCCTTTCTCAGTCAAGGATACATATATAGAGTCATAGAATCATAGAATCATTCAGGGATGGAAGGGACGACAAGGATCAGCCAGTTCCAACCCCCCTGCCATGCCCAGGGACACCCTACCCTACAGCAAGCTGCCCACAGCCTCTGCCAGCCTGGCTGCAAACACCTACAGGGATGTGGCCCCAACCACCCCCCTGGGCAACCCATTCCAGGTTCTCACCACTCTCATGCTCAACAGCTTCAACACCAAATTCTGCCATACTCTTCCTCATCAAAAACTGCTCTGCTGGTTGCAAAGAAAAGACTCTTATTATAATCATAATGTCATAGAATCAGCCAGGTTGGAAGAGACCCCCAAGCTCATCCAGACCAACCTAGCACCCAGCCTTATCCAATCAACTAGACCATGGCACTAAGTGCCCCATCCAGGCTTTGCTTGAACACCTCCAGGATGGTGACTCCACCACCTCGCTGGGCAGCCCATTCCAATGCCAATCACTCTCTCTGGCAAGAAATTCCTCCTAACATAGAATCACAGAATCATAGAATTAAGCAGTCATGGTTGGAAGGGGCCACAAGGATCAGCCAGTTCCAACCCCCCTGCCATGCCCAGGGACACCCTACCCTAGAGCAGGCTGCCCACAGCCTCTGCCAGCCTGGCCAAAAACACCTCCAGGGATCTGACCCCAAACACCTCCCTGGACAACCCATTCCAGGCTCTCACCACTCTCATGCTCAACAACTTCCTCCTCACATCTCTCTCTTAACTCCCACAGGAAAAAAAAGCAACAACCAATGTTCTCTGAGTCCGTGGGCTCTGTGCTGATCCCAGACTGTTGTATTCTTCCCTCATTTTTCACCCTGCACTCGCAGCTGACTGTGAAGCAGTTGGGAAGAGAGAGGATGAATGCTCTTAGGAACATGGGAATGCTGATGTTGTCCAGCTCCATGTGGGTCTCTTGTTGCATGTAACCCTTCCTTCAGCAGTACTGTGTCAAGGGTCATGGGGCCCTGAGCAATGTGATACAGTTGGAGATGTCCCTGCTCATTGCGGGTCCAGGGAGGTGATTCTCCCCCTCTACTCCATCCTGCTGAGACCCCACCTGGAGTACTGTGTTCAGTTCTGGAGCACTGTGTTCAGTTCTGGAGCCCCTGGGACAAGAGGGATGTGGAGATGCTGGAGGTGTGCAGAGAAGGGTCAGGAGAATGCTGAGAGGGTTGCAGCACCTCTGCTGTGAGCACAGCCTGGAAGAGTTGGGGCTGTGCAGGCTGGAGAAGAGGAGGCTCCCAGGGGACCTTCTTGTGGCCTTCCAGGATCTGGAGGGAGCCTACAGAAAAGCTGGGAAGGGACTTTGGAGGCTATAAGGTAGTGACAGGACTAGGGGGAATGGAGCAAAGATAGAGGTGGAGAGATTCAGCCTGGATGTGAGGAGGAAGTTTTTGAGCATGAGAGTGGTGAGAGCCTGGAATGGGTTGCCCAGGGGGGAGGTTTGGGTCACATCCCTGGAGGTGTTTTTAGCCAGGCTGGCAGAGGCTGTGAGCAGCCTGCTCTAGGGTAGGGTGTCCTTGGGCATGGCAGGGGGGTTGGAACTGGCTGATCCTTGTGGTCCCTTCCATCCCTGCCTGATTCTATGATTCTGTGACCTCTTCAGGGCATAACAGATGGGACTTTGAAAGGCTTAAATGTGGCAGCTCTCTGAACTGGTGATAACATCTGAATGGAAGAAGAGCAGCAAAAGAATCCCATCAGGACAGAACAGAGGTTTGGGTGAGGAACAGAAATAGCTGGGACAGATGCACTGAGGTGCTGAGGGTGAAGTCTGGCAGTGGCAGAGCAACTATGATGTGACTGTCGGAGGCAAGATAAACACAGAGCATCATAGTTCTCACCCTGCCTGCTCTTTGCTAGAAGTTTGTTATATTGAGTAGGGCCCTTTCTCAGACCAAGCTGCATTTGGATTCTTGGAAACTTGACAAAAATGTCTCCTGAGAACTGGCCCGTTTCCTCTCTTTCCCAGCTGACCTTTTAATGAGGGCTCATTTTGCTTCCATAAGCTGAGAACAGAGTGTTCAAGAGCAGCACAAGATGTGCATTGTCTTTCTAGGATTTCTCCTCCAGTTCATTCTTTGTAGATTTCTACTTTCTAGGGGCCAAACCCCAGAAGAGTTATCCTTACCTTCAGTGAGAGGTGAGGAACCAGCAGACTGGTAACCCTTAAAAGCACTGTTCTTCTCAGAGGTCTTCAAATACTCACCTGTTCATTATGTCTTCTTTCACAACTTAGCACAAGTCTTTCACTTGGAACATTTCATAGAATCCTAGAATCAGTCAGGGTTGGAAGGGACCACAAGGATCAGCCAGTTCCAACCCCCCTGCCATGCCCAGGGACACCCTACCCTAGAGCAGGCTGCCCACAGCCTCTGCCAGCCTGGCCAAAAACACCTCCAGCAATCTGGCCCCAAACCCCTCCCTGCAGGGGCAACCCATTCCAGCCTCTCACCACTCTCATGCTCAACAACTTCCTCCTCACCTCCAGCCTCAATCTCCCCACCTCCAGCTTTGCTCCCTCCCCCCTAGTCCTGTCACTACCTGATAGCCTAAAAAGTCCCTCCCCAGCTTTTCTGTAGGCTCCCTTCAGATGGTGGAAGGCCACAAGAAGGTCACCTGGGAGCCTCCTCTTCTCCAGCCTGCACAGCCCCAACTCTTTCAGTCTGTGCTCATAGCAGAGCTGCTGCAGCCCTCTCAGCATCCTCATGTCCCTTCTCTGCACACCTCCAGCATCTCCACATCCCTCTTGTCCCAGGGGTCCAGCACTGGATGCACTATTCCAGGTGTCCTCTCAGCAGAGCACAGCAGAGGGGCAGAATCACCTCCCTTGCCCTGCTGCCCACACTGCTCCTGCTGCAGCCCAGCCTCTGCTTGCCTTTCTGGGCTGCAAGTGCACGCTGCTGCCTCATCTTCAGCTTCTCCTCCACCAGCATCTCCAAGTCCCTCTCCTCAGGGCTACTCTCCAGCCACTCACTGCCCAGCCTGAATTTGTGCTTGGCATTGCCTTGACCCAGCTGCAGGACCTTTCACTTGATCTTGTTGAACTTCCTGAGGTTTGCTTGTGCCCACCTCTCCATCCTGTCCAGGTCTCTCTGCATGCCATCCCTTCTCTCCAGCCTGGCTGCTGCACCACACAACTTGATGTGTTCCTAGGTTTGAAAGAGGCTTTTACTGTATAGATGTCACATCTGCAAGAGTAACCCAGTGGGGTGTCCATGCCTGTGGCAGGGGGCTTAGATCTGGATGATCCTTGTGGTCCCTGATGTGTTCCTAGGTTTGAAAGAGGCTCTTACTGTATAGATGTCACATCTACAAGAGTAACCCAGTGGGGTGTCCCTACCCGTGGCAGAGGGCTTAGATCTGGATGATCCTTGTGGTCCCTTCCAGCCCTGACTGATTCTGTGATTCTGTGAATGTTTAGTGGATGCTTTGGGGCAGAACCTCAAGGAAGACCTGATCTAGTGGGAGGTGTCTCTGCCTATGGCACAGGGGGGTTGGAACTGGCTGATCTTTGAGGTCTCTTCCACCCTAAACCATTCTATGATTCTATGACAGTTGCAGTGACTGAAGGCAGGGTCCGTAGGGCTCCTTCAGGTCACAGACTGGGCTGGCAGAGGCTTTCCCAAGGCAGTTGGCACATCCATCTCACGAGCTGGAAGAGAAAACAGTCTCCAGGCAAACCACCAGCTCAGCTCTGCACAAACACAACTCCGGGGGCACGTTGCAAACTGGATTCTAGGGTTGTCTCATGTCAACAGCTAATTACTGCCATGCATAAAGTCCCTGGGATGGTGAGATATGAGAGAGTGAGCCTATCCATCTTCTGGTTGCTCCAGATAAGGATCACAGGCTTCACAGACGTGGCACTGGGTCCCTATATTTAGAGAAGCAGAAGTTTACCCACTGAAGATATTTCTGCTGCATACATTTTATTTGCCTCACGCACTTAAAATAGAAAATTTATGGCCAGTGCCATTCCGTGGAGGAGAGAATTAAATCACATCGGTAATGACTTCACCTCCTGCTTCCATGAGAATCACAGAGTCATAAAATAACAGAATGCACTGCCTTGGAAGGGACCTCTAAGGGTCATCTAGTCCGAGCCTCTGTGGTAAGCAGGGACAACTGCAACCAGATCAGGTTGCTCTGGGGCCCATCAAGCTTGACCTTGAATGTCTCCAGGGATAGGACTCCACCACCTCCCTGTTTTGTTTGGGAAAGACCTCTAAGAGAACCGAGTTCAATTGTTGACACCACCACAGCCACTTAACCACATCCCCAAAGTGCCACCTCCACACATTTCTTGAACACCACCAGGGATGGGATCTCCACCACCTCCCTGTTTTGTTTGGGAAAGACCTCTAAGAGAACCGAGTTCAATTGTTAACACCACCACAGCCTCTCAACTACATCCCCAAAGTGCCACCTCCACCCATTTCTTGAACACCACCACCTCCCTGTTTTGTTTGGGAAAGATCTCAAAGATAATTGAGTGTAATTGTTAACCTAAGACCACCACAGTCTCTTAACTGTTAACCTAACAGACCACAGCCACTTAACCACATCCCCAAAGTGCCATCTCCATACATTTCTTGAACACCACCAGGGATGGGATCTCCACCACCTCCTTGTTTTTTTTGGGAAAGACCTCAAAGATAATGGACTGTAATTGTTAACCTAAGACCACCACAGCCTCTTAACTACATCCCCAAAGTGCCACCTCCACACATTTCTTGAACACCACCAGGGATGGGACCTCCACCACCTCCCTGTTTTGTTTGGGAAAGACCTCTAAGAGAACTGAGTTCAACTGTTAACACCACCACAGCCTCTCAACTACATCCCCAAAGTGCCACCTCCACACATTTCTTGAACCCCACCAGGGATGGGACCTCCACCACCTCCCTGTTTAGTTTGGGAAAGACCTCTAAGAGAACTGAGTTCAATTGTTAACACCACCACAGCCTCTTAACTACATCCCCAAAGTGCCACCTCCACACATTTCTTGAGCACCACCAGGGCTTTTCAGCCTGGAGAAGAGAAGGCTTCAAGGAGACCTTAGAGTAGCCTTCCAGTATCTGAAGGGGGCTACAGGAGGGCTGGGGAGGGACTGTTCACAAGGTCTTGTAATGACAGGATGAGGGGGAATGGGTTCAAATTGGTGGAGGAGAGATTTGAACGGGATGTTAGGAGAAAGTTCTTGACAGTGAGGGTGATAAGATACTGGAACAGGTTGCCCAAGGAGGTTGTGGCTGCTCCCTCCCTGGAGGGGTTCAAGGCCAGGCTGGATGAGGTCTTGAGTGACCTGATCTAGTGGGAGGTGTCCCTGCCTATGGCACAGGGGGGTTGGAACTGGATGATCTTTGAGGTCTCTCCCAACCTAGACCATTCTATGATTCTATGATGGGATCTCCACCACCTCTTTGTTTTTTTTGGGAAAGATCTCAAAGATAATCGAATGTAATTGCTAACCTAAGACCACCACAGCCTCTTAACTACATCCCCAAAGTGCCTCCTCCACACATTTCTTGAACACCTCTAGGGATGGGACATCTACCACCTCCCCAGGCAGCCTCTTCCAGTGCCTGACCACTCCTACAGGAAAGAAATGTGTCCTATCTCCAACCTAAACCTCCTCTGCTCCATCTTGAGGCTGTTTCCTCTTCTCCTGTCACTTGATACTAGGGAGAAGAGAGGGACTCCCTGATTCACTCTGGTTTGCTTTCAGGGAGTTGTAGATAGCAATGAGGTCTCCCCTAAGTCTCCTCTTCTCCAGACTGAACATTCCTGATTCCTCCAGCTCTGCTCACCGTCCCTGTTCTCCAGACCCTGCATTAGCTTTGTTGCACTTCTCTTGACCTGCTCCCACACCTCAATGTGCTTCTTGTAGTGAGGGGCCTAGAAGTGAACCCTATATTCAAGGTGTGGCCTCACCAGTGTTGAGTAGATGAGGACTATCCCTTCCTTACTGCTGTTGGTCACACTATTGCTGATCCAGACCAGGATCATAGAATCAGTCAGGGTTGAAAGGGACCACAAAGATCATCCAGTTCCAACCCCCCTGCCATGCCCAGGGATACCCTACCCTAGAGCAGGCTGCCCACAGCCTCTGCCAGCCTGGCCAAAAACACTTCCAGGGATCTGGCCCCAAACACCTCCCTGGGCAACCCATTCCAGCCTCTCACCACTCTCATGCTCAACAACCTCCAAAGCTCATCCAGTCCAAACCACCCTGACAGAGCAGGATCACCTAGACCAGATCACACAGGAACACATCCAGGCAAGTCTTGATTATCTCCAGAGAGGGAGACTCCACAACCCCCTTAGGCAGCCTGTCCCAGTGTTCTGTCACCCTCACAGGGGGAAAAAAAATCCTCCTCATGTTTAAATGAAACTTTCTATGCCTCAGCTTCCATCCACTGTCCTTTGTCCTGTCTTTGGGCATCACTGAGCAGATCCTGGCTCCAGCCTCCTGGCACTCACCTTTACATCTTTATAAACACTGATGAGTTTACCTGGCTCCATCCTCTGATATCATATTCCCTGATATATTTCCTTTGAGTAAATGAATTAATTCTCTCTTGACCCCTCTTCTCATCCTCCCTGACCATGGACAGGGCATTTCTGGAAGTGCTGAGTGAGAGGATCCATGCAGCTGGTGGGTGTAAGCTTTAGATTTTAAATGTTTGGGTGTTTTGGGGTTTTTTTTGTGATTCATGCAAAGAAATCATATTCTAATTTAGCTGTATGACTCTTGCCCTAAAACCTAAGGGCTGTCTCCTCACTACTTTCCACCTGCATGCTGTGGTTGCTCAAGAAAAAAATCCACTTTCCCAGCAGCTTGCTTGGTCAGAACTCTTCCCTGCAGATGTTCTGCCTGCAGTCACTGCATCTACCTCCTCTGCTCTGAGTCATTTGCCCAGCCAAAGGCAGGGATGAATAAATTATTGGCACCACCTATTGGCCAAAAAAAGCAAATTAGGGTTCGTGGGTGACTTTAAGCATCCTGAAGTAAATATTAGCTCCTAAAGTCCTTCCTGCAGCAGTTTGTTTCAATGATACAACCTCATGAGGCCACTCAGGCTTTGCATTCTCCTGTGCCAGAGGCAGCTCTGGGTCTGGGTGGGGATCTGCCTGCTAAAGGTCATGGAACTGAGAAGGGGACAGAGAATGAAGCTACAGGTAAAGGACAGGGGCACAGAATCACAGCAAGCTCTGGGTTAGAAGGGCCCTCTGCAGATTATGGGCCAGTCCAACCTTCCTGCCAAAGCAAGGTCACCCACAGCATCTTGCCCAGGATCATGATGTCCAGGTGGGGTTGGAATCTCTCCAGAGAAGGAGACTCCACATCTCCTCTGAGCAACCCACTCTAGCATCCTCACAGCAAAGAATCTTTTTCTTCCTGTTTAGCTGGAATCTCCTGGGTTGCAGTTTGTGCCTCTTGCCCCAGAGAAGGTTTAGGTTAGATATTAGAACTTCCTCACTGAGAGGATTCTGAAACACTGGGACAGGCTCCCTGGTGTGGTGATTGAATCCCCAACCCTGGAGGTGTTTCAAAGAGGCAGAGATGTGGTGCTGAGGGACGTGGCTTAGCACCAGCCTTGGTAGGCATAGCAAAACTTTGGGTTCAACGAGGTCTTTTCCAAGCAAAATTATTCTATGATGAGCATGATCCAAAATCTTTCATTGCTGCCAGCATGGGCTCCAGTTCATGGAGGCATCAGGAGTAAGTGAGGGCACTTGAGAGAGGGCTCAGGGAGACTTTCTGAAACCTACAAAGCACCTCTTGATCTCTCACACTCATTGCAACATCTGAGGACTCTGTGAAGCAGGACAGATTCTGATGCACAGCAAAGAGCTGAGCTCCTCTACCTTCATCAGCTTTCAAAGACAATGTCCTACAGGTTCTGGGGTGAAGAGGTGATTGTGGTCCAGCTCAGCAGGACCTGCACATACATGAGTGCTAAGGGCAGAACCATTCTCACCTGCCAGGTGATTGTGCTTACCCAACAGAAGGAACATTAATAAAGTTCTCCTGACATGTCTGATCTCCTTCTTTGTGTGACTGGGGCTTACAGAAGAACAATTTTCACTTGAAAGCACACCTTGCCCTATGGCTTCTGCTGCAAAACACAACCACAGTAGCTGTTTACAGTGAGTGTCTCTTGCCTTTAGACAGCTTGAGGATAAACCTTGAAAGGGGATGATTAGGACCATGAAGATGCTCAGAGGGCTGCAGCAGCTCTGCTGTGAGAACAGGCTGAGAGAGTTGGGGCTCTGCAGCCTGGAGAAGAGAAGGCTGCCAGGAAACCTTGGAGTGGCCTTCCAGGATCTGAAAGGGGCTAGAGGAGGGCTGGAGAGGGACTATTGACAAGGTCTTGTAATGAGAGGATGAGGAGGAATGGGTTTAAACTGGCAGAGGGGAGATTTAAACGGGATGTTAGAAGAAAGTTCTCTGCAGTGAGGGTGATGAAACACTGGCACAGGTTGTCCAGGGAGGTGGTGGAGCACAGAATCTCAGAATGTGATCAAAGATCACATCAGGGGGGTTGGAACTAGATGATCCTTGTGGTCCCTTCCAACCCTGACTGATTCTATGATTCTATGTGTTGACCAATGACAAGATCAACACCTCAAGTGACTCAAGGTCTTCCAAGCAAGAGATAAGTCTATCAAGGCAAAATGTCAATGAGATTTGTTTCTCCAGCTCAGATCTGGTCTGCAAAGTGGATTGGGGTGTAGATGTGCTGGAGGTGGATACGCTAGGCCTGTACCTTGAGCATCACCATCTCCCTCAGCAACCTGCCCTAGTTGCAGATGTCCATGGTAAATGCAGGGGGGTTGGACAAGAAGACCTTTGAGGGTCTGTGCTGGTTTGAGCTAATTGGAGGATTTATGAATGAGAGATGAGACTATAGGCTGAGAGAGAAAAACACTGAGGATGCTACTTCACTCATAGAAAAAAAAAAATGTTTTAAGAGCTGTAACCCAAACTTAGATAAGACAGACCACTTTGGGCAGTGCTGCTGTTGCGTGGTTCTTCTCCCTGCCTTTTCCTAGCTGGATCTGAATAATTTCACTAACTTCTTTCCTGCTGCTAATCCTCCCTGGCTAATCTACCTTCACCTATCTGCTGCATGAGACAGATGGTGAGTTAAGATTGGGGAAAGGGGAAAGGTGGTAGGGGAGTTAGAAACCCCTCTTGGATTTTGATCTCTGGGAGGGCTGTGGTGTTTCTGTATTACCTTTTTACTGTACAGATCTGTAAATATCTGCTATACATTGTCAATATCTGCTTGTCTGTTGTGCCTTGCTCTAAAACGTAAAGCTTCATTTATTAACTTCCAGCCAACTGAGTAGTAGCCTGGGTTATTTCAAAGTTGGGGAGGGGGCAAGGAACTGCTGAACCACCACAAGGTCCCTTCCAACTCAGTGCAATTAATTCATAGTTTGATGGCCACCACGAGGAGAGAATGGACATGGCAAGCAGAAGGCAGCAGTCTGGGGAGTGCAGCTCATCTGGGATGGGATTGGCAAGAGCCACCTGAATTGATAGTGACTGTGGGTGGCCAGTTGTGAGTGGTGCTGGTCAGCTGGTGGCAGATGGGCTGTAAGGATGGCCTTTCCCAGGAGCCTGCAGCTGTTTAAATAGCCACCCTGTGGGAGCCACAGCACCAGAGCTATGTTTGACATCATGAAACCTCAGCAGGGACAGGGAGAGCCACGGGGACAAGGAGTTCCTCCCCACTTCCTGACTTCCATAGATGACTTTAATTGGTAAAACTATGCTGCTGTCACTGGAGAGGGCACGTCAGAAACCGAAGCATGAACAAAATCTTGAGCCTAAGTATTCATTTGCCCTGAGGCTCAGCAAAACCCTTCTGGGTAAAGCTGTGTCCGCAGGGGACTGGGAGGACCAGCGGCAAGAGGAATCCCTTGGAAAGGGGACAGGCTTGTCACACCTCTCAAAGGGGGACATAGTAAACAATCTCTGTGGCTTCCTGACAGCTTCTTGGGGTTTCTGTTCCTCAGTGATTTTTGGCCTTCCCATCAGAACAAGTATGTGCATCCCCAGTGGAGGGTCAGTATCTTCCTGGGGTGAGAGAAACCAGAACTGTTTCTGCGCCTGTCTGCGTGCACACAGAGAGGTGAATGTTAGGGGCAATCATAGAATGGCTTAGGTTGGAAGAGACCTCAAAGCTCAGCCAGTTCCAACCCCCCTGTGCCATAGGCAGGGACACCTCCCACTAGAACATGTTGTTCAAGGCCTCAGCCAACATGGCCTTCAACACCTCCAGGCACAGGTTGCCCAGGGAGGTTGTGGCTGCTCCCTCCCTGGAGGTGTTCAAGGCCAGGCTGGATGAGGCCTTGAACAACCTGTTCTAGTGGGAGGTGTCCCTGCCTATGGCACAGGGGGGTTGGAACTGGATGATCTTGGAGCTCCCTTCCAACCTAAACCATTCTATGATTCTAGATACCCACTGTGAGGGCAGCAACTGCATCCTTTCCAGCCTGTGTCAGGAGAACCAACATGAAGTCTGCTTCTGCTATACGAAACTCTTGGAGCTCTGCACAGGAGAGATCTGACATAGAGCTTTGAGGTCCCTTCCAACCTAAACCGTTCTATGATTCTCTAATATAAACCTACTCTTGTGTGTCACACAACTCCAAGTATCCTGAACCATGGCTGGAGAGCAGGATTTCTTTTCAGTAAGCACTGGGGGATGAAACAGGAGAACACAGAATCATAGAATCAACCAGGTTGCCCAGGGAGGTTGTGTCTGCTCCCTCCCTGCAGGTCTTCAAGTCCAGGTTGGATGAGGACTTGAGCGACTTTTTCTAGTGGGAGGTGTCCCTGCCTATGGAACAGGGGGGTTGGAACTGGCTGAGCTTTGAGGTCCCTTCCAACCTAAACCAGTCTATGATCCTATTAAATAAATGCAGGTCCACCTCACAAAGGCTTGGGAGGAAACATCCCAGCACCTCCACATCTCCCACTCCAGAGCACTTCATCATATAAGAAATTCCCATGACCGGAAACCCAAGCTTCATTCCACGAGGGGTTTACTTTGGAAAGGAGCTTGGTCCTGCAGCTTGTGTCCATGTGATTCTTCCAGTCTCTTCAGTGCAACTTGGTTTCACTCCAAAAAACGTTGCTAGATTGCAAATCCACAAGGGGCTGATTTCCTGCCCGTCCGCTGCACCGCTGCGGACAGAACTGGCGTTCGATCTCCAGCCAAGCTTTTGCATCTCCAACCCGCATCTTAGCTCCAACCTTTCCAACCTATTTGTGGAGCGTAGGAAGGACACCACGTCATCGTAATCAAGCTTTTGAAAGATACCTGATAAAAAGGTATAAATAGCCCTTGGCACAGGAACTGGAAAGCAGCCTTCGCGTTTCAGGTGACGGCAGAATGACTTCGGCTAGCAGATGGCCTTCCTGCCACCCCTCTTGGACGAGGAGGAGATTGCATCCCAGATTTGCTGCATCAAGGCTCAGTTTTGGCCTGGCAGGCAAAGAATGCTCCCCCCATGTCTCTCCCAACACGTAGGCTGTCTGCTGACAAAGCCATTAGCGGAGCCTCGTGGGAGAGTTTCAACTTCTATGTAGGGCTGGGAGGCTTTCCACTTTCCAGGAGGGCAGCAATTGTCTTCCCCTTCTGTGGAGCAGAACAAACAACCTGGTGAAGCTTTATATTTGCTGCTATGCACAATATACAAGCAGATATTTACAACGTATAGTAGATATTTACAGATATATATGCAGTAAAAAGGCAATAGAGAAACACCACAGCCCTCCCAGGGATCAGAATCTCTAAGAGGGGTTTCTAACATAACAAGCAGATATTTACAATGTAGAACAGATATTTACAGATGTATATATACAGTAAAAAGGCAATAGAGAAACACCACAGCCCTCCCAGGGATCTAAATCTCTAAGAGGGGTTTCTAACATAACAAGCAGATATTTACAATGCACAACAGATATTTACAGATGTATATATACAGTAAAAAGGCAATAGAGAAACACCACAGCCCTCCCAGGGATCAAAATCCCTAAGAGGGGTTTCTAACCAGCCCTACCACCTTTCCCCCCTTCCCCAATCTTATCTCACCACCTGCTGATGCAGCAGGTTGGCAAAGGTAGATCAGCCAGGGGGGTTAGCCATAGGAAAAGAAGTTAGTGGAATTATTCAGAATCAGCTGCAAAAGGCAGGGAGAAAGGAGCCATGCAAGGAGCAGCCACAGCCCAGAGAGGTCTGAAGCAGTCTGACTTATCTATATTTGGGTTACAACTCTTAAAACAATGTTTTTTCTTTCTCAGTAAAACTCTGAGTGAAGCAGCAGCCTCAGTGCTTTCCTCTCTCAGCCTATAGTCTAAGTTATGATTCAAATCCTCCAATTAGTTCAAACCAGCACGGCTGTTTCACTCCTCTCAAGGCAAAACTGTACAGATTACTGCTGGCAGAGGTGGCCTACTTGGTAAGGGTCTTCATGTGTGTAGAAGCCACGCACAAAGCCCAGGGAAAGGGAAGGGTTTCAGATGCTCAACTCTCTTTGAAGGTTTCTCTGATGTCGACCACATTCAGTCGTTGAATATCCCCTTTGAAGCCATCTCCATTCCCGAGTGTATAAGGGCTCAGAGGCTGAAGGAACCAGCTCAGGAAATGAGGAAACTTCAAGTTTGACTTTCATTTCACCTTCATTTCGATTCTTTTTAAAGTACACCTTTTGTCAGAGGCTGTGCTCTAACCCAAGTAGGTGTAGAAAGTTGCTCTTCTGGGGTTGTATCTTCCTTAGGTGAAGTACTGCTACTTTCTGGAGCTTCTCTTCTCTTTCTCCCCCCCCCTTATTCAGCCTCCCCAAGCCTCTACCAGACTCAGTATCTTACATGGAAACACTTCCAATTAGACTCACAGAGCCATAAGGCAGTTCAGGCTGGATGGGGCTTTTAAAGGTCATCTAGTGCAACTTGGGTGACAGAAATCCTATGGAGACCATTCGAGTTCTGCCTGATCTTGTGGAGTGAGGCTTTTATCAAAATGGAGAAAAATGTTGAGCTCACACAGATTTTTATTTTTTTTTCCTGATTGTTTTTTTTCCCCCTCCATTTAACAGGCACTTTTCCCATGGGAGGGTTGCCTTTTAGTGAGTCTGTGTCCAACTTGCTGGCACAGCAGCCTCTGAGCCTTAGAAATGTGACAGGCTGAAGGTGTGCATTTGTCACTGCTATCCTGCTCTGTTTTGCTTTTAGCTCTCCTGTAAACTTCAGCTTGTCTCAAAAAGGGACACTAAGTGCAGCAGGCACTGTAATGACACAAATGATTTGTTATCCAGTGACCAGTGATCATGGCTGTCCCCAGGTCTCCTCCTTCCCCTGGCTGCAAACACCTCTAGGGATGTAGAATCATAGAATCAGTCAGGGTTGGAAAGGACCACAAGCATCAGCCAGTTCCAACCCCCCTGAACACCTCCAGGGATCTGGCCCCAAACACCTCCCTGGGCAACCTGTTCCAGGCTCTCACCACTCTCATGCTCAACAACTTCCTCCTCACCTCCAATCTGAATCTCTCCACCTCCAGCTCTGCTCCATTCCCCCTAGTCCTGTCACTACTTGACACCCTAAAAAGTCCCTCCCCAGCTTTTTTTGTAGGACCCCTTCAGATTCTGGAAGGCCACAAGAAGGTCACCTGGGAGCCTCCTCTTCTTCAGACTGAACAATCCCAACTCTTTCAGTCTGTCTTTGTAGGACAGAAGCTCCAGCCCTCTGAGCATCCTCAAGGCCCTTCTCTGCACACACTCCACTATGTCCACATCATTCTTCTAATAGAAGCTCCAACACTGGATGCACTACTCCAGGTGGGCTCTCAGCAGAGCACAGCAGAGGGGCAGAATCACCTCCCTGGCCCTGCTGCCCACACTGCTCCTGCTGCAGCCCAGCCTCTGCTTGCCTTTCTGGGCTGCAAGTGCACACTGCTGCCTCATCTTCAGCTTCTCCTCCACCAGCACACCCAAGTCTCTCTCCTCAGGGTTGCTCTCCAGCCACTCACTGCCCATCCTATACCACTGCCTGGGATTGCCCCAACCCAGATGCAGACCCCTGCTGATTCGCCTTGGTTTTAAGGTTCCTGTACCAACTGAAAACCAGAGAGTTCCCGTGGCTAGCTTTGAACTGAGCCTTTCAGATATTGATTTCCAGTCAATTTTTATTTTATTTTAATTTTTTTTTTGCTGGTTTTGTTTTGGGGTCTTTTTTGTTGGCTTTTTTTTTTTTTTTTTTTTTTTTTTTTTTTTTTTTTTTTTTTTTTTTTTTTTTTTTTTAAAGACAGCACACATTTTACAATAGAAAAGTTCACACAGCACACAGGAAACAGAGGGGAAAAAAAAAATCTTTCTTTCCCACTTCAGTGCAGGAGCTGCACAGCGTGCTCCAACTCTGAGAACATGCAAGCAGTGCTCAAGACTTCAGGCAAGGTCACAGCAAAGCAGCTGTGACTTTAAGTCTACCTCTTGCACAGCGTGAGAACAGTCCCCGGATAATGGAAAGACCTGATGGGGAAGCCATGGAGCTTGCTAAGTGTCTTGGCTAAATGACCACACGATTCACTCTCTGCCATTTCCACATTGCTCAATACTCCAGGGGCTGCTGGGACAGCTATGGTTGGGAAAAAAAATAAATAAGTCAGTTTGAGGTCTTGAGCGACCTGATCTAGTGGGAGGTGTCCCTGCCTATGGCACAGGGGGGTTGGAACTGGATGAGCTTTGAGATCTCTTCCAACCTAAACCATTCTATGATTCTATGAAATGTCTTTAAAGATTCTGGGGGGGGGGAGAAGAAAGCAGTGTGAGGCCAGGGCTACCCTTGTGGTCTTCCGTCTTGCTGTTGAGTGTAGGTCACATTGATGGATGCTCACGAGGACTAAGGAGGTGTGAAAATCTACAGCCTGCTCTAGGTGAATCTACTTTAGAATCACAGAACCATTCTGATTGGAAAAGATCCCCCAGGATCACCAAGTCAAACCATTATCCCTACTCTATGAAGTCCAACCTTAAACCATGTCCTCAAGTACCACATCCAAATGACTTTTAGACACATCCAGGCTTGGTGACTCAACCACTCTGAGCAGCCCATTCCAATGCCTGACCACTCTTGCTGGGAAAAAAAAAAAAAGTTTCCTAATGTTCAATCTAAACCTACTCAGTCACAGCTTGAGACTATTCCCTCTTAGAATCAGCTAGGTTGGAAAAGACTTCCAAGTTCATCCAGTCCAACCTAGCACCCAGCCCTAGCCAATCAACTGGACCATGGCACTAAGTCCCTCCAGGCTGGGGAGGGACTATTCACAAGGTCTTGTAATGACAGGATGAGGGAGAATGGGTTCAAACTGGCAGAGGGGAGATTTGAATGGGATGTTAGGAGGAAGTTCTTCACAGTGAGGGTGGTGAGACACTGGCACAGGTTGCCCAGGGAGGTTGTGGCTGCTCCCTCCCTGGCAGTGTTCAAGGCCAGGCTGGATGAGGTCTTGAGCGACCTGATCTAGTGGGAGGTGTCCCTGCCTATGGCACAGGGGGGTTGGAACTGGATGATCTTTGAGGTCTCTTCCAACCTAAACCATTCTATGATTCTAAGTGCCCCATACAGGCTTTGCCTGAACACCTCCAGGGATGGTGACTCCACCACCTCCCTGGGCAGCCCATTCCAATGCCAATCACTCTCTCTGGCAAGATCTTCCTCCTAACATCCAGCCTAGATCTCCCCTGGCACAGCTTGAGACTGTGTCCCTTCATCCTGCTGCTGGTTGCCTGGGAGAAGAGCCCAACCCCACTTGGCTACTACTTCCCTATAGGTAGTTATAGACAGCAATGAGGTCGCTCCTGTTCTATCACTGTTCACCTGTGAGAAGAGACCAGCAGCAGCCTCTGCACAACCTCCTTTCAGGTAGCTGTAGCAGGGGAGATTTGGCTTGATAATCTTCAAAAGCCTTTTCCAGCCTCTGCCACACTGGGATTCTGCAAAGCTCATCCTAGGGTAAGATCCATCCTAGTCAGTTCAATTTTCAGCTGCTTTTGGCTCATTGCAAGCTGTGAGCTAAGACCTCTGGCAGAAAAAACTTACTGGATGCATGGCCTCTGTGTTTGTTTAAGTGGTTAAGTAGTCCATTGTAGTCTTGATCCTCGACAGAGATTTCTGTGATGCATTTCAAAGGGGACAAGGAGCTGAGAACATCCATTTAATATCAGCATTGAAAAAGTAGGGCATTTTCCTTTGGAAACTTCACTTCACTTGGAAAAGTGAGACCTGGCCAAAGAAATATGCAGCTCACTGACAGCTGAGGGTTATCCATTGCTAGTTCATGAGTGTTTTATTATCATGAAAACATGAAGATCATCTCCTTCCCTTTCAAATTGATTTTTCTTTTGGTGGGGAAGAGCACAGTAACACTGCCAAGTGATGTGGATGTGACATCCTAGTCAGTCCCTTGATTTTCATCTGCTCTTGGCTCTTTGGAAGCTGTGAGCTAAGACCTCTGGCAGAAAAAACTTCCTGGATGCATGGCCTCTGTGTTTGCTTAAGTGCTTTCAGGTTCAAAATGTAGTTCATTGTAGTCATGATCCTCGACAGCGATTTCTGTGATGCATTTCAAAGGAGCTGAGAACATCCATTTAATATCAGCATTGAAAAAGTAGGGCATTTTCCTTTGGAAACTTCACTTCACTTGGAAAAGTGAGACCTGTCCAAAGAAATATGCAGCTCGCTGACAGCTAGGGGTTATCCATTGCTAGTTCATGAGTGTTTGTTTTATCCATTGCTAGTTCATGAGTGTTTTATCATCATGAAAACACGAAGGAGATGATCTTCCCTTTCAAATTGCTTCTTTTTTTTTTGGTGGGGAAGAAAACAGTAACACTGCCAAGTGATGTATGTGACAGAGGAAGTCTAACCTTTGCCACTCCGACCAGGGTCAGGTGGCTAAGGGTGGGAAATAAATTTCAGTCCTCCTCTCTCAAGTGAGTGCTGGGATTTGCTGGCTCTGGATCTTGCTAGGACACAGATGGGAGTCAGGCACCAGCTCTCTGCTAATCTGCTGTTTTCCTTCACGCTGGAGTTTCTGAACTGGTAGTCTGTGTTTTCCTGGAGAAGAAAAATAATGGTTAGACACAACTGAATCAGTGAGTAGAGCTTGAGCTGTGTCTGTGTTTTATTAACAATCAGCCTATCTGGCCCAGCAATAGTTTTACTTTGCAAGTGAGGAAAGTAATGGATTTAAATCACTTTACACCCATTAGTGAAAGGCAAGTGAAAAGTGAGGAGCAGCTGAGGGCACTGGGGTTGTGCAGCCTGCAGGAAAGGAGGCTGGGGAGTAACCTCCTGGCTCTCTACAGCAAATTGAAGGAGGCTGGGGACAGGTGGCTGTTGGTGTCTTCTATCAATAGAATGAGAGGAAATGGCCTTAAGTTGCACCAGGGGAGGTTTAGCTTGGATATTAGAAAAAAACCTTCTTGACTGCAAGGGTCACAGGACAGGCTCACCAGGGAGGTGGTTGAATCCTCATCCTGGGAGTTGGTTGAATCCCCATCCCTGCAGGTGTTGAAAGGGTGCAGAGATGTGGTGCTGAGGCAGTGCTGGCAGTGCTGGGTTAGCAGGGAACAATTGATAGAGCAAGAAGGAACAGCCCCAAGCTATTTGGGGGTCAGATATTCATAAACATTGATTAAATCCCCTCTCAGTCTTCTTTTCACCAGACTAAGCAGCCCCAGGTCCCTCAGCCTCTCCTCATCAGGTAGTGCTGCAGTCCCCTCAGCATCCTCATAGCCCTCCACTGGACCCTCTCCAGTAGATCCTTGTCCCTCTTCAACTGGGCAGCCCAGAACTGAACACAGTGCTCAAGATGTGGTTTCATCAGGGCAGAATAGAGGTGGAAGAGAACCTCCCTCAACCTCCTGGACACACTCTTCTTAATGCAGCCCAGGTTCCGCCCTCTTGCTGAACCTCTCCAAGAGTTTTGAAGTCAGAAACCTTTATTTGTGTAAATATTCCAGTGGCATTCAAGGTAACAGATGCGAGCAGAGATGCTCAGTTTAATTTGTCCTGGAGAAAAGTTAGAAGCCTCCCTGGTGCCAGAGCTTTGGCCCAGCCAGGTAAAGATTTCTGATAGCACTGCACACTTCCATTTATCAAGCAGATTCTCAGCAAGATGGAGTGTCTGCCAGGGCAGCTGAGCAAATGCAGATGGAAGATCCAGGCTCTGCTTTTTGCCTTCCAAAGTACCTAAAGACTATGTCAGCCAGAACAGGGCATAACAAAGTCTTTTTTTTTTTTTTTCTTAAGTCTTTAAATGAAGACAAGTTAGCTTTTTAAAGCTACATGACACAGCTTGGCTCTTTTGTTTCCTCAAAGTGCAGTGGAAATCCCCCTCCTGGCACTTCTCTGCCAAGGTGAGTCCAGCTTAAGGTGACTCCTGACCTTAACACAAAGATCTTTGAATTGTAAAGAGATCTGATGCAGAAGGGTCAGAAGCTCAGCATTTAAAGCACACTCCTGCAATTGTTGGAAATATATCTTCAGTGCTCATCTGCCTGGACAATACTTCTCTGAACATCACTCTGCTCCCAGATGAAGAGAGTAGAATAGAACAGAATAGAATAGAATATAGAATAGAACATAGAATAGAACAGAACAAAATAGAATAGAATAGAGGAGAGGATAGGAGAGGAGAGGATAGGATAGGATAGGATAGGATAGGATAGGATAGGATAGGATAGGATAGGATAGGATAGGATAGGATAGGATAGGATAGGATAGGATAGGATAGGATAGGATAATAAGCCAGTCTGGAAGAGATCTCCAAGCTCATCCACTCCAACCTATCACCCAGCCCTATCCAATGGCACTAAGTGCCCCATCCAGGCTTTTCTTCAACACCTCCAGGGATGGGAACTCCACCTCCTCCCTGGGCAGCCCATTCCAATGCCAATCACTCTCTCTGGGAAGAACTTCCTCCTGACATCCAGCCTGTACCTCCCCTGGCATAGCTTGAGGCTGTGTCCCCTCATTCTGTTGCTGGATGCCTGGGAGCAGAGCCCAACCCCACCTGGCTACAACCTCCCTTTAGGTAGTTTTAGAGAGCAATGAGCTCTGCCCTGAGTCTCCTCTTCTCTAGGCTGCACACCCCCAGCTCCCTCAGCCTCTCCTCTTGGGGCTGTGCTGTGGTCCAGGCCCCTCTCCAGCCTTGCTGGCCTGGACACCTTCCAGCACCTCAACATCTCTCTTGAATTGAGTGGCCCAGAACTGGACATGGGACTCAAGATGTGGCCTGACCAGTGCCAAGTACAGGGGCAGAATAACCTCCCCTGTCCTGCTGGCCGCACTGCTCCTGCTCCAGCCCAGGATGCCGTTGGCTCTGCTGCCCACCTGGCAATAAAGGGGGAGAATCACCTCCATTGCCCTGCCATGTCACCCACAGCAACTTGCCAGGATCACAATGTCCAGGTGGGTTTGGAATCTCTCCACAGAAAGAAACTCCACAGCCTCTCCGGGCAGCCTGCTTTAGGTCTCCAGCACCCTCACACAAAGATGTCCTTCTGTTCAGGGGACAATTCCTGGGTTCCACTTTGTGCCCATTGTCCCTTGTCCTATCACTGGGCACCACTCAAACAAATCTGGTCCCATCCTCTAGGCATTTAGATATTTATAAGCATTGAGAAGATTCTATCTCAGACTCCTCCACCCCTTTTTTCCTGAACCCTCCCTTTCCCCCACACCTTTCATCGCTTCGTTATCCCCATTCCAACCCTGTGCCACCTGCGCTTTTGTTATCCTTTGGGATCATTATCCTTGAAGAAGTGATGAAAATTTTTGTCTGCAGGTCCACCCATGGCTCTCCATTTCTGGTCCAAAGTCCTTCTCTACAAAGGTTCCTTTATTCGTGCCCAAATAGCTCTGCAGGCACACCCCCTTTTTCTCTTGCTTGAAATTCTCTTTGAGTCTATAATTACCCAACCAGCCTTCCAGATTCCCTTTCTCCTGCTGTGCTTCACAGCAAACTCCACTTTTGCTGTCGTTGCTTTTGTTGGACTCTTTTCTTGCTCTTCAGCCCACTGATGGCACATCTCTGCAGCTTCAGCTTTTACACTAAAAGAGCAACCTTCCCACACCATCCATTTCTCACCCTGGCTGGCAGGGAGCTTGGACTCAATGACCTTCAGAGGTTCCTTCCAAGCCCTGCCATTCTGGTTGTGATTGTGTCATCCTGTGACTTTGCACCACAAGGGGTTTCTCACAAACTTCTCCAAGGAGTCACAGTTAGGACTGATCATCAGTGGGTGTGGTGATATACCCAGATTCAGATCTGCCCACGCCCAGGTGTAGGAAGGACCACCCAAAAGATGAAAACCATGCAAACCATCATTTGAAGCCCAGCAAAGCTATTATCTGAAAACCGAGCTGTGGAAACCATTAAAACCATCATATGAAAACCATGAAAAGCATCATTTGGAAACCATGAAAACCATCATTAGGAAGCCAGGAAAACTATAAATTGAAAACCATCATTTGGAAACCATGAAAACCCTGCTCTGAAAACCATGAAACCATCATTTGGAAACCATGAAAACCCTGCTCTGAAAACCATGAAGCCATCATTTGGAAACCATGAAAACCCTGCTCTGAACACCATGAAACCATCATTTGGAAACCATGAAAACCCTGCTCTGAACACCATGAAACCATCATTTGGAAACCACGAAAACCCTGCTCTGAACACCATGAAACCATCATTTGGAGACTGTGAAAATCCTGCTCTGAAAACTGTGAAAACCACCATTTGGAAACCATGAAACCATCAATTGGAGACCATGAGAACCCTGCTCTGAACACCATGAAACCATCATTTGGAGACTGTGAAAATCCTGCTCTGAAAACTGTGAAAACCATCATTTGGAAACCATGAAAACCCTCCTCTGAAAAACATTAAAACCATAATTTGGAAACCATGAAACCCCTGCTCTGAAAACCATGAAGCCATCATTTGGAAACCATGAAAAGCCTACTCTGAACACCATGAAACCATCACTTGGAGACCGTGAAAACCCTGCTCTGAAAACCATGAAGCCATCATTTGGAAACCATGAAAACCCTGCTCTGAAAACCATCATTTGGAAACCATGAAACCATCATTTGGAGACCATGAAAACCCTGCTCTGAAAACCATGAAACCATCATTTGGAAACCATGAAACCATCATTTGGAAACCATGAAACCATCATTTGGAAACCATGAAACCATCATTTGGAAACCATGAAAACTATCATTTGGAAACCATGAAACCATCATTTGGAAACCATGAAAACCATCATTTGGAAACCATGAAACCATCATTTGGAAACCATGAAAACCATCATTTGGAAACCATGAAACCATCATTTGGAGACCATGAAAACCATCATTTGGAAACCATGAAACCATCATTTGGAAACCATGAAAACCATCATTTGGAAACCATGAAACCATCATTTGGAATCCACAAAACCATCATTTGGAATCCACGAAACCATCATTTGGAAACCATGCCACTGTTTGGGAATAACTTTAATACTTTTCGTTCCAGCTGCCTGGAGACAAAAAATTTATGAGTCTTGAGCTGAGTTGTTTGTCAAACTCTGAAAGTTAACAGTGGTGTGAAACGTAAGAAAATGAAGAGAGTGTCTGTTTCTTTTTTCTTTTACACTGCTTAATGCAATAGCAAAAAGCTGTCACTGTGTTAGGGAAAATAAACCACAGAATCATAGAATTGTCAGGGCTGGGAGGTACCTCAAGGATCATCCAACTCCAGCCCCCGTGTTATTGGCAGGGACACCTCACACTAGATCAAGTTGCTCAGAGCCACATCCAGCCTGGCTTTGAAAACATCCAGGGATGAGGCTTCCATCTGCTCCAGTGTCTCAGCATCCTCATCATGAAGAAATTCTTCCTCACATCCAACCTAAATCTACCTCTAGCTTTGCTCCATTCCTCCCAGTCGTATCACTACCTGACACCCTAAAAAGTCCCCCCCAGGCTTTTCTGCAGGCCTCCTTCAGATACTGGATGGTGACAATAAGGTCTTCTTGAAGCCTTCTCCTCTCTAGACTGAATAACCTCAACTCTCTCAGCCTGTCCTCATAGCAGAGCAGTTCCAGCCCTCTGATTACCCTCGTGGCCCTTCTCTGGACGCACTCCAGCACATCCAGATCCTTCTTGTAATAGAGGCTCCAGATATTTCTACTGATCCTGAATTCTCTGCAAGAAATGCTTCAGAATTCTCAGTCCTTCAAGTCTGGAAAAAGACTTGAGGTCACCCCATGTGTGGCTGGAATGAAGAGCCCTTCAAGATCTGAACCTGTAAGCCAACTTCACAGAATCAACCAGGTTGGAAAAGACCTCTAGGATCATCAAGTCCAACCTATCACCTAACTCTTCTAATTAACTAACCCATGGCACTAAGTGCCTCATGCAGCCTCCTCTTAAACACCTCCAGGGATGGGGACTCCACTAGTTCCCCAGGCAGCCTGTTCCAGTGGGCACTCACTCTTTCTGTGTAGAACGTGTTATGGATGGAGAGCAGCCTCAATATGCTTTACTAAAAAGTAAATTAAGAAAAACCCTGAAAGAAGAACCCACTCAAGTGCTGACCAAAGCACACATCAGCAAAGCAGGCTCCACTGTTCCTTTGCTCAGGAGCTGACCTCTGCATCTCACATAATCACAGCATGGTAAAGGTTGGCAGGGACATCTAGAGAGCATCTAGTCCAACTCCCTTGTGTTCTCCAAACACCTTATCTGCTCCCTGTGTCTCACAGAATGGCAGAATCGGAGTGGTAAGGATTGGAATGGACCTCTAGAGAGCATCTAGTCCTACTATCTTGTGTTCTCCAAACACCTTATCTGCGTCTTGCAGAATGACAGAGTGGTAAGGATTGGAAGGGACCTCTAGAGAGCACCTAGTCCAACTCCCTTGTGTTCTCCAAACACCTTATCTGCTCCCTGTGTCTCACAGACTGACAGAATCAGAGTGGTAAGGATTGGAATGGACCTCTAGAGAGCATCTAGTCCTACTATCTTGTGTTCTCCAAACACCTTATCTGCTCCCTGTGTCTCACAGAATGGCAGAATCGGAGTGGTAAGGATTGGAATGGACCTCTAGAGATCATCTAGTCCACCTTATGTTCTCCAAACAACTTATCTTTTCCCTTTGTCTCACAGAACGACAGAATCGGAGCAGTAAGTATTGGAAAGGACCTCTGGAAATTATCTAGTCCAAGCCTGCTGCTAAAGCAAGGTCAGACAGAGCAGCTTGTCCAGGATCACAACATTCAGGTGGGTTTGGAATCTCTCCAGAGAAAGGGAACCCCACAACATCTCTGGGCAGCCTACTCCAGGGCTCCAGCATCTTCGAAGCAAATAAGCCTCATTCTATTTTTTCTCTTGGAGATGGACATCTTCTGCCATTCAACCATGGCTTGTGCTAGAGAGAACCACCTCCAGTCCTGGAGTTCTCTTTTAATCCATGCAGAGTGTCTGAGAACCACCTCCAGTCCTGGAGTTCTCTTCTAATCCGTGCAGAGTCTCTGAGAACCACCTCCAGCCCTGGAGTTCTCTCCTAATCCGTGCAGAGTCTCTGAGAACCACCTCCAGCCCTGGAGTTCTCTCCTAATCCGTGCAGAGTCTCTGAGAACCACCTCCAGCCCTGGAGTTCTCTTCTAATTCGTGCAAAGTCTCTGAGAACCACCTCCAGCCCTGGAGTTCTCTTCTAATCCGTGCAGAGTCTCTGAGAACCACCTCCAGCCCTGGAGTTCTCTTCTAATTCGTGCAGAGTGTCTGAGAACCACCTCCAGCCCTGGAGTTCTCTCCTAATCCGTGCAGAGTCTCTGAGAACCACCTCCAGCCCTGGAGTTCTCTTCTAATCCGTGCAGAGTCTTTGAGAACCACCTCCAGCCCTGGAGTTCTGTTCTAATCTGTGCAGAGTCTCTATTACACATTGTAAAGTTGTTTTCCTCTAAAACCCAAAAATGTCATTAGCAAGCTAGAGGGGGAAAATATGAGGCTGAGCCTCCCTCAGGAATAGAGCAAAGCTGGAGTCAAACCCAAAAGCAACAGAGCTCTGACGCGAGGCACTGATGTTTTGGCTCCGCTCATCATCTAGAAGAAGCAGGCTTGGAATCAGCCCACAGGACTCTTAACAGCTTGTGGCAGGTGCAATGCTAAGAGCTGCCAGGGCTGCAATTTTCTCCAATTAGAATAATCACTTGATTGGTGATCAGTTACTGCACTCCTGAAAAGGCCCTGGGAATCCCTCAGCCATGCCTGTTCTGAAGGACCAGCTGAGACCTTCTGTCAGTCACTGCTCTGGAGGGACTGTCACGGCCACAAGCTCTCTCGTGCCCACTTGTCCCTTTGGCAGGTTTCTGGCTGTATTAAAATAGCCTCATCGATGTGAAAATAAAAATTCCCTTCTCATGAGGTTTTCAACCTTCCAGTATCTGAAGGGGTCCTACAGGAGGGCTGGGGAGGGACTGTTCACAAAGCCTTGTAATGACAGGATGAGGGGGAATGGGTTCAAACTGGCAAAGGGGATATTTAAAGGGGATGTTAGGAGGAAGTTCTTCACAGTGAGGGTGGCGAGACACTGGCACAAGTTGCCCAGGGAGGTTGTGGCTGCTCCCTCCCTGGAGGTGTTCAAGGCCAGGTTGGATGAGGTCTTGAGTGACCTGTTCTAGTAGGAGGTGTCCCTGCCTATGGCAGGGGTGTGGAACTAGGTGATTTTTTTGACGTCTCTTCTAACCTAAACCATTCTATGATTGTTGGCTCATGCCCAGCTTCTCATCAAACCTTTTGATCTGCAGCCCTGAGCCTGAGCACCAGAACTATTCCAAACTGGCATGCTAAGCCACCAGCAAACATTTTCTCTGTCACTCTTCATTGACTGGTTGGGAAATTTTCCTGGTAGTCTATTAAAAGAGATCAGCTGAAGTGCTTCACCCTTCAGACAGGGAAAGAAACCTCAGAAGGGGTAGGGAAAGAAACCTCGGAAGGGGTTGGGAAAGAAACCTCGGAAGAGATTGAGAAAGAAACCTCAGAAGGAATTGGGAAAGAAAATGAGACTGATCCCAGGATCCCCCTGCTTGCTGCAAACACATTGCTGTGTAGGACAAAGCTTTCTGGCTGCAAAAGCATCCTGTGATGGCACAAAATTGCAATCACTGGTAAGAACCAGGAACATGAACACTTGAGGGAACCACAAAGCATCGAAGTGGGTGGGAATTCATCAAGCGCTGTCTGGCAGGGCTGCAAGTGAGTCTCCAATTGATGATTCCCCAAAATAAGATGAATGCAAGAAGCTTATATGAGGTATAAAAATGGCTTGCCCAGCAGAACAGCCCTTCTGGACACAAGAATGTGAGACCTCCAGGAAAGGAGAATCCAATAGAAACCATTCACAGGGAAGCAGATAGACTCCAGGATGCTGCAGAGGGGGAGGAAATCCAGGAGAGCACTGCCAGCCTGTGCAAAAAGGAAAGAACATTGGCACGTGTCTTTAGACAACACATAAATCACTTCAGAGGGCTGCAGAAGCCTTGATGACCTTCAGAGACCTCTGATGGAACAAGTATGGTAGGCATTCACTGCAAGGCTTCAGCTGCATTTGCAGCAATCAAACTAACATCCCAGCAGTGATGGACAAGTTTTAGCTGCAACTTCTGGTGTAATTCCCTCTGATAATCTCAGCTCTGCACAGTAAGAGCCTCAAGCCAGTGCTTCTGGCACTGGAACAGGCTGCTCAGGGAGCTGGTGGAGTCACTGTCCCTGGAGGTGTTCAAGAAACAGGTGGGCATGGCACTTTGGGACAGGATTTTGTGGCCATGGTGGTGTTGGGTTGATGGTTGGACTCGTTTGTCTATTCCAGCCTGAATGTTTCTGTCTGTGAAAAAGGATGGAGAGACCTGTAGTGCTAGGATGAGAGGCAATGGTTTGAAACTAGGGCAGAGCAGATTGAAATTGGATGTTAGGACCAGGTTCATTGCCATGAGGGAGGTGGAACACTGAAACAAATTGCCCAGGGAGGTGGTTGTGACCCCATCCCAAGAGATACTCAAGGCGAGGCTGGACAGGGCTCTGGGCAACTTGATCTAGTGGAGGATGCCCCTGATGACCTTTGGAGGTCTCTTCCAATCCAGACCATTCTATGACTCCATGCCTCTGTAATTCTCTGAAAACAAGAGAGAAGACTTTGGGGTTTGTGTGAAGACCTTTTTTTGCCTCAAAACACCCCCAGAAGACCACACTTTAGGACCTAACACAGGGTTGGATATGGACAACACATGGCTGAGAGCATTTTGTGTCCACGAGATGTGTAGAAGCAGCCTTAAGTATAACATTTTGAGCAGCAAAGATGTTCTCCTTCACAGCACCACGGACCACAGACACTCAAGCCTTGTTTGAGCTATGGAACATGGTTTCAAAACATTAAGGAGAACCTCACAGTCCACCACTATCTGGACCCTTCTTGCTTGATCTCCAGTTCAGTGCTTGACCTGAGACACCTACCTGCCCACTGTCTATATCCTGTTTCCAGTTCCACTTCCAACAGCAAAGGGTTAAATGCTCCACTTATGAATCCTGGCAGGGTTTTGCAGTGTCTCAAACACAGAGGGGTATTTTTAGACAGAGGAATTCTAAAATTAACCATTTGGCCTTCTTAAAAACGTTCTGCCACACTTCAGCAGTGCCAATCGATGAGGCATGAACGTAAAACACATTTGCATCTCCTGCAGATAGAAGGAAAGGGGAATGCTTCTCCCATCTAAACAGAGGGAGGGAGGTGTTTGCTTTTGTGGTGGTTTGAAGAGTTACCTGCCCCCCCCCTCCCCCC
>VWZI01022081.1:45932-62042 GCA_013396835.1 Psilopogon haemacephalus
ATTTAATTTTTATATGTTTTTTATATATTTTTTAATATTTATTTAATTTTTTTTTTTTTAAGGCTGATTTGGAATTGTCATTAAGAACTGCCCGGAAAGAAACCTTATTCTTCTTTTTTTTTTTTTCCCCTTCTCTCTTTCTTTTTGGCTTTTTTGCTCTTTCTGGCTTTCAAACTGCCTCTCTAATTTAATTACCCTGACACAAAGCAAATTAGAGCAGGCAATTAAGTACCACGCAGATGCTTGCTTGCTTGCTCATCTCAGTGGGATGGGGGGAAAGAACTGGGGTTGAAAAACCCAAACAAACAACAAAAAACCCCCACCTTGGGTTTAGATTAAAAAACTGTAATAGGACAGAAAAGGAAAAACAAGGGGAAACAATAAAATTAACAGTTATTACTAGAAATAATGATAGTAAGAATAATAGTAATAGTAAGAGGTAGCAATAGGTATATGTATAGGTAAGGTAATAGAAGATACCAATCATAGGATCATAGAATCATAGAATGGTTTAGGTTGGAAAAGACCTCAAAGCTCAACCAGTTCCAACCCCCCTGTGCCACAGGCAGGGACATCTCCCACTAGATCAGGATGCTCAAGACCTCATCCAGCCTGGCCTTGAACACATCCAGGGAGAGAGCAGCCACAACCTCCCTGGGCAACCTGTGCCAGTGTCTCACCACCCTCACTGTGAAGAACTTTCTCCTAACATCCCGTTCAAATCTCCCCTCTGCCAGTTTGAACCCATTCCCCCTCATCCTGTCATTACAAGATCTTGTGAACAGTCCCTCCCCAGCCCTCCTGTAGCCCCCTTCAGATACTGATAGGCTGCTATAAGGTCTCCTCGAAGTCTTCTCTTCTCCAGGCTGCAGAGCCCCAACTCTCTCAGCCTGTCCTCACAGCAGAGCTGCTGCAGCCCTCTCATCATCTTCATGGCCTCCTCTGGACTCTCTCCAGCAGTTCCATGTCCTTTCTGTGCTGGGGGCTCCAGAACTGCACACAGTACTCCAAGTGGGGTCTGATGATCCTCATGAAGTTCAACAAGGACAAGTGTAAGGTCATGCACCTGAGAAGGAATAACTTCCTGCACTAGCACAGGTGAAGAAAAGCAGCTGTAGATGTCACTGATCCCTTTAGTGATGCACTTTTAAGTCCCCAGAGGGAAATGGTCCTTAGAGCCAGGAAGACTCAGGAAGATGCTGCTGTTTATGCCATTTGCTCACCAGAAAATGCTGTTTCCCACGGGGATGGAACAAAGTTGCAAATGCAGAAAGCATCAATTGTCCTTGGAAGAGGGATTGGAAGAAGGTGCAAATTCGATTGCATTGCCTCTGAACTCTTGTTAGATATTTGTGGGTCCGATGATACCTACTTAGTTGATGCTGTTATTGTGTTCTTTGTCTTGGGAAAGTGCCTGCCCTGAAACTGCAGGGAAAGGTGACCTGGCTTGGCCACACAGAGTCTCCTTATGTGGGAAGGTGACATCTATCAGCCTGTGGGCAGCTCACCTCTCCCTTCAGCTGCCTGAAGTCTAAGATGTTTTCACCAAAATCATAGAATCATAGAATAGAATCAGTCAAGGTTGGAAGGCACCACAAGGATCAGCCAGTTCCAACCCCCCTGCCATGCCCAGGGACACCCTACCCTAGAGCAGGCTGCCCACAGCCTCTGTCAGCCTGGCCAAAAACACCTCCAGGGATCTGGCCCCAAACACCTCCCTGCAGGGGCAACCCATTCCAGCCTCTCACCACTCTCATGCTCAACAACTTCCTCCTCACATCCAATCTGAATCTCCCCACCTCCAGCTTTGCTCCATTCCCCCTAGTCCTGTCACAGCCTGAGAGCTTAAAAAGTCCCTCCCCAGCTTTTCTGTAGCCCCCTTCAGATCCTGGAAGGCCACCAGAAGGTGCCCTGGGAGCCTCCTCTTCTCCAGCCTGCACAGCCCCAACTCTTTCAGGCTGTGCTCACAGCAGAGGCGCTGCAGCCCTCTGAGCATCCTCATGGCCCAGAGGTGTCTCAGTGTTCTCCCCTGACTGTGCTCTTGGTGATGTTACTGCAGTGAGGTGATGCCTGATGTGGCAACCTGGGCACAAGAGTGGTCACCCGGCAGGCTGCTTCCTGCCACCTTTGCTGCTCCTCCAGCCCCTCTCTTTTGGCTGTAATCTCCCAGTTTGTGTTAATCTAAAGAACAGGAACCTGACAGATGAACTCCTCATGAACCATTCCCACTTTACCTTTCTTGATTAGGTAAAACCTGGAAGTGCCTCCAGGTCAGCACACTGAAGTCCGAAGCCAAGCACGGTTAAAACCTTTTTTCTCACTTCTCTGTTACATTGTCTTGTCTAGACAGGATCTATTTATACTTGGCTGCAGCAACCTCATTTGAATGAATCCTTTCATTTTGGTAGCAGGCAAGTCCTAAATGGCCCTGGACGTTGCTGCCTCTGATCTTCAAGCCTGAGCCATCTTACTATGCACCTAGCAGCAAGGCTGCTGCAAAGGAGGAATTTCCAAGCCCAAGCAGGTGGCACACCAATAGGTGGGGGTTGCAACTCACACAGCACTTCCATCACCTTCAAGAGCATGCAGAAAATCTGTTCTTAGTGTAATTTATCCATGGAGGCTCTCAGAAAACCTGCTTGGATTTCCCCCCCCCCNCTGCCAGAAAGCAGAGCTGCCACAGGGCACATCTCCCCCCCCCCCCCCCCCCCCCCCTTATCCAGACTCCTACCACTACTATCAGGCTTCATTCTCTGATCAGTTCTATCTGCTTCAAAGGAAGATAAAAATCCTAAAATGAGTCAGCCCTACTTGTAGCATCCTGTGTCATGAGAGGTGTTTATTTTTTGCACCCAGGTGGTGGAATAGCAAAAGTCTGGATGCTTCTGTCTTAGTAAAGTGCTGGCACTGCTTGTCCTGGTAACAGACAAATGCTTTCCTGGAGGTGGGGAGCAGCTGCTAAAGCTGTTTTATTTTGCCAGTATCTTGCAGTAGAAGCATCTCTGTGCCAGTCCCTTCAAAATGCCAACCTCTGGAGAAGAGAAGGCTCCAGGGAGACCTTATAGTGCCCTTCCATGTCAGGGGGGTTGGAACTAGATGATCCTTCTGGTCCCTTCCAACCCTGACTGATTCTATAATTCCAGTACCTGAATGGGGCTACGGGAAACATGCAGAGGGAATTTTTACAAGGGCTTGTAGTGACAGGATGAGGGGCAGTGGCTTTGAGCTAGAAGAGGGGAGGGTTAGACTGGAGGTAAGGAAGAAATTCTTGACACTGAGGGTGGGAAGACACTGACACAGCTTGCCCAGAGAAGTTGTGGCTGCTCCCTCCCTGAAAGTGCTCAAGGTCAGGTTGGATGAAGCCTTGAGCAGCCTGGGCTAGGTGAAGGTGTCCCTGCCCATGGCAGGGGGATTGGAACTGGATGAGCTTTCAGGTTCCTGCCAACCCAAACCATTCTCTAAGTCTGTGTTTGGAGCGTGTGTCCTGGGAGGGTGGTGTAGCTGCACCCTGCCCACCTTGGAAAAGGATAAGGATGGTGTTGCTGCACCCTGCCCACCTTGGTAAAGGATGAGATAAGGAGGATGGTGCAGCTGCACTCTGCCCACCTTGGCAAAGGATGAGGTAAGGAGGATGGTGTAGCTGCACTCTGCCCACCTTGGCAAAGGATGAGATTAGGAGGATGGTGTAGCTGCATCCTGCCCACCTTGGCAAAGGATGAGATTAGGAGGATGGTGTAGCTGCATCCTGCCCACCTTGGTAAAGGTTGAGGTAAGGAGGATGGTGTAGCTGCACCCTGCCCACCTTGGCAAAGGATGAGATTAGGAGGTAAGGAGGGTGGTGTAGCTGCACCCTGCCCACCTTGGTAAAGGATGAGGTAAGGAGGATGGTGTAGCTGCACCCTGCCCACCTTGGCAAAGGATGAGGTAAGGAGGATGGTGTAGCTGCACCCTGCCCACCTTGGTAAAGGTTGAGGTAAGGAGGATGGTGTAGCTGCACTCTGCCCACCTTGGCAAAGGATGAGATTAGGAGGATGGTGTAGCTGCACTCTGCCCACCTTGGCAAAGGATGAGATTAGAAGGATGGTGTTGCTGCACCCTGCCAACTTAGGCTGGGGCTTTTCTAGCCCTTTGTATTCAGACAACATTTCACTATTTAACTTCTCTCTGTTGGGTGCAGCTTTGGTTTGTTCAGTGCCATCATGGAAAAGGAAACTGGGAGTGTGCAGCCTGCAGAAGGCTCAGGACAGACCTCATTGCTCTCTACAGCTACCTGAAGGGAGGTTGTAGCCAGGTGGGGTTGGGCTCTTCTCCCAGGGAACCAGAAACACAACAAGGGGACACAGTCTCAAACTGTGCTAGGGTAGGTTCAGGCTGGATGTTAGGAGGAAGATCTTGCCAGAGAGAGTGATTGGCATTGGAATGGGCTGCCCAGAGAGGTGGTGGAGTCCCCATCCCTGGAGGTGTTCGAGAAAGGACTGGATGGGACACTTACTCCATGGTCTGGTTGATTGGCTAGGGTTGGGTGCTAGGTTGGACTGGATGAGCTTCAAGGTCTCTTCCAGCCTGGCTGATTCTATGATTCTGTGGCCTGAAGGTGCTCCTCCACAGCTTGTGTAGCCCCACACAACACTTTGGAGACCTTCCAAGAGGACTTCCTCTGGGAGCCAGCTCTGCAGCCAAAGAGCTTTCACTGCTATGAAACGTTTCCTGATCCACAGTGTGTTTGTCCCCAGGGCTTCACTCTCACCATTTCCCTTCCTGCTGGTGTCTGTCCCCTTCCCCTTCAGAAGGATCTCTCAGCATCCTCAGGCTTGCTGATTTGGTGACATGCTTGTGCCATTTGCCTTGGGGGAAGGGTAGGTCCCAAGGTCATATTTAGGGCATGGAAGAGAAGACCTTTTTGCCCAGTGCTGGTGCCATGATGAAGGTTCCTGCTGGCAGATGTAGTCACACACCCTACCACCAAATTCTGCATCTTGGAGCTGTGTCTTTGTCTCCTCCCAGAAATGTAAGAGTCCTGTTGCTGTAGTTTTCTTTCAGATGTGAAGCCTTCAGAGGTAGAGAAGGGAGGAGAGGGAGCCTCTAGGTTACCCAAAGACACTAGAGGTCATCAGATGAGATCCCCCCTGCCCCAGCAGTGCTGGGGCCAGCTCTGGAGTGCTCAACACAGCACAGACAGGGACCTATTGGAGTGGATTTAAACTGGCAGAGGGGAGATTTAAGAGGGATGTTAGGAGGAAGTTGGTTGCAGTGAGGGTGGTGAGACACTGGCACAGGTTGCCCAGGGAGGTTGTGGAGCACAGAAGCACAGAATGGGATCAAAGACGATGATGGTATCAAAGATCCCATTCTGTGTTTCTGTGTTCCACAACCTCCCTGGAGGTGTCCAAGGCCAGGTTGGATGAGGCCTTGAGTGACCTGTTCTAGTGGGAGGTGTCCCTGCCTTTGGCACAGGGGGGTTGGTACTGGCTGAGCTTTGAGCTCCCTTCCAACCTAAACCATTCTATGATTCTCTAATATAAACCTACTCTCCTGTGCCACACAACTCCATGCAGCCTGCACCACGGCTGGAGAGCAGGATTTCTTTTCTGGGGATGAAACAGGAGAACACAGAATCATTGAATCGACCAGGTTGAAAGAGACCTCCACGAGGAGAAAGTTTTTGTGTGGCCAGAACATGACAAAGCAGAGCAAAGATATCCTTGTCCTGACTGTGAGGCTGCAATCCAGAATCCTGGTGGCACCAAAAGGATTCCCTCTGCTCTCCATCAGCAGCAGACAAGGGGTTGCACAGGTTCCAGTCCATAGCCCAGCACAAGTTCCAGTCCATAGTGCTCTGTTGAGTCTGCACATGAGCTCCTGTGAGATCTTCCCCTCAATGCACTCAGACTTGAAAACTCTTTTATTTTATTTTGGTCTTTTTTTTTTTTTTTCCCCTCTCTCTTTTTGCTATTAAACCACAAATGGAAAACACAAATGGAAGAAGGTGACATCGTTCCAGCCAAGAATTTTTCCACCCATGAGCTGAGCTCCTCTGGAAAGCTAAGGAAGGGGCTAAGCATCCCTGAGACAGTGTTGTCTGCTGAAGAAGAAGAAGATATTTCAGGGAAACAGCCAACCCAAAGCAAAAAAAAAAAAGTGTGAGAAAGAGCTGTTGCCACGGTGACAGTATCAAACTGATGCCAAACATTCCGTGGAATGACCTCACCAAGTTGTGTGGTGGAGCAGGCTACAGGAGGAGTCTGTCAGTGGCTTGGTTTGGGCTGTTTCTCATCCCCCTCTTTGCCTGGGTGGTATGCAGATATCACACCCACACCACCACCCACAGCACTTAGCTTGTCCCTCTGAACTGTCTTAGCTCCACACTAGAAATTCAGGGAAGGACAAGGAGAAGAAAAGGAAAGCAAACAGCATTGAGATTAGGAAAGTGAAAAAGCAACACTGCTTCTTTTTCAGTGTCAAGTGGGCATTAGGCATTGGCCAGGTTGGTTTTTACCTTGGTTATCTGCTGTAAAGGCTTCAGCAGATTTGTGCCAGTGGAATTTAAGTCAGAATGACCTTCATATTTGCTGTGTTCATATCTTATTCATTCAGGTGGTCTGCAAGTGTCACTGCATAGACACCAGCCAGGCAGAAGAAACAGGGCTGGGAAACAAAGTCACAAAATCAACCAGCTTGGAAAATACCTCTAGGACCATACAGCCCAACCTGTTCAGCCTGGAGAACAGAAGACTTTGAGGAGACCTTACAGTAGCCCTCCAGTATCTGAAGGGGGCTACAGGAGGGCTGGGGAGGGACTGTTCACAAGGTCTTGTAATGGCAGGATGAAAGAAACAGGGCTGAGAATGCTGTGTGAAACTAAGTCCCAGAATTAACTAGGTTGGAAAAGACCTCTAGCATCATCCAGTCCAACCTGTTCAGCCTGGAGAAGAGATTGCTTCAAGGAGAACTTACAGTAGCCTTCCAGTATCTGAAGGGGGCTACAGGAGGGCTGGGGAGGGACTATTGATAAGGTCTTGTTATGATAGGATGAAAGAAACAGGGCTGGGAATGCTCTGTGAAACTAAGTCACAGAATCATAGAATTGACCAGGTTGGAAAAGACCTCTAGGATCATCCAGTCCAACCTATCACCTAACCCTTCTAATTAACTAACCCATGGCACTAAGTGGGATGGGGACTCCACCACCTCCCCAGGCAGCCCATTCCAATGCCAACCACTCTTGCTGTGAAGAATTTCTTCCTAACATCCAATCTAAACTTGCCCTGGCACAGCCTGGGACTGTGTCCCCTTGTTCTGTCTCTAGGTACCTGGGAAAGAGGCCAACCCCCACCTGGCTCCAAACTTCTTTCAGGTAGCTGTAGAGAGCAATGAGGTCTGCCCTGAGCCTCCTCTTCTCCAGGCTTCACACCCCCAGCTCCCCCAGTCTCTCCTCACAGGGCTGTGCTCCAGCCCCCTCATCAGCCTTGGTGCTGGTGTCATGGAATCACAGGATGCTTGAGACCTCTGGAGATCATCTTGTCCATCATCCCTGCTCGAGCACGAGCACCCAAAGCCAGTTGGCCACGACCACATGCAGGTGACTTGTGAATTTTTCTGAGGTGAGAGTATCCACAGCTGCCCTGGGCAGTCTGTGTCAGTGCTTCATTGCATTCCCAGCAAAGAAAAGCATTTCCTTACCTTCAGAGAGAACTTCATTTCTCCGGTGTGTGCCCATTGTCCTTCACCCTGTTGCTGGGCACCTCTGGACAAAGTCTGGCTCTGTCCTTTTTCTACCCTCTCTTCAAGCATTTCTATACATTGATGAGTTGCCCTTTGAGCCTTCTTCTCTCCAGGCTGCACACTCCCAGCTCTCTCAGCTTCTCCTCATGGGAGACATGTTCCAGCCCATTTTTCTACCCTCTCTTCAAGCATTTCTATACATTGATGAGTTGCCCTTTGAGCCTTCTTCTCTCCAGGCTGCACACTCCCAGCTCTCTCAGCTTCTCCTCATGGGAGACATGTTCCAGCCCATTTTTCTACCCTCTCTTCAAGCATTTCTGAACATTGATGAGATGCCCTTTGAGCCTTCTTCTCTCCAGGCTGAGCACTCCCAGCTCTCTCAGCTTCTCCTCATGGGAGACATGTTCCAGCCCATTTTTCTACCCTCTCTTCAAGCATTTCTGAACATTGATGAGATGCCCTTTGAGCCTTCTGCTCTCCAGGCTGAGCACTCCCAGCTCTTTCAGCTTTTCCTCACAGGAGACATGTTCCAGCCCATTCATCATCTTCCTGCCTCTGGATTCTATCCAGAAAGCTCATTTGTGTCTTGATCCCAGAGCTGGACAAAGTACTCCAGGACCTTGACCTACTGGCAATGCTTTGTCTAACACAGCTCAGGTCACCTCCACCCTTTTTTTGCCACTAGGGCACACTTACAGACTCACAGGATCACAGAATGTCAGGGGCTGGAAGGGACCTCCAAAGCCCATCCAATCCAATCCCCCTGCCACAGCAGGATCACCTAGACCAGATCACACAGAGACACATCTAGGCAGGTCTTGAACATCTCCAGAGAGGGAGCCTCCACAACCCCCCTGGGCAGCCTCTCTCAGGCTTCTGTCACCCTCACAGTGAGAAAAATTCCTCCTCATGTTTCCACGAAACTTTCTCTGCCTCAACTACCACCTACCACCCTTTGTCCTGTTGGAGTGTGGTCAACATGCTGTCAGCAGGACCCTTGAGTCCTTTCCTGCCAAGGTGCTTCCCACTTGGGTGGCCAGCAGCACGCAGTGCCCTGGGGCTCACAAGCTTAATGCTCACCATGTGTAGGGTTCTTCAGCCAGGAGACCGAGCAACTGCCTTACCTTTATCCCCTCGTGTTGCCAAAGCTGGTGGTTGTGGTGGTTTAGCAGTTACCTGGACCNGCTGGAAGTTAATAAATGAAGCTTTGTATTTACAGCTATGCACAATATCCAAGCAGATATTTACAATGTAGAACAGATGTTTACAGATATAGACAGTGAAAAAAATAGTACAGAAACACCACAGCCCTTCCCAGAGATCAAAATCCCTAAGAGGGCTTTCTAACCACCCCTACCACCTTTCTCCCCTTCCCCAATCTTATCTCACCATTTGTTGGTGCAGCAGAGAGGTGAAATTAGATCAGCCAGGGTGAGGTTAGCAGTAGGGAAGAAGTTAGTGGAATTACTGAGAATCAGCTACAAAAGGCAGGGAAAAAGAGCCATGCAAGGAGCCAGCCACAGCCCAGAGAGGTCTGAAATTGTCTCACTTGTCTATATTTGGGTTACAACTCTTAAAACAATTTTTTTTTTCCTTTCTCAGTAAAGCTCTGAGGGAAGTAGCATCAGTAGCACCATCAGTGCTTCCCTCTCTCAGCCTGTAGTCTAATTTCTCATTCAAATCCTCCAATTAGTTCATACCGGCACAGTGGTGCACCTCTCTGCTTGTAGCCACCATGAACTGCTCCCAAGGACCAAGCTGAGGCTCGTTGTTCCTGGCATTGGTACTTCTGCAGCTGCCAGAGGAAGCATCTGGGCCTTCTGCTGGGATGCTGGAGAAGCGAGAGGCGGCAGGGAGATGAGCAGCAAAGCAAAGCAGGCGAGAGGGAGCCATCGTCCCTCAAGGCTGGGGATGCATTTGCAGGCAGGCAGCAGCTTCAGCAAACAGCAATTATTATTTCTTTTCTTTTTTTTTTTTTTTTCTGAGCAAAAGAAGAATGTTTTCTTCCCTTTTTGGCCCACGCTGACCTCTTGCACTCTTTGACCTTCTGTTCCTGCGTTAACCAGATACAGAGATGCAAGCACATAGATCCGTCTCCACACAGCCTTTCTAAGTCCCTCTGATATTCCCTTTCCATTTCTCTGAGAGCAACTTCTTGGGTTCATTAATGCAGATCCTTCTCTCCAGTGCAGACCCTTGTCTCCAGTGCAGACCCTTGTTTCCAGTGCAGACCCTTGTTTCCAGTGCAGACCCTTGTCTCCAGTGCAGATCCTTGTTTCCAGTGCAGACCCTTGTTTCCAGTGCAGANCAGATACAGAGATGCAAGCACATAGATCCGTCTCCACACAGCCTTTCTAAGTCCCTCTGATATTCCCTTTCCATTTCTCTGAGAGCAACTTCTTGGGTTCATTAATGCAGATCCTTCTCTCCAGTGCAGACCCTTGTCTCCAGTGCAGACCCTTGTTTCCAGTGCAGACCCTTGTCTCCAGTGCAGACCCTTGTTTCCAGTGCAGACCCTTGTTTCCAGTGCAGATCCTTGTTTCCAGTGCAGACCCTTGTCTCCAGTGCAGATCCTTGTCTCCAGTGCAGACCCTTGTCTCCAACACAGATCATAATAATAGAATCACTCAGAGCTGGAAGGGACCACAAGGATCAGCCAGTTCCAATCCCCCTGCCATGCCCAGGGACACCCTACCCTAGAGCAGGCTGCCCAAAGCCTCATCCAGCCTGGCTGCAAACACCTCCAGGGATCTGGCCCCAAACACCTCCCTGGGCAACCCGTTCCAGGCTCTCACCACTCTCATGATGAAGAAATTCCTCATCAGGTCCAGTATGAATCTCTCCACCTCCAGCTATGCTCCATTCCCCCTAGTCCTGTCACTCCCTGAGAGCCTAAAAAATCATATTGGACTCGATGATCTCAAAAGGTCTTTTCCAACCTGGTTGATTCTGTGATTTCTTGCTGCAGCAGGATTTTGATCTACACAAAACAACAAGTGGGGTTTGGGGGGTTAATTTTCTTCTTACTATTATTAATATTACCATCATTGTCATCATTATTATGCCTTATTATTTTATTATTATTCATTATATTACATTATGTTATGTTTTGTTATGTTATAATAATTATTATTATATGGCCTTGAGCGACCTGTTCTAGTGGGAGGTGTCTCTGCCTATGGCAGGGTGTTGGAACTGGATGATCTTTGAGGTCACTTCCAACCTAAACCATTCTATGATTCTATGATTATTATTATTATTATTATTTATTCCACCTTCCAAGTGCTCAAATTTTGACAGGCAACAATCCCACTGGATAACACTAAGCCTATTTATGAGTTGCTTTCCAGGAGCACACCAATTTTGTGCAATCAAAACTGTTTACAGGAAGCATCTGATTTGGGTGATTTGCTTGTGTCTTAAACAGCAAATTTGTGAGAAAACAAGAGGGAAACAGTGTGATCTTAACACATCCCAACCCTGACACTTCCAGATGAGTCACTGATGTGTTAGGCAGAAATTCCTGACAGTGAGGGTGGGGAGACACTGGAACAGGTTGCCCAGGGAGGTTGTGGATGTCCCTACCTTGAGGAGTTCAAGGCCAGGCTGGATGAGCAACCAGGGCTAGTGCAAGCTGTTGGAAGAGCATTGGAAGTAGATGATCTTCATGATGAGGGTGACTTCAGTCATGTTTATAAAGATGTAAAGGTGAGTGCCATGAAGAGGGAGCCAGGCACTGCTCAGTGATGCACAATCACAAAGGCAGTGGTGGAAGCTGAGGCATAGAAAGTTCTGTAGAAACACAAGAACTGGCTGAGCTTTGAGGTCTCTTCCAACCTAAACCATTCTATGATTCTATGACAAGGGGCAATGGTAAAATTTGTGGCAGAGGAAGTTCCATGGAAACATGAGGAGGATTTTTTTTCCCTGTGAGGGTGACAGAACCCTGGAACAGGCTGCCCAGGGGGGTTGTGGAGTCTCCCTCTCTAAAGATAATCCAGACTTGCCTGGATGTGTTCCTGTGTGATCTGGTCTAGGTGTTCCTGCTATGGCAGGGGTGGGGTGGATTGGATGAGCTTTCAAGGTCCCTTCCAGCCCCTCACATTGATTCTGTGATCCTTAAGGTCCCTTCCAACACAAGGCATTTCATGAGTTTGTGTTTCCTCATATGGAGCAAACTTCCATGGCAAAACAACAGCTGCTTCATACATGTGTGTTCTTCTAAAGGTTTAACCAAGGATAAGCAAAGCCTTCTCTCCTCCTCTACCACAGCTGGGCAGAGGGGTTGGACTGAATGAGCTTTCATGGTCCCTTCCAGCCCTTCACATTGATTCTGTGATCTTTGAGGTCTCTTCCAACCCAATGCATTCTGTGAGCCTGTGTCTCCTCACAACAGCTGCTTCATACATGTGTCTACTTGCAAAGGTTGAACCAAGGATAAGTAGAGCCTTCTCTCCTCCTCTGCTACTGCTGGGCAGAGGGGTTGGATTGGATGAACTGTGTGATCTGGTCTAGGTGCTCCCACTGTGGCAAGGGGCTTGGATTGGATGAGCTTTCAAGGTCCCTTCCAGCCTCTCACATTGATTCTGTGATCCTTAAGGTCCCTTCCAGCCCAAAACATTCTGTGAGCCTATGTTTCCCCGTATGGAGGATACTTCCATGGCAAAACAACAGCTGCTTCATACATGTGTGTTCTTCTAAAGGTTGAACCAAGGATAAGCAGAGCCTTCTCTCCTCCTCTGCTACAGCTGGGCAGGGGAGTTGGACTGGATGAGCTTTCAAGGTCCCTTCCAGCCCCTCACATTGATTCTGTGATCTTTGAGGTCTCTTCCAACCCAAGGCATTCTGTGAACAGCTGCTTCATACATGTGCTTACTTGCAAATGTTGCAGCAAGGATAAGCAGAGCCTTCTCTCCTCCTCTGCTGCAGCTGGGCAGGGGTGTTGGATTGGGTGAGCTTTCATGGTCCCTTCCAGCCCCTCACATTGATTCTGTGACTGTGATTCTTAAGTCCCTTCCAACCCAATGCATTCTGTGAGCCTGTGTCTCCTCACAACAGCTGCTTCATACATGTGTCTACTTGCAAAGGTTGAACCAAGGATAAGTAGAGCCTTCTCTCCTCCTCTGCTGCAGCTGGGCTGTGCTTTGCAAAGCCAATCTACAGCTTAGGACTGTGTGCAGACTGGCACCAGGAGACCTATTCAACACCCACCTTTTGCTAGCAACCTCAGTCTGAGATGGAAACAAACCTCTCTGTGGGAGGTTTTTCTTCTTCCCTCATAGATCTTGGGATCTAATTGGATTGGATTTCTTTGTCTGGAGTGCAGCCCTGGGGTGGTTGCATTTCTGCATTGCTCACAGCTTGCACAATACTTCAGGGTCTGTCAAGGTGCAAAACAATGATGCCCAGCTCCTTAGTCTTTCTTGTCTACCCTGCCTCTTAAGACCATTCATGCTGTGCAGTACAAGATGTTTGTTGTCCCCTTGTACTCGGCACTGGTGAGGCTACTATCAGCAAAAGTGTGACCAGCAGGACCAGAAAAGGACAAAGAAGCTGGTGAAGGGTCTGGAGAATAGGGCTGGTGAGGAGCAGTTGAAGAAACTGGGGTTGTTTAGCCTGGAGAAAAGGAGGCTGAGGAGAGACCTCATTGCTCTCTACAACTCCCTGAGAGGAGGTTGGAGCCATGTGAAAGTTGGGCTCTTATCCCCTCTAACAATCAATAGCACCAGAGGAAATGGCTTTGAGCCCCTGTTTCAAGAGGGATGTGGAGATGCTGGAGAGTGCCCAGAGAAGGGCCACAAGGATGCTCAGAGGGCTGCAGCACCTCTGCTATGAGGACAGACTGAAAGAGTAGGGGCTGTGCAGGCTGGACAAGAGGAGGCTCCCAGGGGACCTTCTTGTGGCCTTCCAGGATCCAAAGTGGGCTACAGAAAAGCTGGGGAGGGACTTTTTAGACTCTCAGGTAGTGACAGGACTAAGGGGGAATGGAGCAAGGGTGGAGGTGGGGAGATTCAGAGTGGAGGTGAGGAGGAAGTTGTTGAGCATGAGAGTGGTGAGAGCCTGGAATGGGTTCCCCAGAGAGGTGTTTGGGGCCAGGTTGCTGGAGGTGTTTGCAGCCAGGCTGGCAGAGGCTGTGTGCAGCCTGCTCTAGGGTAGGGTGTCCCTGGGCATGGCAGGGGGGTTGGAACTGGCTGATCCTTGTGGTCCCTTCCAACCCTGACTGATTCTATGATTCTGTGTGTCTACATTTGTATGATTCCATGATTCTGATTCTATGTTTCTATGATACTATGAATCTATGATTCTATGTTTCTATGGTTCTATGGTCCTATGATTCTATGGTTCTATGTTTATATAATTCTGTGGTTCTATGTTTATATAATTCTATGGTTCTATGGGTCTATGATTCCATGGTTCTATGATTCCATGGTTCTG
Organism: Psilopogon haemacephalus; assembly: GCA_013396835.1. NCBI lineage: Eukaryota > Metazoa > Chordata > Aves > Piciformes > Megalaimidae > Psilopogon > Psilopogon haemacephalus. The sequence goes on from VWZI01022081.1 coordinate 60,090, forward strand.
TGTTTTCATGGTTCTATGGTTCTATGATTCTATGAAAAGAGTCCAGCTCTGAATATTTCATTGCCTGGAGAGGATGAGTGGAGCTTTCCTGGTTTGTTTATTTTGGTGTTTTGTTGTCATTTGGGTTTTTTTCCTCTCTCACTCTAGAAACAAGCTGAAGTGATGAGCTTTTCTATAGAGCTGACCCTTTGCCAGGCTGTGACTTCAGAATTCCAAACAGCCTGGAGGTTAAGCTCAGGAGAGAGTAAATCTTGTGCTTTCCTTCAGATGCACGAACACTGATGCTGTTGCTTAGTTTCTGGCTTCCAAAATGAAAAAAAAATATAATAATAAAAGGGGATGATTTAGTCTGGATTGCTCCACAGGTGCACTGGAGTCAGCAAGGACATGCTTAAATGAAGTCCTTGGTCTTTCCTTGGGCAGGGTTCATAGGCTACCACCTCAGGAGCAGCACAGTCTTGAGGAATGGGATGGGTCTTCATGATTTTAGAGCTTTAAAAAGGATTTTTCTGAGTGATTCCAAAGGGAATGGGGCTTTCTCAGGAGCTTTTTCATGCCTTGTAAGGAAGCACTCTTGAGGTGCACAAGGGTGATGTAGCCGCATGGGGGATGCTGTCAGAGGTCCAGCTGTATTGAGGGGAGGAGGAAGAGCCTCCATATCTGCATCTGTCATGCCCACAGATGCCACCAGACAGAAGACAGAGGCTGTAAAAAGGGCAGCATGCTCCCTGCTTTGCCTTCCCCAGTGAGTTAATCCATAGAACAGGTTGGGTTGGAAGGGTCCTTAAAGACCATCTAGTTCCACAGCCCCTCTGCCTTGGACTCTGCTGTGAGCCAGGTGAGTAGTGATTCTGATCGACCACCAGAGGCTGTGTCAGATCTCCGAGTGAAGCAGAAGGAGCCCAGGGTGTCACCAGCAAAGAAGCCAGCCCCAGAGAAGCGTCGCACCAATAGGCAGCACAACAGCTCAGCTGTACGTAGCAGATGCTGCCTGCTGAAGTAGCTTCTGTTTGTGGCAGCTTAACATAACACTTGAGACTACAAAAAAAAAATATGAAATCCTTGTTTTCCATATTTCTAGTGCTGTCTTCACTTTGGAGTCTATTAATGAGATGAAAGGCAGCCACTGACTGGAGTCATCTGGGAGCAGGGCTGAACTGCCGGCCTGAAGACCTCAGGCACGCTGCTGAGTGCTGAGATGGAGATGATTCAGTCTTGGAAAATAAGGATGAGGATTTGGGGGCTCTAAGGTCTGATTCAGACTGAGCAGATGAGGCTGAGTGAGACTCATCAGTTTACATGGTGCAAGTCACTCTCAGATTGCTTTAGCATTCACAAACAGTTACAGAGACATAGCAGAGGCTGATGTGCCTCCTCCTAAAGTGGGTTATGGTCAGTCTGCTGGGTGGATCTTGCCCCAGAGGAACCAGTTCATCTTTTTTTCACTCTAAGGGAAGTTCACCACAACTGGCTTAGAGCAAGACATCTCATTTTAGATTTCTCAGAGTTAAGGGAAATTAATCCCCCCCACACACACTGTAACTTCTCCTGGATGTCACATCTGTAAAATGAGAATAATGATTCTGTACAACTCCATGGTGAGCAGCTGAAGGCACAAGGAGAACCTCGTGGGAGATTTGGAAACTCTAGATAATGATGTCTGTCACCTCAGCTTTCGTAAAGCCAGGCAGATCCTTGCTCAGGAGATTTGATCTGCTCATGAGTTCAAATCTCCTGAGCAACCCTGATCGAGTTAAAGATGTCCCTGCTCACTGCAGGGGGCTGTGCTAGGTGACCTTTAAAGGTCCCTTCCAACCCAAACCATTCTGTGATTCTGTGATTTGCAAAGCAAGGCACACAGGACTGCAGAGAGCAGGAGTCCCTGGCTAGGAAGGCAGGATGGATGAGCAGGCAGGAAGGCAGAGAGGATGAGCAGGCAGGAAGGCAGAGAGG
>VWZI01022081.1:62464-75895 GCA_013396835.1 Psilopogon haemacephalus
CAGGCAGGGAGGCAGGATGGATGAGCAGGCAGGGAGGCAGGATGGATGAGCAGGCAGGGAGGCAGGATGGATGAGCAGGCAGGGAGGCAGGACGGATGAGCAGGCAGGGAGGCAGGATGGATGAGCAGGCAGGAAGGCAGTGTGGAGGAGCAGGCAGGGAGGCATCATGGATGAGCATCAGGCTGTGGTGCAATGTTTGGAGCCATCCCAGAGTAACAGAAACTCATTTAAACTCAGGATGTACGAGCAGGCAGGAAGGCAGGGTGGCTGAGTAGGTGCCTCAGGTCACTCAAGACCTCATCCAGCCTGGCCTTGAACACCTCCAGGGAAGGAGCAGACACAACCTCCCTGGGCAACCTGTGCCAGTGTCTCACCACCCTCACTGTGAAGAATTCCTCCTAACATCCTGTTTCAATCTCCCCTCTGCCAGTTTGAACCCATTCCCCCTCATCCTGTCATTACAAGACCTTGTGAACAGTCCCTCCCCAGCCCTCCTGTAGCCCCCTTCAGATACTGGAAGGTTACTCTAAGGTCTCCTTGAAGCCTTCTCTTCTCCTGACAACCTGCCAGGTGACTTCCCTAACGTGTGCCCTTGGAGGATGCAGCTGTAGCTGTTTGTGCCTCTGGAGCTGCTGTTGTTTATGCTGTTGTCAATGCAGAGAGGCAGGGATGGTGTGGATGAAGCCCAAGGGAGGTCCTCTGCTCCCATCCCCCCCTGCAGTGATGGGAAGGTCAGAGCCCATTTCCCTGCATCCGCCAAAGTGTCCCCCCCNAAGGAGGCAGATTGCACAAGCAGGCAGATGTTTGCAAGCAAACATCCCAAGGAAGGCAGAAATCCCAAGGCAGATTGTTCTCATAGCTCACATCTCAGCTGCTTGTGCCTGGATGCTCAGATGGCTCCATGCAGACAAAGCACAGAGAAATTATCAATGGAGAGAGCAAGAGGTGGAAACGTCCACATGGTACCTTCCTTCACGATGAGAGATGAGGCTCGTTTGCAGGGAGCCACAAAGGAATGGTGCTCAACCATTAGGAGTGCAGCACAGAGCTCTAAAATGCCACCAGGGAATGGGGCTTAAATATCTACAGGAGGAGGGAAAATCTGAGAAAGGGGAGATAAAATAGCACCAGGCAGGAGAGAAAAGGACCTTGCTGCACTCCTGCCAGCTGATTTATGTCAAACAGTGAGGACAAGGTCTTGCAATGACAGGATGAGGGGGAATGGGTTTAAATTGGCAGAGGGGAGACTTTAATGGGATGTTAGGGGGAAGTTGTTTGCAGTGAGGGTGGTGAGACACCTGGGTATCCAAGAAATGAAGAACAAAAAGCAGCTGATGGGAAAAGTGCTGTCTTGTCCTCTGCCACATGCCAGTGTGTGAAGGCAACAGGGATATTAGGTCATCACAGGGATCTCTTTTCTGCCTTGGGTGATCTCTTTCTTATAGGAAATATATTTCCTCCCTCTTTAGGAGGAAGTTGTTTCCAGTGAGGGTGGTGAGACACTGGCACAGGTTGCCCAGGGAGGTTGTGGCTGCTCCCTCCCTGGAGGTGTTCAAGGCCAGGCTGGATGAGGTCTTGAGCGACCTGATCTAGTGGGAGGTGTCCCTGCCTATGGCACAGGGGGGTTGGAACTGGCTGAGCATTGAGGTCCCTTCCAACCTAAACCATTCTGTGATTCTGTGACATTCAGCATCTGCCATCCACTTAGGTCCCCTTTATGATAACCTGCTTTTGCTTCTGCCATGCATCCGTGTTCAAGACATCTCAGCATCTCTTTGCTCAGAAGGGCTCTTGGGACACACTTCAAAGCATGAACCACCTCTGCCATCCAGAGAGTTGCCTGTCACTGGATCTCTGTAACCCAACAGGTTGAAACATCTTTGGAGTCTCCAAGGTTTACCCCCAGACTGAGGTTTTGTGTCCTGACATTGAGTAAACCAAGGCCAAACCATTGAGTAAATCTGATCTAGTTGAGGATGTAAATCTAGTTGCTGATGACCCCGAGCTGTGTAGTGCAGCAGCCAGGCTGGAGGGCAGGGATGGCATCCAGAGGGACCTGCACAGGCTGCAGAGGTGGGCACAAGCCAGCCTCAGGAGGTTCAACAAGGCCAAGTGCAAGGTCCTCCAGATGGGTCAAGGCAATGCCAAGCACAAATCCAGGCTGGGCAGTGAGTGGCTGGAGAGCAGCCCTGAGGAGAGGGACTTGGGGGTGCTGCTGGTGGAGGAGAAGCTGAAGATGAGGCAGCAGTGTGCACTTGCAGCCCAGAAAGGCAAGCAGAGGCTGGGCTGCAGCAGGAGCAGTGTGGGCAGCAGGGCCAGGGAGGTGATTCTGCCCCTCTGCTGTGCTCTGCTGAGAGCCCACCTGGAGTAGTGCATCCAGTGCTGGAGCCCCTGGGACAAGAGGGATGNAGTGACTTTAGGCTCTCAGGGAGTGACAGGACTAAGGGGAATGGAGCAAAGCTGGAGGTGGAGAGGTTCAGAGTGGATGTGAGGAGGAAGTTGTTGAGCATGAGAGTGGTGAGAGCCTGGAATGGGTTGCCCAGGGAGGAGGTTGGGGCCAGGGGGGGCCAGGGGGGTGGTTGGGGCATCTGTGGAGGTGTTTTTGGCCAGGCTGGCAGAGGATGTGGCAGCCTGCTCTAGGGTAGGGTGACCCTGGGCATGGCAGGGGGGTTGGAACTGGCTGATCCTTGTGATCCCTTCCAACCCTGACTGATTCTATGATTCTACTGTCCCAGGACTAAAAGGCAGAGCTTGTCTCTTGATGGGTTGCAGGAGTGCAGCTCCCTTGCAGTGCCCTAGGAAGAACTGTGCCAACCTCTGCAGTGTTCCAGTGAAGTGACAGAATCAGAATCAGCACTTCCAGTGCTGGGTTTTGTCACCCTGCACTTTCCCTAGCACGGAAGTCCTCAATTTGTTTTTGTTTTCATATTTTTTGTTTTTTTCTTTGCAGGTATCTCCACATTTTCCACTGAACAGTAGACCCCTGTGGAGCAAGCTGCAGCTTGCTGACAATAGCCCTGATTTCTTAATTACTTTTCCTGGGCTCAGAGATCACTTTTCCACCTGGGACTGGTCGGCAACAGCCTGAAGGCAACTGATAAGTTTATTAAAGTATCTGCTGTTGCTTTGAAGCCCTGCAGCTCCTATTAATAACCTGAGGATGCTGCTTGTGTGCTTAGGGGGAGGAAATCGCCTCTCCCCCCTCATCATCTGCTGTTGAGTAAGGCTGGTGGAACTCTGAGGCTGTGGAGGGTGAGGCACTGCAGCGTGGTTGCCTACTGGTGTGGTAGAAGGTAGGCAGCTTGTCCATCCCCAGCCTGGGCTTAGTGTAGGAGCAGTTGTGGGATTGTTTCTCCCCAGCCACTTCTTCCCTGTTTAATCACAAAGGGCAAGTCCATGTCCAGCTTAAACTCCAGCTGACATCAAGGAAAGGACTTCCTCTGTTGTCCTTGGAACAGAGTCCCAGGCGTTTGTTTTCTTCATCAAGCACTGTGAGCCCCATCACAGGACAGCAAAGCTTCAGCAGGAAGGAAAGGCTCCTTTGTCCTGGCCCTTTAAATCGTTCCTGTAGCTCCTCAGGTTGCACAAAACTAAACCAAGCCTCGCTCAAATGCTCCTGCTTGAACTCCTCCACCTAATTATGCATCTGCAGAGTTACAAGGTAGGCTCAGTGCCTTCTCTCTGCTAATGGAAGAACCCATCCAGCGTTCTTGCTTCGACCTTCATCTGGATGGAGAAGTGCCTTCAGGTCCAGGGGGTGGATTGCTCAGGCTCTGCAATGAAGGGAGGGATTTGCTCCCTCCCTCACACAGGAGCTGTGTTCTCTCAGGAGCACCTCGTGATTGCTTTTCCTCCTCCAGTTTTTCTGTGCCTGTTGATCAGCACCAGCCTCAGTGAGCCAAAGCATGCAGCAGCACACAGGGCAGAAGAGCAAGAGGGGCTGAGTCTGCCTCTGCTCTCTCTGGCACATCCTCCAATGCTTTGCACCTGGAGCAAATCCCAACATAGAATCCTAGAAATCTAGAATTCTAGAATCCTAGAACCAGTCAGGGTTGGAAGGAACCACAAAGATCAGCCAGTTCCAACCCTCCTGCCATGTCCAGGGACACCCTACCCTACATCAGGTTGCCTACAGCCTCTGCCAGCCTGGCTGCAAACACCTCCAGGGATGTAGCCCCAGACACCTCTCTGGGGAACCCATTCCAGCCTCTCACAACTCTCATGCTCAACAACTTCCTCCTCACCTCCAATCTGAATCTCCCCACTTCCAGCTTTTCTCCATTCCCCCTAGTCCTGTTACTACCTGACACCCTAAGAAGTCCCTCCACAGCTTTTTTGTAGCCCATTTCAGATCCTGGAAGGCCACAAGAAGCTCACCTGGGAGCCTCCTCTTCTGCAGCCTGCACAGCCCCAATTCTTTCAGTCTGTGCTCACAGCAGAGGTGCTGCAGCCCTCTGAGCATCCTCATGGCCCTTCTCTGCACACCTCCAGCATCTCCACATCCCTCTTGTCCCAGGGGCTCCAGCACTAGATGCAGTACTCCGGGTGGGCTCTCAGCAGAGCACAGCAGAGGGGCAGAATCACCTCCCTGGCCCTGCTGCCCACACTGCTCCTGCTTCAGCCCAGCCTCTGCTTGCCTTTCTGCCCTGCAAGTGCACACTGCTGCCTCATCTTCAACTTCTCCTCCACCAGCACCCCCAAGTCCCTCTCCTCAGGGCTGCTCTCCAGCCACTCACTGCCCAGCCTGGATTTGTTCTTGGGACACATTTACACTACTGCAGAGCAGCTGCATTTGTGGGGCTGATGTTAACTCCAAGGAGGCTCTGAGCAGAGGCTGATCCACCAAGGGCCTGGAGATGTAGCAGCATTCCCTGCTTTGCTGGCACACACAGCTACAGAAGGCACATTAAGGAGCCAAGTGTGGCTCAGAGGATGTCAGTGGTGGATGCCTCTGCGGGGCAGAGCTTCAGGCCAGCTCAGTAATTGTGACACCATGTAGGTAGCTGGGAACTTCTGCCCCAATTAAGTTTGGTAACAGAATCTCATAACTGAAGGGTCCAGAGGACTGCAGTTGAAAGGAGGTCAGATTAGCAAGCCCTAAAAAAAGAAATCTTATTTCCTTAGGCTGTGGCTGGTGTCACAGATAGCATCTTTCCCCAGCCTCAGCTATTACTGGGTGGTTTAATGAGCAAGGAGCTTTCAGGAGCTGAGAGTTGGGACTATCAGCCACAAACATGGGGTTGGGTTGGGTATGCTTTTTTGTTTCTTTTCCCAGTTACACTAGGAGATCTAGTGAAAAAAAAAACACAAAACCTTGCCAACACTCCCAGCCTTTGCCTTTTCTATGCCCTGTGGCCACTGCCTGCACCTACAGAACCACCGAATTGCCTGCTTCAGAAGACCTTGAGCTCACTGAGTCCAACCATACCTTAACATCTGCCTATGCACAACCATTAGACCACCTTCTACCATAGCTTTGCCAAATATCACAGAGTCAGAGAAGGGTCTGGGCTGGAAGGGACCTTCAGAGATGTGTTGTGTTAGAATGGATCCCTTCCTACAGTGAAACAGAATCATAGAATCAGTCAGGCTTGGAAGGGACCACAAGGATCATCCAGTTCCAACCCTTCCCTTCCCTTCCCTTCCCTTCCCTTCCCTTCCCTTCCCTTCCCCTCCCCTCCCCTAGCTGCAGAGGTTACATTGGAAGGCCTGCAGGGAAGTTCTTGTAACAGGCAGAGCAAGTAAGACCCTAAAGCTGCAAGCTCCATCCCTGCTTCCGAGGGTTGTGTGCCCTTGTTTTGCTCAGCAGGCAGATGCAGAGGGATGACAGGGTTATGGGTTGTCCCTGGGACATTCTTGACCACTGAGGCTGCCCTGCAGATTTATGGCTATAAATAGACCACAGACACAATCCAAATGCTACACTGTCAGTTTGATGGTGCCTGACCATCTCATGTTCCTGCTGAAAAGGAAGAAATTCCTTCAGCTGGAATGTTCAGCAACTGCACCCAAAATAGGACCTCTTTTCCAGCCCTCTCCAGCCAGCTTTGGCTTTCAGCTCCGCACTCCTCCCAAGCAGACTTCACGAAAGGCTCCAGGCAGTCTCACCCCATCACTGGGGCTTGGCTGGGTTGCCAGTCCCAGGCTTGTTTGGAAAGACAACAGGTAGGGGAGGCAGACCAAGAACTGCAGTGCAAAAGCCCTCTCAAAAAAAAGTGAAGGGAGGCTTTGGCTCAGCCAGCCTGAGCTCTAGGGCATCACTGCCCTGCCTTGAGCACAGCGAGATGAGAACTGCTTCTGTTCAGGCAATGGTACCCAGGGATTCAGACTGGAAGTGAGGAGGAAGTTGTTGAGCATGAGAGTGGTGAAAGCCTGGAATGGGTTGCCCAGGGAGGTGTTTGGGGCCATGTCCCTGGAGGTGTTTAAGGCCAGGCTGGCAGAGGCTCTGCCCAGCCTGCTCTAGGGTAGGGTGTCCCTGGGTATGGCAGGAGGGTTGGAAGTGAATGATCCTTGTGGTCCCTTCCAACCCTGACTGATTCTATGATTCTATTCTATGATTAGCTCATGAGGTGGCTGCAAGTGCTGAGCACTGAGTCATCAAGGTCTCAGGCAATCCTCTGCAGAACGACCCCAGAAGTGGGACTGCAGCCTCAGTGTGCTGGAAGAAATCGTTATGAGCAGGACATCTTATCAGGTACAACTCTTCTGTCACCCTTTTTATGAAGCCATCTTTCTTGGATCCAATGTTTTGCCTCTTCCTTTAGAGGATGAATACAATCTTTGTGCAGTTTAGAATCATAGAATCAGTCAGGGTCGGAAGGCACCACAAGGATCAGCCAGTTCCAACCCCCCTGCCATGCCCAGGGACACCCTACCCTAGAGCAGGCTGCCCACAGCCTCTGCCAGCCTGGCCAAAAACACCTCCAGGGATCTGGCCCCAAACACCTCCCTGCAGGGGCAACCCATTCCAGGCTCTCACCACTCTCATGCTCAACAACTTCCTCCTCACATCCACTCTGAATCTCCCCACCTCCAGCTTTGCTCCATTCCCCCTAATCCTCTCACTATCTGAGAGCCTAAATAGTCCCTCCACAGCTTTTTTGTAGACCCCCTTCAGATTCTGGAAAGCCACCAGAAGGTCACCTGGGAGCCTCCTCTTCTCCAGCCTGCACAGCCCCAACTCTTTCAGGCTGTTCACATAGCAGAGGTGCTGCAGCCCTCTGACCCAACTGCAGGACCTTCCACTTGGCCTTGTTGAATGCCCTGAGGTTGGCCTGGGCACACCTCTGCAGCCTGTCCAGGTCCCTCTGGATGGATCTCTGCTCTCCAGCAAGTCGACTGTGTCACACAGCTTGGTGCCAGCAGAAGGAAATCAAACCCACATTTTGTCTTTATTTTCTCATCCTGTCGAGCAGAGGAAGAGCACCACACATCCCCAGCCAACCCAGTGCCTCTCCTTTCGGGGAGAGAGCTCTGTTGCATCTGTAAGAGGCTGTTGACAGATAACTGGAAGCCTTGAAAGCCTTGTTCCAGTTGAGCTGTCCCCCTCTATTTATAACCACGGACAATGCTGGGCAGTGGGAGGCAGATTAAGTGGGAGGCACAGAAGTGACAAGCAGAGTTTGAAAGGCAGCCAGAGTGTATTTGAGATGGGGATGGGTTGTTCCCCATGCTCTGCTTTAAGTGCCCACAAAGGGTGCTCCAAAGTGAAGCGAAGTGACCCTTGTGTGCCCAACCTGGGGTTTATTTTTCTTGACTGTATCCTCCACAGGCAGTTAGAATCATAGAATCAGTCAGGGCTGGAAGGGACCACAAGGATCAGCCAGTTCCAATCCCGCTGCCATGTCCAGGGACACCCTACCCTAGAGCAGACTGCACACAGCCTCTGCCAGTCTGGCTGCAAACACCTACAGGGATGTGGCCCCAAACACCTCCCTGCAGGGGCAACCCATTCCAGGCTCTCACCACTCTCATGCTCAACAACTTCCTCCTCACATCCAGTCTGAATCTCCCCAACTCCAGCTTTGCTCCATTCCCCCTAGTCCTGTCACAGCCTGAGAGCCTAAAAAGTCCCTCCCCAGCTTTTTTTGTAGCCAACTTCAGATCCTGGAAGGCCACAAGAAGGTCCCCTGGGAGCCTCCTCTTCTCCAGCCTGCACAGCCCCAACTCTTTCAGTCTCTACTCATAGCAGAGGTGCACTGGGTGCATTGGATGAGTGTATGGCTGTAGTGGTTTAGCAGTTACCTGTCCCCCCACCTTTATAAACCCCGGCTAAGACTCAGAAAAACACTGGAAGTTGATAAATGAAGCTTTATATTTACAGCAATGCACAATATCCAAGCAGATATTGACAAGGTATAACAGATATTTACAGATATAGACAGTGAAAAGGTAACACAGACACACCACAGCCCTCCCAGAGACCAAAATCCCCAAGAGGGGTAGCCAACCACCCCCTAACACCTTTCCCCCCTTCCCCAGTCTCATCTCACCACCTGTTGATGCTGCAGGTAAGCTGAAGTAGATCGGCCAGGGGGGTTAGTGATAGAAAGGAGTTAGTAGTTTTACTCTGAATTAGCTACCAAAACAAAGGGAAAGGAGACCATGCAAGAGAAGCAGCCACAGCCAGAATGGTCAGAAGCTGTCTGCTATCTTTTGTTTTCAGAACAGTTCTTAGAAACAACTTTTTTTTTGTCTTTCTCAGTAAAATTTGGTGAAGTGACACACGCTGTGTTTACCTTTCTCAGCCAATAGTCTAATTTCTCACTCAAATCTTCCAATTAGCTCCAACCAACACAGTGGCCGTGGTGTGAAATAAGCAGGAAAACCCCCTCAAGAGGTCTGCAGACTGCAAATAAAGTGGGCAACTGTGCTGCTGTATCACACAGCCACAAAAATAGTCAGCATCCACCTGAGGGTCCAGCAGAGGGCTATGAGGATGAGGAGGGGACTGGAGCACTGCCCTATGAGGAGAGGCTGAGGGACCTTGGGGCTGCTTAGTCTGGAGAAGATTGAGAGGGGATTTAATCAATGTTTCCAAATCTTTGAGGGCTGAGGGCCAGGAGAGTGTGGAAGGGGGGCACAGGCTCTGCTCACTTGCTCCCTGGGATAGGACAAGTGAGGCACTGGAACAGGTTGCCCAGAGAGGTTGTGTCTGCTCCCTCTCTGGATGTGTTCAAGGCCAGGCTGGATGAGGTCTTGAGCATCCTGATCTAGTGGGAGGTGTCCCTGCCTGTGGCAGGGGGTTGGAACTGGATGATCTTTGAGGTCTCTTCCAACCTAGACCATTCTATGATTCTATGATTCTATGATTCTATGATTCTATGACAAGGAGCAGTGGATGGAAGCTGCAGCACAGGGCTCAAGGCTTGCAGAGGACTGGCTGATGGATTCCATTTCAGGGGTAATCATTATCAACATAGCTGAATAATTAGTCTCATCTTCCAGAAGATCACAGCTACTAAGTAGGGCTCAAGGCTTTGTGGCACACAGCTCTTTTTCCTGGCTTTTTTTTTATGCAACTACTCATTGACCCTTTAGAGGCTACTCAGAGACAGGCTCTGCTCTGATCTGCACTCCTCTGGAAATGCTACAAGGGACTGCAAGAGAGCTGGGGAGGGACTTTTTCGGGTGTCAGGTAGTGGATAGGACTGGGGGGAACAAAGCAAAACTAGAAGTAGGTAGATTTAGATTCAATGTTAGGAAGTTCTTCACCATGAAAGTGGTGAGACACTGGCACAGGTTGCCCAGAAAGGTGGTGGAAGCCTCATCCCTGGAGGTGTTTGCAGCCAGGCTGTGGGCAGCCTGCTGTAGGGTAGGGTGTCCCTGGGCATGGCAGGGGGGGTTGGAGCTGGATGGTCCTTGTGGTCCCTTCCAACCCTGACTTATTCTATGATTCTTGGTCCACATGCCAGGGAACCAAAGCTTTCACAGTCTGCTGTGTTTCTGTCTCTGCTACCCCACCCTGAGTTTGACCCATGTGCCTGATATGCCATGGACTAGACAAGCCAGGTCCCACCTTGCTCCTAGAAACACTCAGGTCACTTTTAGTCATGTAATTAGAGCCCTGAGACTCTGCACATGAGGGTCTGGTCGCACACTCCAGGGCTGAGTTCAGTCTTGCCCAGGGAGGCAGGGGCTTGCCAGGTCCCACCTTGCTCCTAGAAACACTCAGGTCACTTTTAGCCAGGTAATTAGACCCCTGAGACTCTGCACATGAGGGTCTGGTTGCACACTCCAGGGCTGAGTTCAGTCTGCCCAGGGAGGCAAGGACTTGCCAGGTCCCACCTTGCTCCTAGAAACACTCAGGTCACTTTTAGCCAGGTAATTAGAGCCCTGAGACTCTGCACATGAGGGTCTGGTTGCACACTTCAGGGCTGAATTCAGTCTTGCCCAGGATGCTCCATCCCTGGAGACATTGGAGGTCAGGCTTGATGGGACTGTGAGTAACCTGCACCACTGCACTAGGTGACCTCTAAAGGTCCCTTCCGACCCAATGCATTCTCTGATCAGTAGTGAAAGGCAGAGGCAGTGTTGCAATGGGTTAGACAGGGAGGCCTCCTTGGAGAGCAGAGTCGTGAGGGTTATCTCAGACTGGCTCAGAGAAGGAAGCTCAAAACCCAAATGTGGTTGTCCCTTGGGCTGATTCTAAGCACACTGCCACAAGATTCCTAAAATATTTCAGATGATAGCCTTATCTTGCTTGTCTCTGGGGGAGCTTCACATATCTGGAAGTCAGCAAATATATTGTTTGCTTGGCTTAATTGCTCATCAGCATAACGAGCCTGTGTTCAGTGCTGGTGGAATCGTCTGCCTGACATCACACTGGAGTCTGAGAAAGGAGAAATGCATTTCAGAGGGGTTTAACACAGAATCACAGAGCTGGCTTAGCTGGGAAAGGTCTCCAAGGTCATCCAGTCCAACCATCAACCCAACACCACCGTGGCCACTAACCCACGTCCCCAGAGACCAAGGTCCAACATGGTTCTTGTATTGGGTTTAGGCTAACCCCCCTGAGCTCAGAATGCCCAATAAATACTCCAGTTGGTTTGGAAGGAAAAAGAGAGAAAACTTCAACAATAAATAGGAGATAAAGGGAGTTTTACAGAAGGTGGGAAGAAAGGGGAACTGGAATGCAAGGTATGGAGAATGAGAGGGGTTACAGATGGTAAGGGGGGAAAAGGAGCAAAATACACAAAGGAAAAATACAACCTGCTTGGAGTTGGGTCCAGGTGCATTTGGTGATGGATGAATCCACAATCCCAAGCACAACTGCAAGCTGGGTGGGGAGTGGCTGGAGAGCAGCCCTGAGGAAAAGGACCTGGAGGTCTGGGCTGATGCAAAGCCCAACATGAGTCAACAGTGTGCACACACAGCCCAGACAGCAACGGTGTGCTGGGCTGCAGCAAGAGAAGCTGTGGGCAGCAGGGCAAGGGAGGGGATTTTGCCCCTTTGCTCTGCTCTTGTCAGAGCCCACCTGGAGTATTGTGTGCAGTTCTGGAGCCCCCAGCACAGGAAGGACATGGAACTGCTGGAGAGAGTCCAGAGAGGGCCACAAGGATGCTCAGAGGGCTGCAGCAGCTCTGCTATGAGGACAGACCGAAAGAGTTGGGGCTGTGCAGTCTGGATAAGAGGAGGCTCCCAGGTGACCTTCTTGTGGCCTTCCAGGATCTGAAGTGGGCTACAAAAAAGCTGGGGAGGGACTTTTTAGGGTGTCAGGTAGTGAGAGGACTAGGGGGGATGGAGCAAGGCTGGAGGTGGGGAGATTCAGACTGGATGTGAGGAGGAAGTTGTTGAGCATGAGAGTGGTGAGAGGCTGGAATGGGTTGCCCAGAGAGGTGTTTGGGACCACATCCCTGGAGGTGTTTGCAGCCAGACTGGCAGAGGCTGTGGGCAGCCTGCTCTAGGGTAGGGTGTCCCTGGGCATGGCAGGGGGGTTGGAACTGGCTGATCCTTGTGGTCTCTTCCAACCCTGACTGGTTCTAGGATTCTGTGAATCTACGATTCTATGATTCTTTGATTCTATGATTCTTTGATTCTTTAATTCTATGATTCTTTGATTCTATGAATCTATGATTCTTTTATTCTATGATTTTTTGATTCTTTGATTCTATGATTCTATAATTCTATGATTCTTTGATTCTATGACTCTGTGATTCTTTGATTCTATGATTCCATATCCCTGCTCAGAGTGGCAGGAGGGGTGGACTAGACAACCTGTAGAGGTTCCTTCCAGCCTGGATAATTCTATGCTAAGTGGAGCTCTCACTTCTATCCCTCCCAAGGCTGTGAGCACAGCTCCTGTGTCACTTTGCCATCCCTGCTAAAGGGATGTAAATGAGAAGTGCTAATAAATCCCTGTGCAGCTCACGCAGGGTCAAGGAAACAAGCAAACAGGAGATTGATGCGAGATAACCAGAGACTGCTTACAGGATAATTAAACTCTTGAAACCCAAATCTCTCTGCTTGCACCGAGGAACATTTGCAAAGCCCCTGCTGCAGCCTCTTTTTCTGCCTTCTGCCTTCCAGCCTGATTTTAATAAGGAGTGCCTTTTGAGTCTAAGGGTGTTCTTTGGATCTGAAGTTAGCAGATGAATATGCACAAGACAAAAAAAACCCCAAAAAACCAAACTAAGCACATCACCTCTAATACCTCCCTGATGGCCAGGTTCTACTTTGCAGGGCTGGCTCCTTACAGGTAATAAATGGTGGCACAATTACAGCTGGGCAAATTAAACCTCATGCCTATGGAGTAAAAGCAGAACCACACAACACCACCTCTGCAAGTGAGACAGACCTGTACAATCCCTGGGATTTGCTACCCACTGCAGCCTCTCTGATCTGGGAAGGCTCTTCTGCCTCCACGCCACAGACTTTTGAGGGGCTTTGGCAGATCAGTGCTGTTGGCAATCCCCTGTGTTGATCCCTGGTAAAGCTACAACACTGGCACACGAATGAATCCTTCTCTGGCAAGCAGCAAGCTGCCAGCTGTGCTCTCAGGGTGCCAGATGCTGGGTGAAACTTCACCACTCCTGGTAGATCCACTTGCTTTCTGCAGCGCTGTTCTTTTGCAAAGCCTCTTCCTCTCCCTCCCCTCCCCTCCCCTCCCCTCCTCTCCTCTCCTCTCAACCTGGAACCCCTCAAAACTACCACATGCAGACACTCTGAAGGTTCAGAGGAAATAACTCAGATGGTCATGCTGTTTGAGGTCCTGAAAACATTTTCATGTTAACCCCAAGTTATACCTATACACATATTCTTTGTATTGGTTCCCATACAGCTCAAATACATGTCCAATAAGGATCCTAATGTGCAGTCATCGTGCTATACAATTATCTTGATTTGTGCTGTCTTTCTTTGTGTCTTCCTTTTTCCCAAGAAGTTTCATGTCTGGCTTTTTATGCAACCATGTGATGAGGCCTAAGAGAAAGG
>VWZI01022081.1:89156-110080 GCA_013396835.1 Psilopogon haemacephalus
CCTGTCCCCTCCCCACACTCCCCGTCCCTAGCCTGTCCCTTTCCATCACAGCTCCATCTCTAGCCTGTCCCCCCCGCACCGCACCTGCAGCCCCCCAGGAACAGGGACCAGCAAACCCTGCGCTCTGCTGCCCCCTGCCGGCGGCGGGCGGAGCGGCGCCTACACCCCCGGGGTTACCTTCCCCCGCTCCAATCCAGGCTGCCTGAACCCCAGTGCCGCCTGTGCCCCGCCCCAGAGTGGGTGCCTGGGGGCGCTGCTCTCCTCCAGTGCCTGCCAGCCCCCTCCGTTGCTTCCCCAACCTTCAAGTTGTGCCTGTCCCCCGCCACGTCCCCGAGTGCCTGCTCCCCAAACCCGTGCCTGCCCCGCAAGTGCCTCCCACCCTACCGCAGCCTTTGTCCTGCCCTCGCCCGGTGCTGCTGCGGTGTCAGCCTGTCCCGGGCTCGCCTCAAGCGGCAAAGCAGCGCTGCCTCCTCCTCCTCCTCCCGCAGCCGCACCTGACGCCCGCGGCTGCCGGCACCCCCCCACCAAAGCCCGGCTCACCCCTCCCTCCTGCCCGCCCTTCTCTGGCCCCTCCCGGAGCCCTCCCGGCGGAGCGGGAAGAGGAACGGAGCCGCCGAGCGCTGCCGGCCGCTGCCCAGCGCAGCCCCTCCGGAGCATGCCACGGCAGCGGCGGGGAGGACCCAGCTCGCTACCCCCCCGGGCCGGCCGGCGGCGGGGCTGAGGCGGTGGCGGGGAAGAGAGCAGCGGGGCTGGAGGGGTGAGGAGCTGCCCGTTCCTCCAGCCCAGCTGGGGTGAGGAACCTTCCTGCTTTCCATCCCGACTGGGGCGAGGAACCTTCCTGCTTTCCATCCCGGCTGGGGCGAGGAACCCTCCTGCTTTCCATCCCGGCTGGGACGAGGAACCTTCCTGCTTTCCATCCCGGCTGGAGCGAGGAACCATCCTGCTTTCCATCCCGGCTGGGGTGAGGAACCATCCTGCTTTCCATCCCGGCTGGGACGAGGTACATTCCTGCTTTCCATCCCGGCTGGGGCGAGGAACCATCCTGCTTTCCATCCCGGCTGGGGTGAGGAACCTTCCTGCTCTTCATCCCAGCTGGGGGGGGACCAAAACGTGCCCCGCACGGTGCTGAACGAGACTTGGAGGGGACTGGAGGGATCATGTCGGGGGGACTGCACCTCGGCATCACTTTCTCCTCGCCCTCCATGGAGCCCGGACTTTTTCTACAATGACTTTCCCTGAGCTGAGCAATGGCAGCTTGAGTGGGAACCGGACAGGACAAGGCAGCCAGAGCGGCGCCAACCGGTCGTGGGGGCTGCAAGGTGAGGAGATCCCCGAGGGCAACAGCAGCACGTTGACTTTCGCCTTGGACGTGCAGGCGGTGGGCGTTGGGGTCTTCCTGGCTGTCTTCATCCTCTCAGCCATCGTGGGGAACATCCTCGTCATCCTCTCGGTGGCTTGCAACCGGCACCTGCAGACGGTCACCAACTACTTCATCGTCAACCTGGCCATTGCTGACCTGCTGCTCAGCACCACGGTGCTGCCCTTCTCGGCCACCCTGGAGGTGCTGGGCTTCTGGGTGTTTGGGCGCATCTTCTGCAACATCTGGGCAGCGGTGGATGTGCTGTGCTGCTCCGCCTCCATCATGAGCCTGTGCATCATCTCCGTGGACCGGTACATCGGCGTCAAATACTCCCTCAAGTACCCCACGATCATGACCGAGAGGAAGGCGGGGGTCATCCTCGTGGTGGTCTGGCTGTCCTCCATGGTCATCTCCATCGGGCCACTGCTGGGATGGAAGGAGCCGCCGCCGCCGGACGAGAGCATCTGTAGCATCACGGAGGAGCCGGGCTATGCCCTGTTCTCCTCCCTCTTCTCCTTCTACCTGCCCCTCATGGTCATCCTGGTGATGTACTTCAGGATCTATGTGGTGGCCAGACGGACCACCCGGAGCTTAGAGGCAGGGGTCAAGAAGGAGAGGAACAAATCCATGGAGGTGGTACTGCGCATCCACTGCCGCAGCGTGCTGGAGGACCCTCTCTCCAGCAGCCGCAGCAAGGGCAACAACTTCAGGAGCTCCCTCTCCGTGCGGCTCCTCAAGTTCTCCCGGGAGAAAAAGGCAGCCAAGACTCTTGCCATCGTCGTTGGTGTTTTCATCCTCTGCTGGTTCCCTTTCTTCTTTGTCCTGCCTTTTGGTGAGTGAACTCATTCCCCATACCTGCCCCGCGGCTGAGCCTCTGGAGATCTGCTCCCCGGGGGGCAAACTTCCAGGGCACGACCGAAGTTGCAGAGCTTGAGGGATAGATCAGTGAGGCAAGCAGCGGTGAATTAATCCAATTAATGAACACTTATTCAATATTTATTAATCAGAGTGGTGTAATCAAGCAAAGTAAACAGCAAACGAATCAACTAGCGGCATAGTAATTGGTTTGATTAATTTGTTCTGCACGCAGCAGTTTAATTAATGAAGTTCAGGCTAAGGAGGAAAAGCAGCTCTGCTTCAAGCAGGCTTTAATGGTGGCACAGTGGTCTCCAAACAGCTTTGCCATCCTTCCTCTCAGCCTCCTTTCCTCCCAGTCTTGGGGGTAGGGCACCCAGATCTGCCTGGGCCCAAAGTTCCTGGTGGTGATGTTGGAGACGAGTGAAGTCTGCTGCACCCAGGGAGCTCGTCAGAGTCTGAAGCATAAGTCTCACTGACTTCCCGAGATGGCAATGTTGTGCAGGGAGCAGGAGCAGAACCAGATCTTACCTACAAGGGTGATGCTCCTGGGTGACCTCCCAGGTGTGATCCAACCCCTCCAGGAGTTACATCCTCAGCTCCAAACACTGCTGTGGTACTTGTGTCACTGGGTGCTCAGCTGGACTTGTCTGATGGGCTATACTCTAGTTTGGCAACTTGCCTGGGTGGAGAGGATGCAGCCTCCTGGGTACAGAGTTGGCTGAGTGGGTTCAGAGGTGGCTGAGCGGGTTCAGAAGTGGCTGAGTGGGTTCAGAGGTGGCTGAGCGGGTTCAGAGGTAGCTGAGTGGGTACAGAACCCAGCAGGGAAGTGTGATGTCCAAAGCAACATCCCCCTCCAGCACCACTATCACCCGTGGAGTGCAGGGCTACTGGTGCAGGAAAACCTTCATCCTCCCCTCATCCAACAGGGCCTGATTAACCCTTTGGAGAGATGCAGCTAAAGCTAAGGTGAAAAAGAGAGGTTGAAAGAACTTCAGAATATTGGTGGTGACCTTTGTGCCAAGTTCAGCAAAGCAGAGAGGTCTGCCAGGCCAGCTGCTGGGTGGGTCCCATGTGTCCCACTGCCCACCAGGGACACATGTGCAGCTAGCCCTGCAGCCAGGGGAGCCTTGTAGCTAGGGCTGCACTTTGTCTGAGGATCTTTCAAATCCTCTCACTCCAGGCTGCCTCTCCAGCCTGGGAAAACAGCACAGTGATCACAGGACTGGTTTTGACCTGCTGAGGTTTTGATCTCCCTCCAGCTCTGTGGCTATCCCACCAGGGCCAGCTGGAGCCCAAGGCTGTTAGACACCCATTAAGGTCACCCAGTCCTCACCAGTGGGATAATTCAGCAGGGCTGATGCTGCCTTGAGAGCTGAGCTGTCCCTGATGTGATGGGTCAGGGTTGAGGGTGTCTGATCCCAGAGCGCTGCTTCGGTTTCTTTTTCTGGGTGAGGGCAGTGGTTGATGAGTTTCTCTCCGTTCTCTGTAGGAGTGAACCTGCATCCGTGAAGAGTTTTCCTTCTGTGTGAGCAGGGAAGTTCATGACAGGGCTCAGCAGGCAGCAGAGAGGCTGCAGTAAACTTTGCTCACTGAGAGACCCAAGATGAATGGTCCTGGCTGATTGTGCCTGAATTTCTCTTTCATTAATCAGGTGCACTGGGGGGGTTTGGTAGCCTGAAAATAAATAGTTTGGGAAGTGTGCACTTGCAGCCCAGAAAGCCAAGCAGAGGCTGGGCTGCAGCAGGAGAAGTGTGACCAGCAGGGCCAGGGAGGTGATTCTCCCCCTCTACCCTGCTCTGCTGAGACCCCACCTGGAGTACTGCATCCAGTGCTGGAGCCCCTGGGACAAGAGGGATGTGGAGATGCTGGAGGTGTCCAGAGAAGGGCCACGAGGATGCTCAGAGGACTGCAGCACCTCTGCTGTGAGGAGATACTGAAAAGAGTTGGGGCTGTTCAGTCTGGAGAAGAGGAGGCTCCCAGGTGACCTTCTTGTGGCCTTCCAAGATCTGAAGGGGGCTACAAAAAAGCCAGGGAGGGACTTTTTAGGCTCTCAGGTGGTGATAGGACTATGGGAAATTGAGCAAAGCTGGAGGTGGAGAGGGTCAGCCTGCATGTGAGGAGGAAGTTGTTGAGCATGAGAGTGGTGAGAGCCTGGAATGGGTTGCCCAGGGAGGTGTTTGGGGCCACATCCCTGGAGGTGTTTTTGGCCAGGCTGGCAGAGGCTGTGGGCAGCCTGCTCTAGGGTAGGGTGTCCCTGGGCATGGCAGGGGGGTTGGATCTAGATGATCCTCGTGGTCCCTTCCAACCCTGACTGATTCTATGATTCTATAATTGTCTGGATCTGGGAGGTGCCAGGGCGCAAAGGTTGAGCATCCCCAGGCTGATAATGGCCTCCTTGGCTGATCAGCAGGGCAGGAACCAGCTCTAAACCTCAGTCACACCATTAATACTTCCAGCAAGAGTGAAACTGGGAAACAGGATCCTGTTCCCCTGAGTAATTCCTGTAAACAGGCAACAAACTTCAGGCAGGTGTCAGCAGGGGGGAAAGAAAAAAAAAAACAAACAAAACCCCAAAAAAGAGTATTTAATTTCATTTTGCTGCATCTGTTCTTCCTTGAAACCCTTGCAACAGCTTCTCCCCTGATGTAAATCACTGAAATCAACGGGGAGAGAGAGAGAGAGAGAGAGAGAGAGAGAGAGACATTGATTTCCACCAGCTAAAATCCCAACCTTCATTCCTTAAGTACCTCCTCCAAAACCCATTTACCACCCCCCGGGCTCTCAGCCTGCCAAGTTCTTTATAAACAAGGCTTTGAAGGTTGCTTCCTGCTGTATTATACCTCACAACAGAAACCCAGCACAAGTTCATTTATTTCATGACTGCAAAACATGCTGCCTGTGCTCTCCTCTTTTTTTTTTTTTTTTTTTTTTTTNCGTTCTTTTTCTTTTTTTTTTTTTTTTTTTTTTGTTTTTTTTTTTTTTTTTTCCCTCTCCTCTTTTAATTAATTGCTATTTCCTGCTCCAAACTGGGAGTCGTTCAGCGCTCACTGCCAGGAGAAGAGAAACTTCTGCAGGGTCTGGTCTCTTGATTTTCCAGCTCGGGCGAAAGAGAAACCAGCCAAGTTCACTAGAAAGAGGCAGACCGAAGAGTGCTGGGTCCAGTTCTCCTTGAAAAGGCTGAAGGATGAGCTGGGTGCCATCCAGAGGGACCTGAATCTGAATCTCTCCACCTGGAGCAAAGCTGGAGGTGGGGAGAGTCAGACTAGAGGAGAGGAGGAAGTTGTTGGACATGAGAGTGGTGAGAGCCTGGAATGGGTTGCCCAGGGAGGTGGTTGGGGGCTCCCCACCTGGAGTACTGCATCCAGTGCTGGAGCCCCTGGGACAAGAGGGATGTGGAGATGCTGGAGGTGTCCAGAGAAGGGCCACGAGGATGCTCAGAGGACTGCAGCACCTCTGCTGTGAGGAGATGCTGAAAAGATTTGGGGCTGTGCAGGCTGGAGAAGAGGAGGCTCCCAGGTGACCTTCTTGTGGCCTTCCAGGATCTGAAGGGGGCTACAAAAAAGCTGGGGAGGGATTTTAGGATCTCAGGTAGTGAGAGGACTAGGGGGAATGGAGAAAAACTGGAGGTGGGGAGAGTCAGATTGGATGTGAGGAGGAAGTTGTTGAGCATGAGAGTGGTGAGAGGCTGGAATGGGTTGTCCAGGGAGGGGTTTGGGGCCACATGCCTGGAGGGATTTAAGGCAAGGCTGGATGAGGCTCTGTCCACCCTGATCTAGGGTAGGGTGTCCCTGGACATGGCAGGGAGGTTGGAACTGGCTGATCCTTGTGGTCCCTTCCAACCTTGACTGATTCTATGATTCTAATGGGCACCTGCAGCCCAGAAGCCCAACAGCATCCTGGGCTGCATCAGGAGAAGTGTGGCAGCAGGTGAAGAGAGGGGATCCTGCCCCTCTGCTCCACCCTGCTGAGACCTCACCTGGAGTACTGTGTTCAGCTGTGGGGCCACCAACACAAGAGGGACATGGCCCTGCTGGAGAGGATCCAGAGGAGGGCCACAAAGATGATCAGGGGGCTGAAGAGCATTTCCTATGAAGACAGGCTGAGAGAATTGAGGCTGTTCAGCCTGGAGAAGAGAAAGCTCCAGGGAGACCTTAGAGCAGCATTTCAGTATCTGTAGGGGACCTACAGGAAGGCTGAGGAGGGACTGTTTAGGAGGGTCTAGGGTGATAGGACAAGGGGCACTGGTTTGAAACTGGGACTGGGCAGATTTAGGTTGGACATAGGTGAGAAGCTCTTCACAACGAGAGTGGTGAAACACTGGAACAGGCTGCAGAGGCTTGATGTGTCCCTGGGCAGCCTGATCTAATTGGAGATGTCCCTGCTGACTGCAGGGTGGGGGTTGAACAAGATGACCTTTGAGAGTCCCATCCAGCCTCCTGCAGTCCAAGATCCTGTGAATCTGTGAAAAGGAGACTGGGAAGGGTCAAAGGGAGCAGCTTTTTGGTTTATCTGTTGGACAAACTTCTGTGAAACAGTTTGGAGCCCCCTGGAAGTGGCATGGACAGCCGAGTCAAGGGAAAGTGAAACACTTCTCCTGGGCTGCAGCAAGAGCAGCTGTGGGCAGCAGGGCAAGGGAGGGGATTCTGCCCCTTTGCTCTGCTCTCCTCACACCACACCTGCAGTACTGTGTGCAGCTCTGGAGCCCCCAGCACAAGAAGGACATGGAACTGCTGGAGAGGGTCCAGAGGAGGGCCACAAAGATGATCAGAGAGATGGAGCAGCTCTGCTATGAGGACAGGCTGAGTTGGGGCTTTTCAGCCTGGAGAAGAGAAGGCTTCCAGAAGACCTTGGAGTGGCCTTGCAGTATCTGAAGGGGGCTACAGGAAGACTGGGGAGGGACTGTTCACAAAATCTTGTAATGACAGGATGAGGAGGAATGGGTTCAAACTGGCAGAGGGGAGATTTGAACGGGATGTTAGGAAGAAATTCTTGACAGTGAGGGTGGTGAGACACTGGAACAGGTTGCCCAGGGGAGGTTGTGGCTGCTCCCTCCCTGGATGTGTTCAAGGCCAGGCTGGATGAGGTCTTGAGCGACCTGATCTAGTGGGAGGTGTCCCTGCCTATGGCACAGGGGGGTTGGAACTGGCTGATCTTTGAGGTCCCTTCCAACCTGAACCATTCTATGGTTCTATGAAACAAAAATCAATGGAAGTGAAGTGTCTCCTTTCGGTTCGAGGGCGAATGGAAGAGCAGGAAGAAATGAGCACTCAGCTGCCTTTCCAAAGAAGCTGCCACCTTAAAGTGAAACAATCAACACATCTGTTGCCGCCTGAAACACATCAGAGCCCTTTGTTTTCTCTGTTTGACAGGAGCTTGCAAGAGGTTAGGGCTGATTCACACTGCTGCCTGACTGTTGGCTCATCAGACATTGTAGGGATAAGAGCTGCAAAGCTGCTGAGGGGACTGCAACATCTCTCTTAGGAGGAAAGACTGAGAGAGGTGGGGCTTTGTAACCTGGAGATGAGAAGGCTGAGAGGAGACAAAAAAAAAGCTGGGGAGGGACTTTTTAGGGTGTCAGGTAGCGACAGGACTAGGGGGAATGGAGCCTCAACCCAGCCAGCACTTGGCCTGGCTGATCCTCACGAGGTTCCCAAGGGCTGGAACGGGTTGCCCAGGGAGGTGTTTGGGGCCACATCCCTGGAGGTGTTTGCAGCAGAGGCTGTGGGCAGCCTGCTCTAGGGTAGGGTGTCCCTGGGCATAGCAGGGGGGTTGGAACTAGATGATCTTTGTGGTCCCTTCCAACCCTGACTGATTCTATCATTCTATGATTCTTTTCTATTCTAACCCCCACCTCACTCCAACCTCCTTCCAGAGAGCCATAGAGAGCAATGAGGTCTCTCCTCAGCCTCCTTTTCTCCAGTTCCCTCAGCTGCTCCTCCTCAGCCTTGTTCTCCAGACCCTCCACCAACTTTGTTGCCCTGGACACACTCCAGCACCTCAATGCCTTTCTCAAGGGCCCAAACCTAAATTCTTTCATCAGTCTCAGTCCTATCTGAGGCAGTGTTAAAAGTCCTCAATATGCCAACTTGCAACAAAAGTGGGAAGATGATGAAGGAGAGGAAACTTCTCCACAGAAGGAAGGTTGCAGAGTGAGTTCAGCCCTTGGTTACTCATCAGAAAGTGATCACTTAAAATCCATCATGAAGCACAATGCTACAGAAAGCCAAACATCCTTAGGTTCATTATGCACAGAAGGACCTGATCAAACGTGTGGTTTGAGAGGAGGAGGATGAAAGACAGCCCATTCCATTAGTCTGGTTGTCAGGGCAGTCCCACATCTCCTGGCATCTCCTGAGTCATGGTGGAAGTGGCAGGATTTGCATGGAAAAGGGAATGGGCAACTGCCCAGGAATAATTAGCTACGACTCAGAGCCTCAAACCAAACTGGATCAAGAGCAGTTGCAGTGAACTGTTCCCTCTGCCACATGTCCTCTGTCAATCCTCCTACATATACCCATTAACAATGCCAGCAAGAGATGGAATCTCAAAGGCTTCCAGGTACCAGGCTCCAGTTTGGTTCAGTGGACAGCACAGAGGCAAGAATCCAGAGAAGGGCAACAAAGTTGGTGGAGGGTCTGGAGAACAAGGGAACTGGGGGTGTTTAGCCTGGAGAAAAGGAGGATGAGGGGAGACATCATTGCTCTCTATGGCTCCCTGGAAGGAGGTTGGAGTGAGGTGGGGGTTAGAATAGAAAAGAATCATAGAATGATAGAATCAGTCAGGGTTGGAAGGGGCACAAGGATCATCCAGTTCCAACCCCCCTGCCATGCCCAGGGACACCCTACCCTACATCAGGCTGCCCACAGCCTCTGCCAGCCTGGCTGCAAACACCTCCAGGGATGTGGCCCCAAACACCTCCCTGAGCAACCCATTCCAGCCTCTTACCACTCTCCTGCTCAACAACTTCCTCCTCACCTCCAGTCTGAATCTCCCCACCTCCAGCTTTGCTCCAAAAAGAGGCAAGATCCTCTTCAGCAGTATGCTTCTCTTCTGCTTTGGAGCACAGGACACCTGAGCAAGCTTGAGAAGTGAGCCCTTGGGAACCTCATGAGGACCAGCCAGGCCAAGTGTAAGGTCCTGCATTTGGGTTGAGGCAATCCCAATATCTCTTGTAATCCCCCTTACCTAAAATACCTCTTATTTTTTGGTAAAGTTTGTTGTTTTTTTTTTACTTCCAAATAAGTATGGAGATGGAGATGGAGATGGAGAATCACCTCCCTGGCCCTGCTGCCCACACTTCTCTTGCTGCAGCCCAGGCTCTGCTTGGCTTTCTGGGCTGCAAGTGCACACTGCTGCCTCATCTTCAGCTTCTCCTCCACCAGCACCCCCAAGTCCCTCTCCTCAGGGCTGCTCTCCAGCTGGTCCCTGCCCAGCCTGCATTGGTGCTTGGGATAAGCACAGTCTGTACTCCAGACCCTTCCCCAGCTTGGTTACTCTTTTCTGGACAGAATTTCTGATTCATACAAATTCTGGACCTGCTCCTGTCTTCTGATAGTAAACCTGTGATTTTTCTCCTCTGTGAATAGGAGCCAGATCTCCCATGACCTGTGCATGGGATTATTCTGCTCCCACTCCACCCAGCACATCACCAAATAAACCTATTTAAAGGCCACTGCCTCTTTTTATACCCCAGTGCCTCGACGCCCATTGCCGGAATGGATGTACCACAAAGAGGGGAAAAAATGGAGCCTGAAAACATTTCAAACTACTGTGGGTAGAAACCTTATGAAACCTTTCCACTGGAGTTTTGGAACTGAGAAAAAAAAAAACAAAACAAACAAAAAAAAAAAAAAACCCACAGGACGTAGCATAAACCCCATCTGTATTCAGCTGAGGTTTTATTGTAGTCGGACACACAAAGCTCCGTGCTGGATATTCTGGGAAGGAGCTTTCCATTAGCCCCATCCAGCTTCATTAATTTCTCTCTGGGTAAACACTTTCTCATTCCTTCAGGTAATGTGGTTCATGAGCTGCTGCAGAGCTGGAGGGGAAGGGTGGAGATGCTCTTTTGGTGAGGTCATGCCAGGTGGTTGTTCTTATGCTCCCGTTACCAGGTCGCTCGGAATCAGTTTTGCCACCACAAGCATCATGAACCAGCTACCAGGAATTATCTCATGTTGGCAGCCTGGGGAGCTCAGCCTGGAGGAGAGAGAGAAGGCTTCAGGGAGTCCTCGCTGTGGCCTTTTAGTATTAGCTAATGTGTTTAAGAGCTGAGCCAGAAAACCACCAGGTCCTGTGGCAGTGGCCAAGGAGAGGGCATTTCCTCCTCTCAGGAAGTCTCCAACCCCAGGTGATTCCATAGCCCAGTCACTGAGGTCCCTGAAATGCAACTTCTTATTTCACCTCCTCTAGCAGTTGGATTTCTCCTCCTGGGAGAAATCTCTGTCCCAGACAAGTCCAAGCAACCTTTCCCACTACACAGATGGCAGGCAGCAAAGGAAGAGCAGGAGATAGGAAGTGCTGGACTGGCCCCAGCCAGCTCTCTCCAACAGCAGCCTGCCCAAGAAGTGTGCCTGGAGCTGTATGGACATGAGGTGGTTGGTGCCAGGACCTGGAATCAGACCTGTCCCTTTCCTGTTCAGCACTTGTGGGTATTTATCACAGTTCATGAGATCTCAATTCCCCCTGGTGAATTGAGTCTGGAGCAGATCACAGGAGGCCTCGCCCCTGATGTCCTGAAGGAAGGCATCCCTGGCTGCATTCCCCCGCATCACTGTTGCAAGGCAAGGCTGCAAGCACCAAGATCCTCCAAAATATATCCATGGTGTGGAAAAAAACAAAGCAAAACAACATATGGAAGCCCTGCAAGAGACCTCCTATGCAAGGATCAGGTGAACACTGAGCAGGAGACACCTCTCACTTTACTGGGGGGTCTGTGCTGGAGCTTGGTCCAGGTTTTGTGCCAAAGCCATTTAGAACCACAGACTCATAGAATTGTTTAGGTTGGAAGAGGCCTTTGAGGTCATCAGGTCCAACCTGTAGCCCAGCACTGCCTGGTCACCACTAAGCCATGTCCCTCTGCATATTCTATTCTCATGAGCCTCCTACTGAAGAACTTCTTCCTAAGATCCAGTCTAACCCTACTGCCCCTCAGCTTCAACCCATTCCCCATGTCCTGTTGCTAGACACCCTCAGTAAAAGTCCCTCCCCACCATTCCTGTAGATGCCTTTGAGTATTGGGATGCAGATGTGAGGTCTCCCTGGAGTCTTCACTGCCCCAGGCTAAACTCCCCCAGCTCCCTCAACCTGTTCTCACAGCAGAGGTTCTCCAACCCTTGGATCATCTTTGTGGCCTCCTCTGGACTCACTCCAGCAGCTCTGTGTCCTTCTTATGTGTGGGGGCACCAGAACTGGATGCAGTATTCAAGGTGAGGTCTCAGCTGAGCAGAGTCAAGGGGCACAATCCCCTCTCTTGCCCTGCAGCCCAGCACACAGCTGCCTGCTGAGCTGCATGAGGGCACTGCTGGCTCCTGGGTTCTCCAACCCTTGAATCATCTTTGTAGCCTCCCCTGGACTCACTCCAGCAGCTCTGTGTCCTCCTTATGCAAAGGACACCAGAACAGGATGCAGTATTCAAGGTGAGGGCTCATGAGAGCAGAATCAAAGGGCACAATCTGCTCTCTTGCCCTGCTGCCCACACTCCTCTGGCTGCAGCCCAGCACACAGCTGCCTGCTGGGCTGCATGAGGGCACTGCTGGCTCCTGGGGAGCTTCTCAACAACCAGCAACCCCCAAGTCTCTTTCTTCAGGGATACTCTCAACCCACTCTGCACCCAGCCTGGATTTCCTCACTCAGAGGAGGAATACTCAAACCTGCTCCATGGGAAAGGTGTTAGGCTCCTACCTTCCATAGGATGGGACTGGGCTTTCGTAGTCCAGCAGCCTTGACTGTCAGCCACTTGCTGCTAAGCTGAAATTTCACATTCAGAGGAAGATGTGGTTGAACTTTATTGCCATTTAGCTCAGCAAAATATGATTTATCATTGTGGCTGTTTGTTGTTTCTGCCCGGAAACATCTGGTCCTGCATCCTACCAGGTATTATTTTATTTAGGATTTATTAAGTCAGGCTGATCCTCACTGCCCTTCAACACTGGGGACAATGTGACATCCTGGGTGGTTTGGTAGTTTTCCACCAAAGGGACTCAGGCAAGTCATAGAATCCTAGAATCAGTCAGGGTTGGAAGGGACCACAAGGATCATCCAGTTCCAACCCCACCCTGCCAGGGGCTGTGCATCTTACTACTGCCTATGGCACTGTAGTGAGAATTGTGTTTCCTGCTACTCCAACTTGCTCATCAGCACTTCCTCAAGGCTAGCAAAGATACGTGAATGGAGAAGCTGCCACCCAACAGCATGGTTTGATCCAAGAGCAGGGGCATATGAGTAAATATTTAGCATGCTGTGGATTTTACTACTGCCTATGGCACTGTAGTGAGAATTGTGTTTCCTGCTACTCCAACTTGCTCATCAGCACTTCCTCAAGGCTAGCAAAGATGCGTGAATGGAGAAGCTGCCACCCAACAGCATGGTTTGATCCAAGAGCAGGGGCATATGAGTAAATATTTAGCATGCTGTGGATTTTACTACTGCCTATGGCACTGTAGTGAGATTTGTGTTTCCTGCTACTGCAACCTAGAATCCTAGAATCAGTCAGGGTTGGAAGGGACCACAAGGATCAGCCAGTTCCAACTCCCTGCCATGCCCAGGGACACCCTACCCTAGAGCAGGCTGCCCACAGCCTCTGCCAGCCTGGCCAAAAACACCTCCAGGGATGTGGCCCCAAACACCTCCCTGGGCAACCCATTCCAGGCTCTCACCACTCTCATGCTGAAAAACTTCCTCCTCACCTCCAGTCTGAATCTCCCCACCTCCAGCTTTGCTCCAAGTCAAGGCTTTGCTCCATCTAGGCAGTGTCCTGCTGCAGACACTGAATTTAGGTGTTGTCACCCTGGTACCTGCACAGATCCCTGCACTCAGAGCTTGTTTCCTTCCTTCACAAGGTTGAATCCTTCCTCATTGAGTCTCCATCCCATTCTGAGTGCCTCTTTTGGCCACTTCTGATGGTCACTCAGAAACCTTTCAGCACTAGCAAGTTTTCCCTTGCTTTTCTCCTCTCCTAGGCTACCATTCACAGATGCTCAGATTGCATTTGTAAAATGGGAATTCCTCCCTCTGAAGCCTTTCATTGCCACGGGTCTGGTGAGCTTCACTGTGACAATTGTTGACTTCTGGGCACCCTTAGGCTGTAGGACTGTCACAAGTGGTCCGCAGCAGCTGTGCAGAGGAACATCACCCATTAAACCCTCCATGTTTTCAGGATGAATAATTCAGGATGAATAATGAGGTTGTTCAATCAGCCAAGGGAGGGACAGAAGGCTAAGAATGGCCTTTTATCAGCAGGTTTAAGATCTAGTGAAGGGAGAGGATCATTGGGTCAGTAGAAGGAAAGTAAGCTTGAGGGTGATGGGTGATGAACAACTCAGTGTGAGCCATCAGTGGTCGCTGGCAGCCCAGCAGGCAGCATCTAAAGCAGGGAGAGCAGCAGGACAAGGAGGAGATTCTGCCCCTCTGCTCTGCTCTGCTGAGGCCTCACCTGCATCACTGCCTCCAGCAGAAGATGTGGAGCTGTTGGAGAGGCTCCAGAGGAACAGGCTGCCCAGGGGGGGTTGTGCAGTCTCCCTCTCTGACAATATTCAAAACCCACCTGGATGTGTTCCTGTGTGCTCTGGTCTAGATGATGCTGCTCTGGCAGGGGGGTTGGACTGGATGAGCTTTTGAGGTCCTTTCCAGCCCCTCACATTCTGTGATTCTGTGAGTTGGCCATGAAGATGGCTGGAAAACCTCCCCTATGGGGACAGGCTGAGGGGGTTGAGGGTATTCAACCTGGAAAAGAGAAGGCTCCAGGGGGACCTTAGAGCAGCCTTCCAGTACTTGAATTGGGACTACAAGAAAGCTGGGGAGGAACATTGTCCAAAGGTGGCTACAGGAGGGCTGGGAAGGGACATTGGCAAAGTCGTGTAATGACAGGACGAGGGCTAATGGGTTTAAACTGGCAGAGGACAGATTTGAACAGGATGTTAGGAGGAAGTTCTTTACTGTGAGGCTGGTGAGACACTGGCACAGGTTGCCCAGGGAGGTTGTGGCTGCTCCCTCCCTGGAGGTGTTCAAGGTCAGGTTGGATGAAGCCTTGAGTGACCTGTTCTAGTGGGAGGTGTCCCTGCCTATGGCACAGGGGGGTTGGAACTAGATGAGCTTTGAGGTCCCTTCCAATCTACACCATTCTATGATTCTATGATACTGCTGTGCACAGCAATAACATCTGCTGCTTGTATCCTTCTTCAGGTTTACCTTTGTACAACTGAAATGCACATTGGTGGCCCTGTGTGGCCCAGAAGGAGCAAGTGTCCCCTTTGAAAGGAGAGGCAGCCTGGAAAAGCTGTTTGGGAATCTCTGTGTGTAGAATAATTGAGAAGGTTGGGTAAGAAAGCAGACACTTGTTGCTGCTGTGCACAGCGATGGCATCTCCTGCTTGTGTCCATCTGCAGGTTTACCTTTCTACAATTGAAATGCACATTGGTGGCTCTGTGTGGCCCAGAAGGAGCCTACATCCCCTTTGAAAGGAAACTCAGCCTGGAAAAGCTGTTTGGGAATCTCTGTGTGTAGAATGATTGCGAAGGTTGGGTAAGAAAGCAGACACTTGCTGCTGCTGTGCACAGCGATGGCATCTCCTGCTTGTGTCCATCTGCAGGTTTACCTTTGTGCAACTGAAATGCACACTGGTGGCTCTTTGTGGCCCAGAATCCACTTCTAGGGGGCAAGTGTCCCCTTTGAAAGGAAAGGCAGAGGCTGCTAGAGAATGGGGAAAGATGTCACCCTTGAGCCATCCCAAAAATCCAGGCAGGAGAGGTCAGTTTGACCTTGCTGGTCTGCGAGTTGTCAGCTCACTTGGCCATGGGAGCAGCACTGGGGGCCAGGCACCAAGTCAGGCTCAGCCTCAGAGACAGAATCTTCCCTGTGCTACCACAAAACCCCTCCCTGGGGCTGTGGGCACAGAGGGTATTGCCCATACCTCCTCATTTTGGCCACAGCTGGCACACCTGTGCCACAGGACGCGAGGAGCAAGGGCAGATCCGTGGCCATGGAGTGCCCAGGCTAAGGACCAGGAGAGCTTCGACAGCCTGCAGGGACAATCCATAAGTTAGATTGCTGCCTCCCAGCCCCTCAAAAGAAACATCCAGGGATTTCTCCGTGCCAGGACATCAAAGAGCAGATTGCAACCAGATGTCTCATGCAGCTAATTGATACCAGACCTCTTCATTCCTCAGGGAAGTCTGTGAAGGGAGCTGGCCAAGGGAGGTTGAAAGGAATGAACAAAGGAGTAGAGACACCCCAGAGCCTAAGGAAGGCAGAGTCCACTTTCACCCTAAAGCCTTCTCCAGGGAGCAATCTTTCAGTCAGTCCAACACTCCTCCCTACCTTTCCCTCAGGACAGACTCCAACGCTGGAATCTGGACTCATTTGTCAGCCAGAGCCCAGGGGAATGTCTCGTGTTGCCCAGCTTCACCCTCTTCATACTTAAACAGTCTGGTGCAAGGGCAGGACAAGAGGTCAGTAGAGGCTGCAGGATGAAGGCATGGAGACAAGAGGTCAGTAGAGGCTGGAGGATGAAGGCATGGAGACAAGAGGTCAGTAGAGGCTGGAGGATGAAGGCATGGAGACAAGAGGTCAGCACAGGCTGGAGGATGAAGGCATGGAGACAAGAGGTCAGTAGAGGCTGGAGGATGAAGGCATGGAGACAAGAGGTCAGCACAGGCTGGAAGATGAAGGCATAGAGACAAGAGGTCAGCACAGGCTGGAGGATGAAGGCATAGAGACAAGAGGTCAGCACAGGCTGGAGGATGAAGGTATGGAAACAAGAGGTCAGTAGAGGCTGGAGGATGAAGGCATGGAGACAAGAGGTCAGTAGAGGCTGGAGGGTGAAGGCATGGAGACAAGAGGTCAGCAGAGGCTGGAGGATGAAGGCATGGAGACAAGAGGTCAGTAGAGGCTGGAGGGTGAAGGCATGGAGAGCAGC
Organism: Psilopogon haemacephalus; assembly: GCA_013396835.1. NCBI lineage: Eukaryota > Metazoa > Chordata > Aves > Piciformes > Megalaimidae > Psilopogon > Psilopogon haemacephalus. The sequence continues at coordinate 105,509 of VWZI01022081.1, forward strand.
TCTGCTCTTCATAGTGCTGCCACTGTGCAGCCACACCTACACCCAGCCTGGCCAGGACTGAGCCCCAGCAGCATGGGCAGGGAAGGGATTCTGCCCCTCTGCTGAGCTCTGCTGAGACCTCACCTGCAGTGCTGGGGCCAGCTCTGGAGCCCTCAGCACAGCACAGACAGGGACCTGTTGGAGTGGGGCCAGAGGAGGCTACAGCAATGCTGGCAGCCTGCACAGCCCCAACTCTTTCAGTCTGTGCTCACAGCAGAGCTGCTGCAGCCCTCTCAGCATCCTCGTGGCCCTTCTCTGGACACCTCCAGCATCTCCACATCCCTCTTGTCCCAGGGGCTCCAGCACTGGATGCACTACTCCAGGTGGGGTCTCAGCAGGCCAGAGTAGAGGGGCAGAATCACCTCCCTGGCCCTGCTGCCCACACTGCTCCTGCTGCAGCCCAGCCTCTGCTTGCCTTTCTGGGCTGCAAGTGCACACTGCTGCCTCATCTTCAGCTTCTCCTCCACCAGCAGCACCCCCAAGTCCCTCTCCTCAGGGCTGCTCTCCAGCCACTCACTTCCCAGCCTGAATTTGTGCTTGGGATTGCCTCGACCCAGACACCTACACCTGCAAATCCTGGGTGCAATGGCCCAAAGTGAAGCAGCTCAGCTGATGCTGAACTGCTATTGCTGATGCTGATGTTGAAGCTTCCCCAGCAGCAGGTCTGGCCACTGGCCAGTGGGTGAGGATTCCATTGGGAAATGCCAGTTGGAAAAGCGAGCGGAAATGTCCCAGGTTGAACAACCTCTGCTTCAGTCACCTCTCCTAGCTCCAGGCCAAGTTTCCATCCCTCTCCTACCATGCAACCAGCAGAGTGAAAACCTTGGCAGCTCTCTGCTAACACACAGGGCTGCCTGCTGGAGACAGCACAAGCAACCTGGAAGCCTTCAGCATCTTGGCTCCTGGAAGCCCTCAGCATCTTGGCTTCAGAAAGGGTTTTCTCATGCCTCAGGGCTTCCTGCTACAAGTCTGTTAATTTGTGAGACTGCAGGACACTCCAGATTCCCATATTCATAAATCCCAAGGACCTCAGAGCTTTTCTTGCCCGAGCTCCTGTGTTGCTTAGCCCAAGGGAAGCCCAACGTAGCTGGCCAAGGACTTTGCATCTTCTGCATCCTGTGCCTGGGGAGGGCTTAGAAAGAGGGCAAAGGGGTGAAATGCCTCACAGGGCAGACCCATCCAGTGATGGTTGGGTGTTGTCATGGCTCCCTCCATGGATTAATGAGCGTTTCCAGGAGGATGCTCAGAGGGCTGCAACACCTCTGCTGTGATGACAGACTGAAAGAGTTGGGGCTGTGCAGGCTGGAGAAGAGGAGGCTCCCAGGGGACCTTCTTGTGGCCTTCCAGGATCTGAAGGAGACTTACAAAAAAGCTGGGGAAGGACTTTTTAGGCTATCAGGTAGTGACAGGATTAGGGGGAATGGAGCAAAGCTGGAGGTGGGGAGATTCAGTTTGGATGTGAGGAGGAAGTTGTTGAGCATGAGAGTGGTGAGAGGCTGGAATGGGTTGCCCCTGCAGGGAGGTGTTTGGGGCCAGATCCCTGGAGGTGTTTTTGGCCAGGCTGGCAGAGGCTGTGGGCAGCCTGCTCTAGGGTAGGGTGTCCCTGGGCATGGCAGGGGGGTTGGAACTGGCTGATCCTTGTGGTCCCTTCCAACCCTGACTGATTCTATGATTCCACATCAGATGGTAGATGTCAGGTTTCCAGGGTGACTCCTTTTTAGTCAGCAGGGTGCACTGGAGGTTCTCAGAATCCATCGTCTTGGATTTATAGTTCCCAGGAAGTTTTCATTCGTTGTTTTATTGCACTCCAGGCTTGAATGAAATCAAAATATCAAGCGTGGAGTTTCCCACAATCTGCTCATCTGGGTTGCAGGCAGCTCCACTCCCAGGCACCTATGAACAACACTCTGGAAGCTGAGCGTTAGCAGGCTCAGACCTTGGGGTCTGGGCTGATGCAAAGCTGAAGATGAGGCTGCAGTGTGAGTGCAGCCCAGACAGCAACTGTGTGCTGGGCTGCAGCAAGAGCAGCTGTGGGCAGCAGGGCAAGGGAGGGGATTGTGCCCCTTGGCTCTGCTCTCCTCACACCCCACCTGCAGCACTGTCTGCAGCTCTGCAGCCCCCAGCACAAGAAGGACATAGAAGTGTTGGAGCCAGTCTAGAGGAGGCCACCAAGATGCTGAGAGGGCTGCAGCAGCTCTGCTCTGAGGACAGGCTTAGAGAGTTGGGGCTCTGCAGCCTGGAGAAGGCTTCAAGGACACCTTATAGTAGCCTTCCAGTATCTGAGGGGGGCTACAAGAGGGCTGTGAAGGGATTATTGGCAATGTCTTGATATGACAAGGAAGAATGGGTTTAAACTAGCATAGGGGAGATTTAAACTGGATGTTAGGAGAAAGTTCTTGACAGCGAAGGTGGTGAGACAATGGCACAGGTTGCCCAGGGAGGTTGTGGCTGCTCCCTCCCTGGAGGTGTTGAAGGCCAGGTTGGATGAGGCCTTGAGTGACCTGTTCTAGTGGGAGGTGTCCCTGCCTATGGCACAGGGGGGTTGGAACTGGCTGAGCTTTGAGGTCCCTTCCAACCTAAACCATTCTATGATTCTATGATTGAAGTACTGAAAGGCCAGGAAAAAAAGTCTCCCTGGAGCCTTCTCTTCTGCAGACTGAACAAGCCCAACTCTCTCAGCCTGCCCTGACAGAGGGCAGTTCCCTCATCATCTTCATGCTTCATCCTCCCAGTAGGGCTGGGCAGCAGGTTGAGGCCACAGACCAGGTCAGCAGAAGATTTGCTATGAAAAGGACTCACAAAAGGAAAATGAAGACAAAGATGTAGACATTCTCATGCTTCTCTGGCTTCTCATACAGATCCCCTTTTAGGTAACACTTTTATGCTTGGGAAAAAGAGTTGTGTGTCCAACTGCCAACTGTTGTTCCTTAATGAATGAGAAGTAAGAAGCCTGAGTCCAGCCCCCAGAGGGGACTTTAAAACAAATGTTAAAGTCATGGGATTCAGGAATAGGACATCAATAAAATTGTGGGAAAAAAAACCAAAGCAAAACAAAACCCAAAACAAACCAAAACACCCCAAAGAAATAGTCTGGAAGATTGGCCAATGTGGAAAATCCAAAGGGAGATATCAGGAAGGTTCTCATTTACTAGATGCAAATAAAGAGCAGAAAGAAGTCTCCTGAGAGAAGGAAAATTCAGGGCAACTGAGCTGCACATGGAGAGCTCTTGCTCTCTGCCCTGGTGAGACCCCACCTGGAGTACTGCACCCAGTTCTGGAGCCCCTAGGACAAGAGGGATGTGGACATGCTGGAGGTGTGCAGAGAAGGCACACAAGGATGTTCAGAGGGCTGCAGCACCTCTGCTGTGAGGACAGACTGAAAGAGTTGGGGCTGTGCAGTCTGAAGAAGAGGAGGTTCCCAGGTGACCTTCTTGTGGAGGTGGAGGTGCCATAGGCAGGGACACCTCCCACTAGAACAGGTTGCTCAAGGCCTCATCCAACCTGGCCTTCAACACCTCCAGGCAGGGAGCAGCCACAACCTCCCTGGGCAACTCGTTCCAGTGTCTCACCACCCTCACTGTGAAGAACTTCTTCCTAACATCCCATTTCAATCTCCTCTCTGCCACTCTAAACCCATTCCTCTTCGTCCTGTCATAACAAGACCTTGTCAATAGTCCCTCCCCAGCCTTCCTGTAGGTTCCTTTCAGATACTGGAAGGCTACTCTAAGGTCTCCTGGAAGCCTTCTCTTCTCCAGGTGCCTTCCTACCAAGCTGTCTCCTCCGCTCTGGTTTAGGCTCGTTGGGAACATTTCTTTGTTCCCAGTCAAAATCTCCTCCTGTAGGGAATGATTCTCAAGCAAATCATCTTGACCCTTGGAAAAACCACTGTGTTTGCTTGGGTCAGACCCAAGGCTCCTCTTTGTTTTTCCAGCTCAGAGGTTCTTTTCTCCACACTTTTTGTCTTCTAAGAATGTGAGCTCACCCGCCCCGTCCTGTTTACACGCTGGTAGATATTGCAGATCAGATTTGGCTGCAGGGCTGCCCTTGGAAAGGGCTGAATGCTGCTGGGAGTGCATGGCACTCCACGTAGAGCGAGGCCAAACTCCAGCTGCACAAAGGGGAAAAAAAAAAAAAAAAAAAAAAAAAAAAAAAGCAATTTTTCATTGGGCTCAACCCAACCCAACCAGAAGTCATCACAGCAAAGGGCAAAGCACTTCGGTCCCGACTCGAATCTGCAGCGCGGGGTTGAGCAGGACTCACCTTGGGTAGGTGAGCATCAGCAGGGCCCAAGCAGAGATAACCTCACTGATCTAGGAAGATGCTACCAGTGGAAGGTTCACTCCAGCTGGTCACTGGCCGTGCTGGTGGCCCCAGGTCTGGAGGACTTGCTAGTGGTGAGATTGTAAAATGATTTAGGTTGGAAGGGACCTCAATGATCATCCTGTTCCAACCCCCCTGTGCCATAGGCAGGGACACCTCCCACTAGAACAGGTCACTCAAAAAGAATCATAGAATGGTTTAGGTTGGAAGGGA
>VWZI01022081.1:131809-143295 GCA_013396835.1 Psilopogon haemacephalus
AATAGAATAGAATAGAATAGAATAGAATAGAATAGAATAGAATAGAATAGAATAGAATAGAATAGAATAGAATAGAATAGAATAGAATAGAATAGATTTGTTCTAGTGGGAGGTGTCCCTGCCTGTGGCACAGAGGGGTTGGAACTGGCTGAGCTTTGAGCTCCCTTCCAGCCTAACCCATTCAATGATTCTACAGCACATGGGGTGCAGAGCTGTGCCAAGGCAGCTCACCAGGGGGCGCTACAAGAGCCTCAGTCAGAACTGACACAGGGAGGGTCACAGAGTCACGGAACAGTTTGGGTGGGAAGGGACCTCCAAAGGCCATCCAGTCCAAGCCCTCTGCCATCAGCAACTAGAGCAGGTTGCCCACAGCCCCACACAACCTGACCTGGAACAGCTCCAGGGATGGAGAAACTTTTGCTGGGCTGCTTTGAGACCACCTCAGTGTCACTGACCAAGATTTTGTTGGCATCCTGTGATCAGCTGTGTCTGGGTAGGAGAGGAATGAGGAGAGCGGACACAGAATCACAGAATCATAGAATGGTTTAGGTTGGAAGGGACCTTGAAGATCATCCAGTTCCAACCCCCTGTGCCATAGGCAGGGACATCTCCCACTAGATCAGGTTGCTCAAGACCTCATCCAGCCTGGCCTTGAACACCTCCAGGCAGGGAGCAGCCACAACCTCCCTCAGCAACCTATGCCAGTGTCTCATCACCTCACTGTGAAGAACTTTCTCCTAACATCCAGTTTCAATCTCTCCTCTGCCACTTTAAACCCATTCCTCCTCATCCTATCATTACAAGACCTTGTGAACTGTCCCTCCCCAGCCCTCCTGTAGCCCCCTTCAGATACTGGAAGGTTGCTCTAAGGTCTCCTGGAAGCCTTCTCTTCTCCAGGCTGCAAAGCCCCAACTCCCTCAGCCTGTCCTCATAGCAGAGCTGCTGCAGCCCTCTGGACATGGAGAATCACAATGAATTCTCTCTGCAGCAGAGCTGAGAGCCAGCCTTGAGGCAAGCTCACACAAGCAGGTGAGGAGCAGCAAGGTGACTGAAAGGTGTCTGCATCTGCCATGGTTCCTGTGCTTGCTTCAGCCCCTGGCTCTGCAGCACATCAGCCTCCTTAGCCCGCTTCAACCCCTGCAGGTCAGGAGCTGCTTCCTTCACTCTCTCAACTCCTGGTGTCAGGAGGATGCTGGTTGAACCAGAAGGATGAGCAGAAGGCTGAATGGGGGCAGAGGCTCTTGGGTGGTTTCCCGGAGCTCCCCCGGTGAGCACTTTCTAACCAGCGGCGCCCAGATCAGAAGGTGCAGAGCCCAGCAGATAAGCACAGCCCTGCAAACACACACATCCCACGGCTGGCTGTTGTTACAGGAGCAAGGGCTGAGCACAACAAAGCCTCAAGAGCGTGCTCCTCCTGGAATCTTCAAAGCAGGAATGCAAGCCCAAGGGAGTCTGAGAACAGGGAAGCTCTCGGATGCGTCAAGGAAGGAAGTTATCCTGGTTTATTTTTAAGGGCTGTGGGAAAACCCAGGAGAAGGCACACACCGTGGAAGCTGTTACACAACACCCCACCAAGGAGGGCCACAGCAGGCAGCCACCATGCTGCCCCACCCAGAAACAGCCCCACAAAAGGGGCTTTGAACACCTCCAAGGAGGAGGCAACAAACAAGGCTGTTCATCTGCTCTGGGAGCTATCAGCAGGGCAACAACTGCCCCAGTGGTCAGCAAGGAGGTGTTTGCAGCCAGGCTGGATGAGGCTGTGGGCAGCCTGCTCTAGGGTAGGGTATCCCTGGACATGGCAGGGGGGTTGGAACTAGATGATCCTTGTGGTCCCTTCCAACCCTGACTGATTCTAGGATTCGATTTTATGATCCACAACCCCCTTGGGCAACCTGTTTCAGAGCCTCAGTATCCTTGCCCTGAAGAACTTCTTCCTAAGATCCAGTCTAACCCTATTCTCCCTCAGCTTAAATCCATTTCTCCATTTCCTGTCCCTAGACACCCTCATGAAAAGTCCCTCCACAGCCTTCCTGTAGGATCCCTTTGGATATTGGAAGGCAGTTCTAAGGTTCACCCAGAACCTTCTCCAGGCTAAGCACCCCCAGCTCCCTCAGCCTGTTCTCATAGCAGAGGTTCTCCCACCCTTGGATCATCTTTGTAGCCTCCTCTGGACTCACTCCAGCAGCTCTGTGTCCTTCTTATGCAGGGGACACCAGAACTGGATGCAGTATTCAAGGTGAGGTCTCAGCTGAGCAGAGTCAAGGGGCACAATCCCCTCTCTTGCCCTGCAGCCCAGCACACAGCTGCCTGCTGAGCTGCATGAGGGCACTACTGGCTCCTGGGTTCTCCAACCCTTGGATCATCTTTGTGGCCACCTCTGGACTCACTCCAGCAGCTCTGTGTCCTTCTTATGCTGGAGATACCAGAACTGGATGCAGTATTCAAGGTGAGGTCTCAGCAGAGCAGAGTCAAGGGGCAGAGTCCCCTGTTGCCCTGCAGCCCAGCACACAGCTGCCTGCTGGGCTGCATGAGGGTACTGCTGGCTCCTGGGGAGCTTCTCAGCAACCAGCACCCCCAAGCCTCTTTCTTCAGGGCTACTCTCATCCACAGCACCAACCTGCACGTGAAAGTCAGGTCACAGAGGCAGATCATCTCCTGTCAGAGAGAAAATCTCAGTGTGAAGAAGCAGAGAGTCTAAAAGAGTGGGTTCATCATTGGACTAACCCACTGAAGTCAAACCAAAGCCACCACGAGCAAGGGGCTGGAAGAGCACAGGCAAAGATGGGAACCCACCTGGTAATGCATTCATCCTTTCACAGGAGGATCAGAAACAGGAACGTGGGGGGGATTTAATTGCCAGAACAGGAAAGCTTCAGAAGGCAAAGTGAATATCAAAAGCTGACAGCAACTACTTGCATGGCTGAACCCAAAGTTCTCTACAGGCAACGGAGAAAAAAGCTTCTTTGGAAGATGTCACAGAGCACCAAGTGCAGCAGCTCTGCTATAAGGACAGGCTGAGAGAGTTGGGGCTTTGCAGCCTGGAGAAGAGAAGGCTGTCAGGAGACCTTATAGCAACCTTCCAGTATCTGAAGGGGGCTACAGGAGGGCTGAGGAGGGACTGTTCACAAGGTCTTGTAATGACAGGATGAGGAGGAATGGGTTCAAACTGGCAGAAGGGAGATTTAAATGGGATGTTAGGAGAAAATTCCTCACAGTGAGGGTGGTGAGACACTGGCACAGGTTGCCCAGGGAGGTTGTGGCTGCTCCCTCCCTGGAGGTGTTCAAGGCCAGGCTGGATGAGGTTTTGAGCGTCCTTATCTAGTGGGAGGTGTCTCTGCCTATGGCACAGGGGGGTTGGAACTGGCTGAGCTTTGAGGTCTCTTCCAACCTAAACCATTCTATGATTCCATAAGTCTGCAAGACCTGAAGCACCTTACAGAAGAGTCTTTCCTTCTGCTGAGCTTAGGAAATCCTAGTTTCCCAACTCAGCTGACTTGCATGAGGTGGGGCAGTGGGGTCTGGTGGAGCTAAATGGGTCAGAGCAGTCCAATCACTTCCAGAAATGACAGACAGGAGCCTGCTTTGTCCCTCTCCAGCTGCTCTGACACTCTCCCACTCCCAAATGAGTGGAGAAGGCAGAGAGCTGAGTGTGCTGCTGTTATCTCAGCCTACCTGGCCCAGATTACCCTTGAGATATTTCCTGCTTCTGTGAACCTGCTGAGACAAACAGGAGCAAAGGTAGCAGGATCAACGCAGCTACCTCTGCCAGGCCATCCTGCAAGGTCTGTAAGAAGCTTTGGGGGGCAGAAAGTGGAAACAGGTCACCTTGTGCAAAGGGTGTTCCAAGAGCAGTTTTCCTATGAGCATAGTTTCAAGCAGCTGAGAGGCCACTTCCCAGCTCCTGCACAAAATGTTCATTGCAGAGCCCGGGTAAATTCCATCTGAAATTCTCCAGGCTTAGATAAGCCAGGATTAGCAGCAGGCTGAGGTAGAGCTCACACTGCTGAGGAGTCTGATGGACAGTGACCAGGTGCAGCATCAGCTGGAACAGCAACTGCAGCACATACCGGTGACCTCTTGCCAACAGATTTCCATCCTGGGAAGAGGAGAGGAACATCCAACACAGGCAAACAACATCAACAGCAAGGGAGCCCGAGGAGGAAGAGGGAGAGCTCCAGAGTGCCAAACTAAGAAAGAGCCAAAGAGCCAAATCCCCACTAAGGAATCGAGATGCTTTTAAAAACCAAAAAAGAGGCCTCAAGCAAGAAGAGCTGAAGCAAACAAGGCTGCTTATCTGCTCTGGGAGCTATCAGCATGGGAACAACTTGGCCTTGAGGAGAGGAGCCTCCTGCCACACTGCACAGCTGAAGCAGTTGGCCTGCTGACGTCAGGAGGCAGGAAGGTGTCTGACTACTGACGTCGCAGGGACACCCAACACCACCAAAACCAACTCAGGAGGCAGGAGCTGCCCAGAGCCCAGCACTCACCCATTCATCTACTGCTCTGCAGGCTGCAGGGCAGCCAGGACTTCATGGTCCAACAAGCACAGCACCCAGCAAACTGAAACAAGGACTCAGGTTTGGAGCAGCACTGGGGCTGGTGAAGCCCAGGCTCTGCCTCATGGTTTCTGAAGAGACAGGGAAAGTGTAAACCTCCTCTGGCACTGCCCAGGCAAAGTGTAAAACCTCCCCTGGCACTGCCCAGGCAAAGTGTAAAACCTCCTCTGGCTCTGCCCAGGCAAGGTGTAAAACCTCCCCTGGCACTGCCCAGGCAAAGTATAAAACCTCCCCTGGCACTGCCCAGGCAAAGTGTAAAACCTCCTCTGGCTCTGCCCAGGCAAAGTGTAAAACCTCCTCTGGCACTGCCCAAGCAAAGTGTAAACCTCCTCTGGCACTGCCCAGGCAAAGTGTAAAACCTCCTCTGGCTCAGCCCAGGCAAGATGTAAAACCTCCCCTGGCACTGCCCAGGCAAAGTGTAAAACCTCCTCTGGCACTGCCCAGGTAAGTGTAAAACCTCCTCTGGCACTATCCAGCCCTCAGCTTCCAGGACCCTTGAGGTTTGTCTAGCCCTGGAGCAGGCTGCCTAGGGCAGGGGTGAAGTCCCCATCCCTGGAGGGCTTTCAAAGCTGTACAGATGTGGTGCTGAGGGCCATGGCTTGCTGGTGAGCTGCCAGTGCTGGCTTAATGGTTGGACTCGGTGATCTTAAAAGGCCTTTTCCAACCTAAACCACTCCATGATTTTATGGCTCTAAACCTTCCCACTGCTGGCAGCAGACGGTCTGTCAGCACAGTGGAGAGAGAGAAGACTTGTGAAGGCCAATTTCTGCAGCTCACTGGAGGTCCACAAACACAAGGCAAGGCTGGAAACCCCACTGGGTGCTGAGATTTGGCCAACATGAGCCAGCAGGCAGCTAGAGAAAGCTTTATTTGCAGGGCCTGTCTCTAAAATGTCTCTCATCCTGGAGGATGCAGCTCTTCTGATTGCTCATAACGATGTCTAAAGCAGAAGTTGTTATTTTTAGATGCCAGTGAGGCAAGTCACCCTTCCAGAATCTCTACTTTGTGCTTGAACTTAGTGCCTCACATCAGAGGATCTGAAAAATAACTCCAGAGATGGAAGAAATCCTCTCCTTGCAACCTCCAGAGCAGTGGCTGCAGGCAAAGCAAAGCAGGATCAAGTACTACTACTTGTAGTGAGTTCACCTTGGATTTGCTCAGTACAATGCACCTCAGATCTGTCTTGCATTGAGTCACAGAATGGTGAAGGAGTTGTAAAGGGTCTCTGGAGATCACTGAGTCCAGCCCCACTGCCAAGGCAGCATCATCTAGGGCAGGTCACACAGGAACAGATGGGTCTTGAAGATCTCGAGAGGAGACTCCACAACCTCTCTGGACAGCTTGTTCCAGCTGCTGCCTTTAATGTCCTCTGTGAAGCCCAGGAAAGGTTAATTGAGGTATCCTATGGAGACAGACTGAGGCACCTGGGACTGTTCAGTCCGGAGAAGGCTCTGGGGACACCTTAGAGCAGCCTGCCAGGACCTGAAGGGACTACAGGAAAGCTGGGGAGGTATTTTTTACAAGGGCTTGTAATGACAGGACAAGGGGCAAGGGCTTCAAGCTGGAAGAGAGGAGATTGAGACTGAAAATTAGGAAGACACTCTTGACAGTGAAGATGAGGAGACTGGAAACAGGTTGTCCAGGGAGGTTGTGGATGCTCCCTCCCTGAAGGTGTTCAAGGCCAGGTTGGGAGAGGCCTTGAGCAACCTGGGCTAGTGGAAGGTGGGCTGCATGGTGGGGTGGGGTTGGAACTGGATGATCTTCGAAGTCCCTTCCAGCCCAACTCATTCTACAAGTCCCTGAAGACGAAAACCCTCAAGATGAAATGGATTCTTGGAAATTCAGGCCAGTGAGATTTCCCCACAGCCTCCTGCTTGAAGGAAAACTCAGGGCTGTGATTCAGCCACATCTCAGCTGCTCTTTCAGCCACATCAAGCTGCTCTAAACAGGTCCAACTCCACTGTCTCTGCTCTCCACAGCCAAGGTCAGCCCTCAGGAGCCCAAAGCCCAACAGCTCCAGCCGCCAGAGAGTTATTTGTGACGAAAGAAAGCAGAGGATGTGGAATCCTCCTGCACTTTTGCCCACTGCTTCCTGAGCTGGTTCTCAGCCCCTCTGTATAAATAGCTGCCAGGCACACCCAGGCAGGAGGTGGAAGCACACAGGCAAAGCCCATTCACAGGGAGGTCGGATGCCGAAGAACTAAAAATGCCTGCAGGGCCTTTTTCTTCCTGGTGCTCATCCAACCCCCCAGCCCCTCTCCCACCTCTCCTCCCCACCCACCAAAGCATCCAGAGCGTGGCTGACCTGTGAATTTACGTAGCATTTCGGTGCAGGTTTCTGCCACAGTCTCATCATCACACTTCTCCATAATCAGAGCCTCCTCTCCGCAGATCCAGCCGCTCAGGACGTAGCCGTACCTCTCGGGGGGGTAGAGCACGTCGAAGCTGCAGATCTTCTTGTACCACAGCTCCTCGGGGTAAGTCAGGCTCTCGCTTTCTGCCTCGTCCTCCCAGACAAACTGGATGCTGTTGCATTCGGAGCTCCAGAAAGGCTCCTCGAACTCCAGGAAGATCTTGTCGGTGGTGTTGATGCCCAGCTTCTCGATGGCCATCACCTTCTCCTCGGGCAGGCGGGGGTGGAAGAGGCTCTCGTGGCGTTTCTTCAAGACCCCCAGGGAGACGGTGACGATGACGTGGTCGGCTGGGATGAACTCGCAGTCCTCGCACTCCACGAAGACGTCGGAGCCCTTGCCCTCCTCGGGGAGGTCGCTGTTGTGGTCGGCCACCCTCTCGATCTCCTTGCTGACCGACTGGTTCCAGTGGATGCACTTGACCGGCTTGCGGAGCTGGATGACGGAGTCGGGAATGGAGCGGGCCAGGATCTCCACCACCTTTATGAACCCACAAGGGATGATGTGATGAGCCCCGGGGATTTCGGTCCACTCCCCAAACTCGCTGAGCGAGACTTCATCCATGCTGTGGGAGCTGCTCTCACAACTCTCTACCTGAGGAAAAGCAACACAGAAGCGACGTTGCCACAGAGTGACTCCCTTGGCCACAGCAGGCTCACAGAATGCCAGCTCGGAAGGGACCCCAAGGATCATTTGGCCTTCCAAGATCTGAAGGAGGTCTACAGAAAAGCTGGGAAGGGACTTTTTAGGCTCTCAGGCAGTGACAGGACTAGGGGGAATGGAGCAAAGCTGGAGGTGAGGAGATTCAGACTGGAGGTGAGGAGGAAGTTGTTGAGCATGAGAGTGGTGAGAGCCTTTTTTGTAGCCCCCTTCCGATCCTGGAAGGCCACAAGAAGGTCCCCTGGGAGCCTCCTCTTCTCCAGCCTGCACAGCCCCAACTCTTTCAGGCTGTGCTCATAGCAGAGGTGCCGCAGGACATGGGGAGGAAGTTGTTGAGCATGAGAGTGGCTGAGAGCCTGGAATGGGTTGCCCAGGGAGGTGTCTGGGGCCACATCCCTGGAGGTGTTTGCAGCCAGGCTGGATGAGGTTCTGGAAAGCCTGCTCTAGGGTAGGGTGTCCCTGGGCATGGCAGGGGGGTTGGAACTGGATGATCCTTGTGGTCCCTTCCAACCCTGACTGATTCTATGACATTGAGGGTGGGGAGACACTGGCACAGGGAGGTTGTGGCTGCTCCCTCCTTGGAGGTGTTCAAGGCCAGGCTGGATGAGGCCTTAAGCAGCCTGGCTAGTGGGAGGTGTCCCTGCCCATGGAAGTGGGATGGGATGGAGGGTGGGGGGTGGAGCTGGATGATCTTTAAGGTCCCTTTCAACTCAAACCATTCTATGATTCTATGAAGAGCACTTAGGATGCCTAGGGCCAAATCTCAGCTTTATCACAGATCTCCTGTGAGACTCTTTAGGTCTTTATTTCTCCCTGTTTCAGCTTCCCCCCTGCAGGTTGTCAATGAGATGCACAGAAGTGCTGCCTGCCTCCCCTGCCTCATTTCAGAAGCCTTTAAGTCATTATAATTAAAAGAGGAGTGACTGTTACACTCATGGAGTGCCTGATGAAGCATTAAGTCCTCATCCCACAGAGATCACATTTAGGCCCAGACACCAAGGAGATCAAAAGTACTGGGGAAGCTGTGAGGAAGGATGATTAGGACATGGGTTGGTAAAAATCCACTTTTGATGTTATTGCTTTGCCTTCAAAGGTCTTCCAGGGATTTCTCCAGCAAATTACCAGTATCAAAGTGCCTTTTCTTCTGGTCTCTGAGACGCTGGCAGAAGCAGAAGGGAGTAAAAGGCACTCAGGCAGGATCACAGGGTCCCAGGGGTGAGGCACAATGGAAGACTTTACCAAAAAGAATCTGATGATAGAGCAGCTTTGAGGGGGTAAGAACACATTAAATCACACCAGAACACTCAAGAGGGCTTAGGAAAGCCCCTTCTAAATTCAAAACTATTTATCTGTGAGAAGAGAGCAGCACAAACTACTCCACAGCCTCTTTCCAGGTAGCTGTAGACAGCAATGAGGAGGTCTCCCCTCAGCCTCCTCTGTTTCTAATTTGAAAGCTGGGAGTTTAAGGTAAGAAAAGCAGAAGGAGAAAGAGCAAAGATCTTCTTTCTTGCAGCCCCCTGTGCTTGGATGCACCTCAGGAAGGAAAGTTGTCAGTATAAGCACCAACTGCCCTGTCTACAACACATCCAAGCTTGGTGACTCCATCACCTCCCTGGGCAGCCCATTCCAGTACCTGACCACTCTTGCTGGGAAATAAATGTTTCCTAATGTCCAGTCTAACCCTATCCAGTGGCAGCTTGAGGCCATCCCCTCTTGTTCCATCACTATTTTATTACCTGTGAGAAGAGAGCAGCACAAACTACTCCACAGCCTCCTTCCAGGTAGCTGTAGACAGCAATGAGGAGGTCTCCCCTCAGCCTCCTCTGTTTCTAATTTGAAAGCTGGGAGTTTAAGGTAAGAAAAGCAGAAAAACAGAAGGAGAAAGAGCAAAGATGTTCTTTCTTGCAGCCCCTTGTGTTTGTATGCACCTCAGGAGGGAAAGTTGTCAGTATAAGCACCAACTGCCCTGGCTGCAAGAGACCACAGGAAGCAATTCCTAGACTTCATAGAATGGCTTGAGTTAGAAGAGACCTTAAAGCTCATCCACCTCCAACTCCCCTGCCAAGGCCAGGACCCACATCTAGGGACACCTCCCACAAGATCAGGTTGATTAAAGTCTTACCCAGCCTGATCTTAAATATTTGTCCTCAGTGTCTAGAGAGACTTCCTACCAGTCCAGGTTGCTGCAAGCCTCCTCCAGCCTGATCTTAAACACTTCCATGGATGAATCATAGAATCATAGAATGGTTTAGAATGGTTGGAAGAGACCTCAAAGCTCAGCCAGTTCCAACCTCCCTGTGCCATAGGCAGGGACACCTCCCACTAGAACAGGTCACTCAAGGTCTCATCCAACCTGGCCCACAACACCTCCAAGGAGGGAGCAGACACAACCTCCCTGGGCAACCTGTGCCAGTGTCTCACCAGCCTCACTGCAAACATCCAGTCTCCCCTCTGCCAGTTTAAACCCATTCCTCCTTGTCCTGTCATAACAAGACCTTGTCAATATTCCCTCCTGCAGGACAAGAGGGGAGATTTAGGTTAGATATAGAATCATAGAATGGTTTAGGTTGGAAATGACCTCAAAGCTCAGCCAGTTCCAACCCCCCTGTGCCATAGGCAGGGACACCTCCAGCTAGAACAGGTATCTCAAGGACTCATCCAACCTGGCCTTGAACACCTTCAGGGAGGGAGCAGCCACAACCTCCCTGGGCAACCTGTGCCAGTGTCTCACCACCCTCACCATGAAGAACTTCCTCCTAAACGAAGCGTCCTCACCTTCTCCGGGCAGCCTGTTCCAGTGCCTCTCCATCCTCAGCTGCACCCCAGAGATGGCTCAGGCTTAGCCAGGCGTGCTCTTAGTTACACCAAAGAGACAATGACCTGCACACTCACCTTAAGGTACTGCTGGATCATGGCTAGTTTCAGCCTCTTGATGGCCTCTGTGTCATCCGGGTCGTCCTTGACGCGCTTGCGCACTACGTCCCGTGTGAAGACGCCCACACTGTTCTGGCTCTCAGCATTGACTGGTTTACCTCGTTGGAAGAACTCCTGAGTCAGGTTATAGACCTACCAGAGACAGGGCAGAGAGGTGGGCACCGTGACTGACAGCAGAACCCAAGCTCCAGGCACATTCAGGTGGCCTCCTCTTGCCAGCTTTCGAGGCCAGCGCGGGCGATTCGCTGTCCGCTCTGGCTCCAACACCATGGCAGGATGCAGCACAGCTGTGATGGGCAGAAGGCAGGGGGCAACACTTCCCTCCTGGTCCCTGCCAGCACATAGACTCATAGATTCAGTCAGGATTGGAAGGGACCAGAAGGATCAGCCAGTCCCAACCCCTCCTGCCATGCCCAGGGACACCCTACCCTAGAGCAGGCTGCCCACAGCCTCTGCCAGCCTGGCCAAAAACACCTCCAGGGATCTGGCCCCAAACACCTCCCTGCAGGGGCAACCCATTCCAGGCTCTCACCACTCTCATGCTCAACAACTTCCTCCTCACATCCACTCTGAATCTCCCCACCTCCAGCTTTGCTCCATTCCCCCTAGTCCTGTCACTACCTGAGAGCCTAAAAAGTCCCTCCCCAGCTTTTTTGTCCTTCACTAGGAGCTACACTGTCCTAATGCAGCCCCTGCTGATTCAGCAAATCCGCCATGGTTTAGTTTCTTCCTCATCTCATCCTCCCTAGAAGCTGGGTTTTCACTTGGGTTTTTAGGAATAAAGTGAATTTGAGGAGGCAAAAGAGAGGGTTGATGAGGAAGGGTGAGGAAATCTGACAGCAGTGGTGAGAGTGGGAGAGAGCAGGTCTGTGAGCACATGGAGTAAAGTGAGATTAGGACAAATAAGGCACGGGGAGGAAACTGA
>VWZI01022081.1:146848-162999 GCA_013396835.1 Psilopogon haemacephalus
CAGGTGGGGTGTGAGGAGAGCAGAGCCAAGGGGCACAATCCCCTCCCTTGCCCTGCTGCCCACAGCTGCTCTTGCTGCAGCCCAGCACACAGTTGCTGTCTGGGCTGCACTCACACTGCAGCCTCATCTTCAGCTTTGCATCAGCCCAGACCCCCAGGTCCTGTTCCTCAGGGCTGCTCTCAGCCATTCCCCATCCAGCCTGGAGTTGTGCTTGGGATTGTGCCCACCCAGGTGCAGGACCTTACACTTGGCCTTGTTGAATTTCATGAGGTTGGCCTGGGCACAGCTCTGCAGCCTGTCCAGGTCCCTCCTTAGAGAGGTAAATGAGGACTAAGCAGAGACAGAAGAGCTGCTCTGTGATCTCTTGTCCCTGTTTGCATTCTCCCAGCAGTTACAGGCAGACAGGGGAGCTGCAGGGATTACCCTCTCAGGTCACTGCCTGAAGGGCTGCAAAATTCTCAGGCAGGCAAAGCAGTGCAGTTCTGCACCTGCAGTTAACTTGTCCAGCTCACTACCTCTCTCCCACCCTGGGCAGGCTTTAAAAATCTCCTTAGAGAGGGAAATGAGGACTCAGCAGAGACAGAAGAGCTGCTCTGAGATCTCTTGTCCCTGTTTGCATTCTCCCAGCAGTTACAGACAGGGATTACCCTCCGAGGTCACACTCCTGTTGCTTTCCTTGGAGAGTGATGTCAGCCCCAGGATTCCCCCAGTGAGCTACCAAAAATAGTGGGAAGGCTGGAAACCCTCTACTGGGAGGCCAGGCTGAAAGAATTGAGGTTGTTCAGCCTGGAGAAGGCTCCAGGGAGATCTTCTGGTGGCTTTGCAGGACTTCAAGGAGCCGATCAGAAAAGCTGGGAACTCTTTAGCAGAGCCTGTTGTGACAGGACCTTAAGAGGTGATGGTTTGAAACTTACAGAGGGAGGCTCAGACTGGAGAGAAGGAAGACAATTTTTTACTGTTGTAAACTACTGTTGTTTTTACTGGCCCAAGTTGTCCAGAGAGGTGGTAAATTCACCATCCTCAGAGCCACTCCAGGTCAGGTTGTTTGGGGCTCTGAGCAACCTGCTCTAGTTGCAGGTGTCCCTGCTGACTACAAAGGTTTGGACTAGGTGATCCTTAAAGGCCCTTTCCAACCCAAAGCATTCTCTGATCCTAGCAGGAGTGGAGAGGAAGGTGGAAACATAGAATCATAGAATGGTTTAGGTTGGAAGAGACCTCAAAGCTCAGCCAGTTCCAAGCCCCCTGTGCCATAGGCAGGGACACCTCCCACTAGATAAGGACACTCAAAACCTCATCCAGCCTGGCCTTGAACACATCCAGGGAGGGAGCAGCCACAACCTCCTGAATACTTGGCAGGGACAATTACACCTTGGTGAACCTTCCAGTGGTAGGGTCTCCTTCCTTGGAGAGACTGATCAAACGGACTGACACTGACCCTGAGCAGTGCCAGATCAGCACAGTCCATGGTGTAAGCAGGAGCAGTGTTAAAACAACAGTGCCTGGAGAGCTGTCCTGCCATCAGCAGGCTCAGTGCACCATAAGAGAGAGCACAGCTGGGCAACACCTGGTTGAAAAGGCAGGTAACTGCTCTCCAGCACTGAAGGAGACCTCCTTTGCAGGCACTGCCATTTTCCAGTGCTCTCACAGAGGAGGATTCGGGTCACTTTGCTCACAAGCTTGTGACTGATCTGGTCTGACTTCAGTACAGTGCAACAGCCTCTCCTTGGGACCTTTCTGCCAGAGAAATGAAGAGCTGTGCAGTTGCTCTTACTGCTCACAACCAAAGAAAGGCTCCCGTGAGGCATCCCTGCAGCTATTAAAAATCCAGGCTACTGCGAACAAAAAGAAGCCAAACTCACATTGAAGCAGAAGAAGCCAGCCAAGAAAGCTTGGACAAGTGCCTGGAAAAAGCCTAAGGACTTTCCAAATGAAGCAGTGAGGCAGAGCCCTGGAGGTACTGGGGTGCCTTGCCTTGCACCAGGGAAACCCAGCACAGAGGAGCTTCGCTTGCCAGGCTTCAGCTTCAGCCACTCTACAGACCCTGGTGGAACAGCCAAGGAAGACCCTTGCACACTTTGCAGCCAAGAAAGCTTGGACAAGTGCCTGGAAAAAGGACTTTCCAAATGAAGCAGTGAGGCAGAGCCCTGGAGGTACTGGGGTGCCTTGCCTTGCACCAGGGAAACTCAGCACAGAGGAGCTTCGCTTGCCAGGCTCCAGCTTCAGCCACTCCACACACCCAGCTGGAACAGCCAAGGAAGACCCTTGCACACTTTGCACTTGCTAGAATTTGGGGCCCAGCTGGCAAGAGAGACCCAGATGGAGGAGCAGAGCTGGAGGCCAAGCAGATGGCAGCAGGTGCAGCAGCAGGAGGGCAGTGTGTGAGTGCTGGGGCAGGCAGCAGGCTGCGCAGCACCAAAACCCTGACAGATTCAGCCCCCAGCACTACATTTTCCACTGCTTGTGCCAGGGCCCCAGCTCTGATCAGCCTTTGCATCCATCCTGGGGCTGCTGGTTGTTGAGGCTTTTGTTTCTTCTCAAGTGAGGACACTCAGCCTCTTCTCCAGGGGAAGATGAAGCCAGAGAGGTGAAATGCCATGATCTGCTCGAGGTGATCCTGCTCTGCCAGGGGGGCTGGACCAGATATCTTTTGAGGTCACTTGCAGCCCCTGATATTCTAAGATTCTATGATTGCTAAGATTGAGAATGGTCTGGGAGGCTCTACAAGGCAGACCTCAGGATTTGGTGATCTTTTTATCCTGGACAGCTTCAAGGTGCTTTAACACCACCTCTCACAAAACTTGCTCCCCCCCAAACCAGAGAGGTAGTCAGGCTGGAGACTAGGAAAGAAATTCTTTACAGTGAGAGGGGTGAGACACCAAAACAGGTTGTGGATGCCCCTTCCTTGCAGGTGCTCAAGGTCAGGCTGGATAAGACCTTGAGCAATCTGGGCTAATGGAAAGTGTCCCTGCTAATAGCAGGGGAGTTGGAACTAGATGATCTTTCAGGCCCCTTCCAACCCAAATCATCCTACAAATCTATAAACTGAACAGCAAATTACAAAGTGCTCCTCCCCAGCACCCATTTCATCACCAGGTAAATTAAGAGAATCTTAGGAAACTTTTTTTTTTTTCCAGCAAGAGTGGTCAGGCAGTGGAAGGGGCTGTCCAGGGAGGTGCTGGAGTCACCAACCCTGGATGTGCTTAAAAGGGGTTTGGATGTGGTTTAGAGTGAACCTTATAGAGTAGGGTTCTGGGTTGGACTTGGTGATCCTGAGGGGCTTTGCCAACCTGAATGTTTCCATGATTCTGAAGACCCAGGGCAATGTTAAGTCATTACAAACAGAAAAATCTCTCTTCTTCTGCTCCCCATTCAGTTCTTGATCATTCTAATGGGAGGTGTCAATGCCTATGGCACAGGGGGGTTGGAACTGGATGAGCTTTGAGCTCCCTTCCAACCTAAACCATTCTATCATTCCATGATTCTTTACAGGCTGCAGTGACTTCTCTCTTGGCCTTCTAAATGCTCATGGACATATTTTTAAACACAAAGAGTAACCTGTTCAGCCCACATTCTCCAAATGTGGTGGAGTTCACTGCCAAGATGAAAATCTGAAGGGTTTAGGCATGGCTACAGCCTGATGGAAATTATGGAATCACAGAATAGTGGGGGTTGGAAGGGACCTCTGGAGATTGGGTCCAATTCTCCTGCTAGGTTGCCCACGGAGGTGATTGGGGCCACTTCCCTGGAGGTGTTTGCAGCCAGGCTGGCTGAGGCTGTGGGCAGCCTACTCTAGGGTAGGGTGTCCCTGGGCATGACAGGGGGTTGGGACTTGATGGTCCTTGTGGTCCCTTCCAACCCTGACTGATTCTATGACTCTGTCATTCTATGTTTCTGGACACCACAGTGCTCGAGGAGAAGACAGGAGCTACCCCTTTGATTAAATTGATTA
The DNA here is from genome assembly GCA_013396835.1 of Psilopogon haemacephalus. NCBI lineage: Eukaryota > Metazoa > Chordata > Aves > Piciformes > Megalaimidae > Psilopogon > Psilopogon haemacephalus. The sequence goes on from VWZI01022081.1 coordinate 150,798, forward strand.
ATCATTTGATTAGAACACCCATTCAATTTCCATGTAGCAGCCTTCTGATGGGACCTCTGGAAGGGGGGGAACTTTTTAGGCTATCAGGGAGTGACAGGACTGGGGGAAATGGAGCAAAGCTGGAGGTGGGGAGATTCAGACTGGAGGTGAGGAGGAAGTTGTTGAGCATGAGAGTGGNCAGCCACAACCTCCCTGGGCAACCTGTGCCAGTGTCTCACCACCCTCACTGTGAAGAACTTCCTCCTAACATCCCATTTAAATCTCCCCTCCACCAGTTTGAACCCATTCCCCCTCATCCTGTCATTACAAGACCTTGTGAACTGTCCCTCCCCAGCCCTCCTGTAGCCCCCTTCAGATACTGGAAGGTTGCTCTAAGGTCTCCTGGAAGCCTTCTCTTCTCCAGGCTGCAGAGCCCCAACTCTCTCAGCCTGTCCTCATAGCAGAGCTGCTCCAGCCCTCTGATCATCCCTGGAGGTGTTTGCAGCCAGGCTGGCAAAGGCTGTGGGCAGCCTGCTCTAGGGTAGGGTGTCCCTGGGCATTGCAGGGGGGTTGGAACTGAATGGTCCTTGTGGTGCCTTCCAATCCTGACTGATTCTATGATTCTAAAAGAGAGAAATCATCTCCCCATCAACAGCAGTAGGGACTGGCTGATGTCCTCCTCTTGGCTGAGCCTGTCCCTCACATATTTTTTTTCTTTTATGGCAGGGAGTAGCTGTGGACGTTTTTACAACGCCTGAAGTGTGAAAGCCTCCTCTGTCTCCTAGCAATAAAGATATCCTGGGGCAACGATAAGCTAATTAGGTGCTGTGTAAAGAAGATTAACTTTTAATGTGCTGCTCTGGTGTGCTCTCCTTGTCCCCTATCCGGGGCTGTACAAGCCAAGGTGGATTTACCCCCATCAATCACTCCTAAAACTCCTTGGCACTGCCTTTACCTCCTCGGCTGCATCCCCAAGCTGCATAGCTCACATCTCTGCTTTCTTCTCTCACTGCAGGGCCTGCCTGCCTCTGGCACCCTCCCTCCCTGGAGGTTTTCCCATCATCTGTGAGACAGGATGGTCATGGAGCCACTGCACGCCGCTTGGAGCTGTCCCACTTACATAGCTAATGCTGCTCACCATGGCATTTTCGCTCCCTCCCCCTCCCTCTTTTCCCATCTTAGTCTTGCTGCACACCTCTCACCTGCCTCACAGGTTCTCTCTGGTTTTCTTTTCAATCCAGCAACATGGAAAAGTTGGTGCAGGTCACAGGATCACTTCAGTTGGAGAAGATCATAGAATCGTGGAATGGTTTTGGTCAGAAGGGACCTCAGAGATCATCCAGTTACAACTCCCCTGTGCCATAGGCAGGGACACCTCCCACTAGAACAGGTTGCTCAAGGACTCATCCAACCTGGCCTTGAACACCTCCAGGGAGGTTGTGGAGGACAGAAGCATCCAATGCGATCTCTGATCCCATTCTGTGCTTCTGTGCTCCCCAACCTCCCTGGGCAACCTGTGCCAGTGTCTCACCACCCTCACTGAGAAGAACTTCCTCCTAACATCCAGTTTCAATCTCCCTTCTGCCAGTTTAAACCCATTCCTCCTCGTCCTGTCATTACAAAACCTTGTGAACAGTCCCTCCCCAGCCCTCCTGTAGGACCCCTTCAGATATTGGAAGGCTACTATAAGGTCTCCTCAAAGCCTTCTCTTCTCCAGGCTGAAACGCCCCAACTCTCTCAGCCTGTCCTCAGAGCAGAGCTGCTGCAACTCTCTGAGCATCTTTAAGATCATTAAGATCCTCTGATCATTAAGATCATCTGATCATCTCCAAGATCTTCAAGATCATGCAGTCCAACCCTTCTCTAAGCCTACCCAGGATTACCATGTCCCTGAGCATCACATATCTGCCGCTTTTAAGCACCTCCAGGGATGGAGATTCAACCACCTCCCCCGGGAAGCCTAATCCAGTGTTTGAGAACTGAGATGAATTATCTCCACTGGCTTTTGTCCAAGAAGAATGCTCTCCCTGGCACAGGTTGCTGAATGCCTTCCATAATAAGAGTCTTTTGAAATTCCAGCTGCTCCTCTCTAAAACTGACCTGATTTTGTGCCACCCCATCTCCAGCTGCTGTGTCCAACACAGATCAGTAAGACACTCCCAGGCCAGCTGGATGACAGTAGCAGTGGCAGGTTACATGGACCTAAATTCAGCCCTTTTTATCTAACTTTGTTCCCTTTTAAACAGAAGTTAATCTTTCCACTGAGCATCCATTTTCATCTCCATCTTTCAGGTTTCTCTTTGGTGTTTTTAGGCTTGGTGTTTGGGGATTTTTTTTTTCTGTTTGGCTTTTCTGTCATATATTGATGCTCTTGGCTCAACAAAACTGAAGAGGAACCAGCACATCAAGGGTGGCTGCCAGGAGGATGGAGACTCCCTTTCTTCAAGGAGTCCCATGGTAAAGACATGGAGTGACAGGGACAAGTTACTGCTGGGGAAGGTTCTGATTGCACTTTAGAGGAAGATGTTTGCCCATGAGAACAGAGAGACCTTGGAATCATTTCCCAAGGGCAGCAGTGGATTCCCCTACACTGGGCAGTTCTAAGACTCAACTTGACAGGCTGCTGGACCAGCTCATTCCAACTACACTGTGACCTAGAAAAGATGGACCAGGTGATCCTTGGGGTCCCTTCTAACCTGGCATTCTGCAGTTCTGTGAAGAGGGCATCACTGAACATCCAACCACAGTTAAAATAACCATTGACTGAAGCCCACACTGGTTCTGAATCTACCAAACAAGATGTCCCTTCCCTTCTAATGTAAGAAGAGTCACAGTTCCTGGGACACTGGAACCAGCACATCAAGGGTGGCTGCCAGGAGGATGGAGATTCCCTTTCTTCAAGGAGTCCCATGGTAAAGACATGGAGTGACAGGAACAAGTTACTGCTGGGGAAGATTCTGACTGCACTCCAGAAGATGGTTGCCTATGAGAACAGTGAAACCTTGGAATCATTTGCCAAGGGCAGCAGTGGATTCCCCTACACTGGGCAGTTCTAAGACTCAACTTGACAGGCTGCTGGCCCAGCTCATTCCAACTACACTGTGACCTAGAAAAGTTGGACTGGGCAGTTCTAAGACTCAACTTGACAGGCTGCTGGACCAGCTCATTCCAACTACACTGTGACCTAGAAAAGATGGACCAGGTGATCCTTGGGGTCCCTTCTAACCTGGCATTCTGCAGTTCTGTGAAGAGGGCATCACTGAACATCCAACCACAGTTAAAATAACCATTGACTGAAGCCCACACTGGTTCTGAATCTACCAAAGAAGATGTCCCTTCCCTTCTGATGTAAGAAGAGTCACAGTTCCTGGGACCCTGGGCTGATCTGGCACACACCAAGGTATTTATAACAGCAATAAAACGTCACAGGCCTACAATATTTAGCTGCCTGTTGCTAAGGTTTTTACGTTCTACTTTGTTTAGTAATTTGATTCCCTCCCCCCCCAACCTCCTCCAACTTCACCCTTTCAATTAAGGAACAACTTTCTAAAGTAAATGACTGGACCTCCCCAGCAAAGGCTTGCTGCTAGTGATTACATGGATGACAAATGTGGAAAGATTGTTCATCCCAACAGCAGCAGCGAGCTAATCCCATGTCAGGGACAAGTGGGGCACCCTTAGGCAGATGAGAGGGAACTGGAGGTTGGTGTTTTGTAAAGGAATGAAAGACATTTTGGGGCAGTTCTCTTTACTATCTTTATCAGTCATCCAGAGGAGGGGATTAAATGCACTCTGAGGAAGTTTGCAGACCACACCAGGTTGGGTTGGAAGTGTTGATCTACTTAAGGGTAGGAAGGCTCTGCAAAAGAACCTGGCCAGGCTGGAGCGATGGGCTGAAAACCAATGGGATGAGAGAAGAGAAGAGAAGAGAAGAGAAAAGAGAAGAGAAGAGAAGAGAAGAGAAAAGAGAAGAGAAGAGAAGAGAAGAGAAAAGAGAAGAGAAGAGAAGAGAAGAGAAAAGAGAAGAGAAGAGAAGAGAAGAGAAAAGAGAAGAGAAGAGAAGAGAAGAGAAAAGAGAAGAGAAGAGAAGAGAAGAGAAAAGAGAAGAGAAGAGAAGAGAAGAGAAAAGAGAAGAGAAGAGAAGAGAAGAGAAAAGAGAAGAGAAGAGAAGAGAAGAGAAGAGAAGAGAAGAGAGAGTAGAATAGAATAGGCCAGGTTGAAAGAGACTTCCAAGCTCATCCAGTCCAACCTAGCACCCAGCCCTAGCCAATCAACCAGACCATGGCACTAAGTGCTCCATCCAGTCCTTTCTTGAACACCTCCAGGGACAGCAACTCCACCACCTCCCTGGGCAGCCCATTCCAATGCCAATCACTCTCTCTGGCAAGAACTTCCTCCTAACATCCACCCTGCACCTCTCCTGGCATAACTTGAGGCTGTGTCCCCTCCTTCTGTTGCTCATTGCCTGGGAGAAGAGCCCAACCCCACCTGGCTACAACCTCCCTTCAGGTAGCTGTAGACAGCAATGAGGTCACCCCAAAGCTTCCTTTTCTCCAGACTAGACAACCCCATGTTCAACAAGGTCAAGAGCTGTGTCCTGCACTTGGATCACAACAACCTCATGGACACTCCAGGTTTGGAGCAGAGTGGCTGGAAAATGCCTGATGGAAAAGGAGCTGGAGGTGCTGAGCAACGGATGAGACAACTTGTGTCCAGTTGGCCAAGACCCTGCAGTGCTGGATCAAGGGTTGGACTGGATGACCTTTGAGATCTCTTCCAATTGGATGTATTCTGTGCTTCTAGGAAGGCCAGCAGCATCTTTGGCCTGTATCAGGAACAGGGCAGGGATTGTCCCACTGCTCTCACCGCTGGTGAGGCTGCACCTTGAGTGCTGGGTTCAGTTTTGGGGCACTCACTCTTCTCCCAAGTAAAAAGTGACAGGACAAGATGAAACAACCTCAAGTCACACCAGGAGAAACTTAGGTTGGACGTTAGGAAAAAATTCTTTACTGAAAGAGTACTGAACTGTGTACAGTTATGAAGACCCAACACAAGAAGGACATGGAAGTGTTGGAGCCAGTCCAGAGGAGGCCACCAAGATGCTCAGAGGGCTGGAGCACCTCTGTTATGAGGACAAGCTGAGAGAGTTGGGGCTCTGCAGCCTGGAGAAGAGAAGGCTGCCAAGAGACTTTATAGTAGCCTTTTAGCATCTGAAAGGGGCTACAGGAGGGCTGGGGAGGGTCTTGTATTGACAAGGTCTTGCAATGACAGCACAAGGAGGAATGGGTTTAAACTGGCAGAGGGGAGATTGAAACTGGATGTTAGGAAGAAGTTCTTCACAGTGAGGATGGTGAGACAATGGCACAGGTTGCCCAGGGAGGTTGTGGCTGCTCCCTCTCTGGAGGTGTTGAAGGCCAGGTTGGATGAGTCCTTGAGCAACCTGTTCTAGTGGGAGGTGTCCCTGCCTATGGCACAGGGGGGTTGGAACTGGATGAGCTTTGAGGTCCCTTCCAACCTAAACCATTCTATGATTCTGTGATTCTATGTCCACTCTCCTCATTCCTCTCCCACCCAGCCACAGCTGATCACAGCATGCCAACAAAATCTTGGTCAGTGACACTGAGATGGTCTCAAAGCAGCCCAGCAAAAGTGATTCTGTGATTCTATGAGTGGTTAAGCCTTGGAACAGGCTGCCCAGGGAAGTGGTGGAATCGTTGTCCCTGGAAGTGTTCAAAAATCATGTCAATATGGTTCTGAGGGATGTGGTTTAGTGGTGGATTTGGCACTGCTGGGTTAATGGTTGGACAGCAATGTTTAATGGTTGGACTCAACAATCTTAAAGGTCTTTCCAACCTCAATGCATCGATGGTTCCATATTACTGCCGTTCTACCTTTGCCCGGTACCCAGAGTGTTATAACCGCCCTTGGGGTCCCAGTGTGTGGGTCAAATCTGCACGGGGATAGAGGAGCTGAATACCAACCTCGTTGTATAAATCACTGAATTCTTCAACCACGTCTTTCGGGATCCTCTGCCCGTTGTTGGTGAGGTGGTAAGCCACCCCATTCTTGGAGTACAGGCTGATCCGACCAACGCTTCTCTCGCCATCAGTAGTCTCTTCAAGCAAGCCATTGTCTTCTGCTAGATGATAGACTGGGTTTCCATGTGAACCGTGAATCCACGTAGCTCCCAGTTCAAAAGTGGCGTGCCCTGCAGGAGAACCAACCCAGCAGACATTTAGCTGGCAGCTTCTTACTCTCCGCCCCCAAGGAAAACAACCGCCTGCGGGACCACAGCGACTGCTCAACAGTCACAGAATCACAGAATCAGCCAGGTTGAAAGAGACCTCCAAGAAAACCAAGCCAGACTCTGTGGAAGAGGTGTGCTGCTGTTTTCCCTGCAGCTTATGTGTGGGAAGACATCGGCATGGAATCATAGAATCATAAGAATCTCAGAGTCATAGAGCCATAGAATCATAGAGTCAGAGAGTCATAGAATCATAGAGTCACAGAATCATAAAGTCATAGAATTGTAGAGTCACAGCGTCATAGAATTATAGTCACAGAACCATAGAGCCATAGAATCATAGTCATAGAATTGTAAAGTCACAGAGTCATAGAATTATAGAGTCATAGAATCATAGAGTCATAGAATCATAGAGTCATAGAATTGTAGAGTCACAGAGTCATAGAATTATAGAGTCATAGAATCATAGAGCCATAGAATCATAGTCAAAGAATCAGAGAGTCATAGAATCATAGAGTCACAGAGTCATAGAATCAGAGTCATAGAATCATAGAATCACAGAGTCATAGAATCATAGCGTCACAGAGTCATAGAATCAGAGTCATAGAATCATAGAGTCACAGAGTCATAGAATCATAGAGTCACAGAGTCATAGAATCAGAGTCATAGAATCAAAGAGTCACAGTCACAGAATCATAGAATCAGTCACAGAATCAAGAGTCATAGAATAGAGTCATAGAGTCATAGAATCATAGAGTCATAGAGTCACAGAGTCATAGAATCATAGAATCACAGAGTCAGAGAATCATAGAATCATACTCATAGAGTCATAGAATCATAAAGTCACAGAATCAGACAGGTTGGAAGAGACCTCCAAGAAGACCAAACCAGACTCTGTGGAAGACGTGTGCTGCTTTTTTTCCCAGCTTATGTGTGGGAAGACATCGGCATAGAATCACAGAGTCAGCCAGGTTGGAAAAGACCTCCAAGCTCATCTAGTCCAACTGAGCACCCAGCCCTAGCCAATCAACTAGACCATGGCACTAAGTGCCCCATCCAGGCTTTTCTGATGACAACTCCACCACCTCCCTGGGCAGTCCATTCCAATGCCAATCACTCTCTCTCTCTAGAACTTCCTCCTAACATCCAGCCTAGACCTCCCCTGTCACAGCTTGAGACTGTGCCCCCTTGTCCTGTTGCTGGTAGCCTGGGAGAAGAGCCCAACCCCACCTGGCTACAACCTCCTTTCAGGTAGCTGTAGACAGCAATGAGGTCTGCTCTGAGCCTCCTCTTCTCCAGGCTGCACACTCCCAGCATCCTCAACCTCTCCTCACAGGCCTGTGCTCCAGGTCCCTCACCAGCTTTATCACCCTTCTTTGGACACATTCCAGTACCCCAACATCTCTCTTGAATTGAGGAGCCCAGAACTGGACACAGGACTCAAGCAGATGCAGCACTTTGGGACATGGTTGAGGAGACACAGAGGTGTGAGGTAGAAGGCTGGACTTGATCTTAGAGGTCTTTTCTAACCTTAATGATTCTATAACCTGCCCTTAAGAACAAGAGCAGAAAGCAGAGAATGCATTGGTGGTGCTGCAGCACAAACCAGGTGCTAGTGAAAGGGGTGTGGGAAGGGGAAGAGCTGTAAGAGCCAACAGTGCACTACTGCAGAAAGGCCATAGAAAGGTAATTACATAAATATTAAAGTTGTAGGAACACAACAGAGTACTTAAAGACTTCAAATGCCCCCTGTATTCAAGAGGAGGAGCTGGGGACCCAGAGCATCCTATTCTAGTGGAAGGAGCCCCTGCTAATGCCAGGGGAGTAGGAATTGGATGACCTTTAAGGTTCCTTGCAGCCCAAACCATTCTGTGATTCTATGAATACAGAAAGAAAAGCATCTACAGCAGAGAGATACAGGGAGGGGGAAATTGGATTGCCTTGGGATAATGCCACTGGCCTGCAGGCTGCACCTTGCCCTGTGATTCAGTGTGTGCTATTTACCAACACACTTCCCATGAGCTGCAACACAACGAAGCATCTCCATTCCCTAGATGAGTCAATAGGGTCTATTTTACTATTTAGGCCTCCAAAACCTTCAGTCAGGCTCTTTAAATAGATGCACTGCCAGCTCAGAAACCAGAGGCATTTAGTTTTTTTCATCACCTGTGCCCCGTCTGCAAAACTCCAAGGGTTTTCAGTCAGCCCCACTCCCTCCCTTCCTTACAGCCAACTGGGTGTGCACCAGAGCTCTGACCTCCCCCCTACCCCCAGCACAGCCACAACTGGGCTGACAGCACAGGGAGATGTTCAGCAGCTGAAGGGAGGGAGGTGCTAAAAATAAGCTCGGGCTGCATCCTCCACCCACATTTTTGGAGATTCTCAGAAGTCCAAAGCCTTCAAAGGCTGCAGGAGCTGTGTTCTGCCAGCATCCCAGCTGGCACCGTGCTGGGGCAGCTTGCTCCAGAGGCCTGTGAGCACCTGATTAAGTGGGAGAGTGAACAGGATGCTGCCTGCTGAAGAAAGGAGCACGCAGCTGCCAGTCAGCACAGACTGCTTAACATGTAAATATATGCTCAGGCAGAACACCACTGCAGCACTAAGCTGTAACATAACCAGGCTGAACAAGTGGAAGCTCCAAGAGATGCTGCTCTCCAGCTGAGAGGCTGCCTCCACAGGGGGCCCCAGGTATCCTGCTTCTCCAGCAGACAAACACCTCATCACTAAGCAGCATGCTGATTGCCCTCCAAACCATGCAGCATGGGACTAGCTGATCTCCAGAGGTCCCTTCCAACCCCTGTCATTCTGTGATCCTGTGACTTGGGAGTGAAAGATTCCTAAATGCACCCCAACAAAGATGAGCTTCAGGGCGCAGCATCAAGCCACAGAGCTGTGGATATTTAAGGTGCCACAACCTCCAGCACCCTACCACCACAGGCAGCCTGATGGAGACCTTATTGTGGCCTTCCAATATCTGAAGAGGGCTAGGGAGGGACTGGTCAAGGCAGCCTGGGTCGAGGCAATCCCAAGCACCAATACAGGCTGGGAAGGGACTGTCTGGAGAGCAGCCCTGAGGAGGGGGACTTGAGGGTGCTGGTGGAGGAGAAGCTCAAGATGAGGCAGCAGTGTGCACTTGCAGCCCAGAAAGCCAAGCTGAGGCTGGGCTGCAGCAGGAGAAATGTGGCCAGCAGGGCCAGGGAGGTGATTCTGCCCCTCTACTCTGCTCTGGTGAGACTCCACCTGGAGTACTGCATCCAGTGCTGGAGCCCCTGGGACAAGAGGGATGTGGAGATGCTGGAGGTGTCCAGAGAAGGGCCATGAGGATGCTCAGAGGGCTGCAGCAGCTCTTCTGTGAGCACAGACTGAAAGAGTTGGGGCTGTGCAGGCTGGAGAAGAGGAGGCTCCCAGGGCACCTTCTTGTGGCCTTCCAGGATCTGAAGGGGGCTACAGAAAAACTGGGGAGGGACTTTTTAGGCTATCAGGGAGTGGCAGGACTAGGGGGAGTGGAGCAAAGCTGGAGGTGATTCAGATTGGATGTGAGGAGGAAGTTGTTTGGCATGAGAGTGGTGAGAGGCTGGAATGGGTTGCCCCTGCAGGGAGGTGTTTGGGGCCAGATCCCTGGAGGTGTTTTTGGCCAGGCTGGCAGAGGCTGTGGGCAGCCTGCTCTAGGGTAGGGTGTCCCTGGGCATGGCAGGGGGGTTGGAACTGGCTGATCCTTGTGGTCCCTGACTGATTCTATGATGACTTTTGCACACTGGCAGGCAGGGAGAACAGAGCTCATCAATAATGCATGTGACAGTCACCTTGTTAATGCAACCCTCCAGTAAGCCACTGGATGCCAGAGCAGCAGCAGGAGCTTGCTCTCTGCTACACTGACAATCTTCCTGCACAGAGCTCTTGTTTATGAGGCACTTGATCTTTGAGAGGAAAAACCACACCAGCAGGGCTCATCCAGTCCAACCTATCAGCCAGCCCTAGCCAATGGCACTAAGTCTTTGCTTGTTAATGAACAGGAGGGAGGTTCCCAGCAAAGGCAAAGCTATTCAGCAATGAGTGGAGGTGTCCAAAGAGGAGAGAACTGGTCCCAGCAGTAGTACAAGAAAACCATTTCACAGGTGCACTGCCAAGATGATCTGTCAGTCCCTGAAGATTTCAGCTCTTTCACACTTCCCTCCTCTCAGAGCCATGATCCAGGCTATTTTTAAAGCAGTGCACTGTGAGCACAGGACACACTTCCCATTCTAATCTCCGTGCCAAGTCACAGCAGAAGGTGAAGTGCCCCTACTCAAACCCTGGAGCTCAGCTTGGTCCAGCTGCCTCTCCATTCATTTCCCTCCTGAAAGGCCCATAGGACATGGCTGTTTATTTACTGTAGGGAGTTTATCAAGCAAGATATAGTAATGATGTCAGCCCCTGGCAAGCACAAAGAAAGGAGGGCAGCAAGAGGCCAGAGTTTATAAACCCAGAAGTGGGCTCTGAAGCAGAAGCAGCTAATTGAAATCAGGAAGGCAAGTGAGTAGAAGTGAGGAGCTTTTCACCTCCTATGGAGAAGAGACAGGCAGTTCCCTTCTGGATACCAGGGAAAGCTTCACTGCCTGCTCTGCTGCAAAGGGCAATGTTTGCTCCACTCCTCCTTCATGCAGGGATTCTCCAAGTGCTTCCAGCTGACCTGGGATTAAAATCCCCAGTGTCTGCACCTACATTGCACGCTGAGAAAGGAAGCCCCAGAGGTAAGGAAAGCTGCAGATCAGGATGAAAGGGGACATTGAGGAGTTTTTTCCAGCAGCCTGATTCACAGTGAGCAGTGCCCTACTCAGTAAATTAGTTCTGGGGAAAAGAATGGGGCTGTTTGTGGAACAGAATAGCTTGGGGCTTGCCCCTTGGCAAGTGATTTGAGTCACCCAGGGACAGCACATCACCAGCCAGGAGGTTGACTGCCTGCTCCTGGTGGAGTCAAGCTGGAAAGAGCTGGTGGAAAGTGTCTTGATACAGCTATTCAGTCACAGACCTGTTACACAGAGCTCTCCCAGTACAGAGCAAACCAATCCCTGAGGTCTTTATTTTATAGAAGCAGGGTTTGGAGCAGCTCTCCCTCCAAAGAGATGCACAAGATTGGGCAGATGAGGTTTAACAAGGCCACGTCTCAGGTCACAACAACCCCAAGCAACACTACAGAATCACAGATGGTCAGGGGCTGGAAAGGACCTTGAAAGATCATCTACTCCAATCCCTCTGCCAGAGCAGGATCACACCAGGAATGTGTCCAGGCAGGTTTTGACTATCTCCAGAGAGGAAGACTCCACAACCCTCCTGGGCAGCCTGTTCCTGTGTTCTGTCACAGTCACACTGAAAAATAATCCTCCTCATGTTGACATGAAACTTCCTATGCCTCAACTTCCACCTATTGCCCTTTGTCCTGTCATTGGGCATCACTGAGAAGAGCCTGGATACATCCTTTTGGCACTCACCCTTTACACAGTTATAAACATTGATGAGGTTCCTCTTCTCCAAGCTAAAAAGCACCACACACCTCCTCCCTGGCACAGCAGGGCAAAGCCCCGCGGGATGCTCTCACCAAGCTTCACACTCTGGATGCAGCCTCCAATGCGGTCAGTGGCCTCAAGGATGGTTACATCCATGAACCCTCTCTGCAGCCCACATCCCCATACCCCCAGGCACACAGGGGCCCTCAACACCCCTCTTCCCAGGGGCCAAAGCAGGCTGAGCACCACACGCCACCCCCCCAGCACAGCAGGGCAAAGCCCCGCGGGATGCTCTCACCAAGCTTCACGCTCCGGACATGGCCCCCGATGGGGTCAGTGGCCTCAAGGATGGTTACATCCATGAACCCTCTCTGCAGCCCACATCCCCATACCCCCAGGCACACAGGGGCCCTCAACACCCCTCTTCCCAGGGGCCAAAGCAGGCTGAGCACCACACGCCACCCCCCCAGCACAGCAGGGCAAAGCCCCGCGGGAT
>VWZI01022081.1:163055-174105 GCA_013396835.1 Psilopogon haemacephalus
CTTCCCAGGGGCCAAAGCAGGCTGAGCACCACACGCCACCCCCCCAGCACAGCAGGGCAAAGCCCCGCGGGATGCTCTCACCAAGCTTCACACTCTGGATGCAGCCTCATGCGGTCAGTGGCCTCAAGGATGGTTACATCCATGAACCCTCTCTCCAGCCCACATTCCCCCACCCCTGGGCACAAGGGTGGTGGCTCCCAAAGCTACTTCCCAGGGGCCAAAGCAGGCTGAGCACCACACGCCACCCCCCCAGCACAGCAGGGCAAAGCCCCGCGGGATGCTCTCACCAAGCTTCACGCTCTGGACGCGGCCCCCGATGCGGTCAGTGGCCTCAAGGATGGTTACATCCGTGAACCCGCTCTCCAGGAGCGCCTTGGCTGCCGACAGGCCCGCGAGCCCAGCACCGATAATCACGACTCGAGGCTGCCGCTTGCTCCCCAGGCCACGACTGAGAGGATCATCCGTGCTGTCTGCAGCTGTGTCACAACTTTGCATGCCGTCCAAGCTGCCTTCCGAAGGAACCTGCCGGACAAAGCACACAGGCAACTTGAGGCGACTCAGCTCCAGCTGATCAAAACCCTCAAGGTCTCTCAGGAGCGTCTGGAGGGAAGCTTGCTGAGGCAACTCAGCTCCAGCTTCTCCCCTGCAGATAAAAACACTCCAAGTCTCTCAGGAACCCGCAGAAGAAAGCAGAGAAGCTTATTTCAGGACCTCAGTCCAAACTTCTCTGCTGTTAAAAACCCTCCAGACCTCTAAGGAACCATGGAAGAAAGCAGAGAAGCTTGCTGAGGGAACTCAGCTCCAGCTTCTCCCCTGCAGATAAAAACCCTCCAGACCTCTAAGGAACCATGGAAGAAAGCAGAGAAGCTTGCTGAGGGAACTCAGCTCCAGCTTCTCCCCTGCAGATAAAAACCCTCCAGACCTCTAAGGAACCATGGAAGAAAGCAGAGAATCTCATTTCAGGACCTCAGTTCAAACTTCTCTGCGGTTAAAAACCCTCCAGACCTCTAAGGAACCATGGAAGAAAGAAGGGAAGCTTGCTAAGGGAACTCAGCTCCAGCTTCTCCCCTGCAGATAAAAACTCTCAAGGTCTCTCAGGAACCCGTAGAAGAAAGCAGAGAAGCTTATTTCAAGACCTCAGTTCAAACTTCTCCTTTGCAGTTAAAAACCCTCCAGACCTCTAAGGAACCATGGAAGAAAGCAGAGAAGTTTGCTGAGGGAACTCAGCTCCAACTTCTCCTCTGCAGTTAAAAACCCTCCAGCTCTCTTTCTAAAGAAACTATGGAAGAAAGCAGAGAGGCTTATTCAGGACCTCAGCTCAAACTTCTCCTCTGCAGTTAAAAACCCTCAAGCTCTCCATGAAATCTACAGAAGAAAGCGGAGAAGTTTGTTGAGGGAACTCAGCTTCAGCTTCTCCCCTGCAGATAAAACCCCTCAAGGTCTCTGAGGAACCTGTGGAAGAAAGCAGGGAAGATTATTTCAGGACCTCAGTTTGAACTTCTCCTCTGCAATTAAAAACCCTCAAGCTCTCTAAGGAACCATGGAAGAAAGCAGAGAAGCTTATTTCAGGACCTCAGTCCAAACTTCTCCTCTGCAGTTAAAAACCCTCCAGACCTCTAAGGAAACTATGGAAGAAAGCAGAGAAGCTTGCTAAGGGAACTCAGCTCCAACTTCTCCTCTGCAGTTAAAAACCCTCCAGCTCTCTTTCTAAAGAAACTATGGAAGAAAGCAGAGAGGCTTATTCAGGACCTCAGCTCAAACTTCTCTGCAGTTAAAAACCCTCCAGACCTCTAAGGAACCATGGAAGAAAGCAGAGAAGCTTGCTGAGGGAACTCAGCTTGAACTTCTCCTCTGCAGTTAAAAAACCCTCCAGATCTCTCTCTAAGGAACCATGGAAGGAAGCAGAGAAGCTTACTCAGATCTCAGCTCAAACTTCTCTGCAGTTAAAAACCCTCCAACTCTCTAAGGAACCTATGGAAGGAAGCAGAGAAGCTTGCTAAGGGAACTCAGCTCCAGCTTCTCCCCTGCAGACAAAAACCCTCAAGGTCTCTGAGGAACCTGTGGAAGAAAGCAGAGAAGCTTATTCAGGACCTCAGCTCCAACTTCTCCCCTGCAGTTAAAAACCCTCCAGCTCTCTGAAATCTACAGAAGAAAGCAGAGAAGCTTGCTGAGGGAACTCAGCTCCAACTCCTCTGCAGTTAAAACCCCTTCAGCAATCTTTCTAAGGTATTTATGGCAAAAAAGCAGAGAGGCTTGCTGAGAAAACTCAGCTTGAACCTCTCCTCTCCAGCTAAAACTCCTCAAGCTCTCTAAGGAGTCTATGGAAAAAAAAAGCAAAGAAATGTTTTGAGGGAACTTAGGTGGAATCTCTCTGCAGGATTTTTAACTGAGGAACCTATGGGGGCAAAGAGAAAAGAGAAAGTAAACATGCAGAGAGAACTCAGCTCGAATTTCTCTGCAGTTAAAAATCCTCAGGAAGTCTAAAAAAGAGCGAGCCCAGGAAGAAAGAAATCTTGAGAACTAGACCCAGCCTTTCCAACTGGGATAGTCAGGATAACCCAGGTCAAATTCATAGAATCATAGAATCAGGCAGGGTTGGAAGGGACCACAAGGATCAGCCAGTTCTAACCTCCCTGCCATGCCCAGGGACACCCTACCCTAGAGCAGGCTGCCCACAGCCTCTGCCAGCCTGGCTGCAAACACCTCCAGGGATCTGGCCCCAAACACCTCCCTGGGCAACCCATTCCAGGCTCTCACCACTCTCATGCTCAACAACTTCCTCCTCACATCCAATCTGAATCTCCCCACCTCCAGCTTTGCTCCATTCCCCCTAGTCCTGTCACTACCTTATAGCCTCCAAAGTCCCTCCCCAGCTTTTCTGTAGGCTCCCTCCAGATACTGCAAGGCCACCAAAAGGTCCCCTGGGAGCCTCCTCTTCTCCAGCCTGCACAGCCCCAACTCTTTCAGGCTGTGCTCACAGCAGAGCTGCTGCAGCCCTCTCAGCATCCTCGTGGCCCTTCTCTGGACACTTGAGATGCAACAACTTTTTTGGCCCGAAGCAGCAGCAGCAGCAGTGGGAACTCCAGGACCCTCCACCCTCACGTAAGCACGTTGATTATTTCCAGAGAAGTCCAAGGATTTTCAAAGTCTCATCTGCAAGTGGCAATTTCGTGGTCAAGCCTTTCAAAGCAGGGAGAAGCAGCAAAGCGCCGTGCCCAGCGCCCGAGCTGCCCTCTGCCTCTGTGGCAACCACAAAGCACAGGCTGCAGATCCCAGATCACGTAACTGTGGGGCTGGAGGGAGAGGATTTGGCTCAGAGCACGGAGATCAGATGCCACATCACTAATTACAGAAAGGCTGCAGACAAACAAACCAAAAAAAAAAAACAAAACCCCAACCCCAACGTTTCAGCTGATGAAAGACAACCAGGCAAATTCACAGCCCCTGCTGCCAAAAGCCTGCCCTGCCACAGCCAAGAGGAGTCCCAAGTCTTTGGTGAAGAGAGGTTCAAACTTCCATGCTGAAGAAAGGTTTAGAGTCAACACCAAGCCCTGACTAGTCCCCTTCTACCTCCACCCACCCAAGGCATTCAGCTGCTCCTCCAAGCATTATGCTGATTTGCTTTGCAAGCTCCTAGAAGCCATCTCCATACATGTGTGGAGCCAGTCCAGGTTGTCTGGGGGCTCTGAGCAACCTGCCCCTGCTGACTGCAGGAGGTCTGGACTAGGTGGCCTTTAAAGATCTCTTCTGACCCAAACTATGGGGCTCTGTGCAACCTGCCCTAGTTGCAGATGTCCCTGCTGACTGCAGGAGGTTTGGACTAGGTGGCCTTTAAAGATCTCTTCTGACCCAAACTATGGGGCTCTGTGCAACCTGCCCTAGTTGCAGATGTCCCTGCTGACTGCAGGAGGTTTGGACTAGGTGGCCTTTAAAGATCTCTTCTGACCCAAACTATGGGGCTCTGTGCAACCTGCCCTAGTTGCAGATGTCCCTGCTGACTGCAGGAGGTTTGGACTAGGTGGCCTTTAAAGATCCCTTCTGACCCAAACCATTCTATGACTTTAATTTCTTGGCCTTTGTCAGTGACTGGTCCTGCACCTCCCTTCTCAAGCACATTACTTTATTGCCTTTTAATCTAACAGGGTCAGAAGTGAAATTGGGTTCTGGATTCCTTTTGGCAGAAGACCACCTGCTCCAGGAAGAGCAGGACTGGAGATGTCCCTCTGGCCTTCTCCACCTTCAGTCCAGTAGCAACAGCGACCGAGCTCAGAGGTATGAGCATGTTTCACCCCATTTTGCCAGCAAGAACCTTGGGGGAAGAAGCCAGAGAATTAAGGCAGGTCAGAAGGAAGAAGCCAGAGAACTAAGGCAGTTCACAACCGCCCTCCTCACCACAACAATGCTGTCTGACCAGGCTGTTCTTCTAGGACCCTTCAGAGCAACAGGTCACCATGGCTCCAACAATGCAAAAAGACAAACCCAAACTAAACAACAAGAGCATTTCTCAACCAAATCTGCTATTCTTAGCTCACCCAAATACTCCTGTGGTACTCCACTGGCCAGAGCTGTGGTGACCCAGCAAGGCTGTAAACAAGGCTTGCATGCTTAAAAGCTTAGCTGAGGGTTGGTTGGAGGCTTTTGGTTTCTTTCTTCCTTTTTTTTTGTTCCACCAGGATTGGGTTTGTCTTTAAAAAAAAAGTGACCTTGCTCTCCCTGCAGGCTTCACATCACACAGCATGAGGGGAGGCTTAGATTAAACAGAAGGGAGAAATTCTTCTCTGTGAGGATGGGGAGACACTGGAACAGGTCACCCAGAAGATCTGTGGATGTCCCATCCCTGGAAGTGGTCAAAGCCAGGTTGGATGGGGCTTGGAGCAACCTGATCTAGTGGAAAATGTCCCTGCTCATGGCAGGGGGGTAGGAACTAGGTGGTTTCTTCCATTCCTAGTTGGAACTAGATGGTCTCTTTCAATCCAAACAATTCTGTGATTGCTCCCCTTTCTTGCACCCCACGGTCATGGTCAGCCCAGGTGGGACTCATCTCCTCCCATCTGGTTTCTAGGGTGTCTGCAGCTGTTCAAGTGACAGAAAGGAGCAGTGATCCCTTCTGCTGATCTCTGGCATGCTTAACCTAGGATGGACCATCTGAAAGGAAGCTTACAGCCTGTTTAAAGCAATCTCCTCACCTTTCCCAGTCCTCTTCCATTAGCAGTGCACAAGGGAAGGTTCACATCTACAAGGGAAGGTTTAAGCTGGACGTGAGGAACAAATTCTTCCCTTGAATGCTTGTCAAGGCCTGGACCAGGCTGCCCAGGGCAGTGGTGGAGTCCCCATCCCTGGAGAAATTTAGAAGCTGTGTAGATGTGGTGCTGAGGGCTAAGTGGTGAGCTGGCAGTGCTCAGTTGAGGACTGGACTCCAGGATCTGAGGGTTGGACTCAGTGATTTGTCTTCTCCAACCTAAACAACTCTGTGCTTCTATGATTATGGGGGTGGTGTAAGGCAAGTCCAACCAGAAGGACACACACTCCTGGACTCTGAGACCTCAGTGCTGACTCTCTCACTCAGAGGATCATCCCCTGCTACCATCACAGACTTTCTGACCCAGAGATAGCTTCAGACAGCTAAAATGGAGCTGTACCTCCAAAAGAGGCAGCCAGTGGCTGCACTTCCACTTACTGTTCTGAGGACCTAATTTTCTTTCCTAAGCACACAATTTGCCTGAATTGTTTGGTCCCCCTGTGGAATGTTCACCATGAGAGTGGTGAGGCCCTAGAATGGGTTGCCCAAGGGGGTGGTTGGGGCCAGATCCCTGGAGGTGTTTGCAGCCAGGCTGGCAGAGGCTGTGGGCAGCCTGCTCTAGGGTAGGGTGTCCCTGGGCATGGCAGGGGGGTTGGAACTGGCTGATCCTTGTGGTCCCTTCCAACCCTGACTGATTCTATGATTCTATGTTGAACTGTGACAGTGACAAGTGCAAGAGCTCATCTGGAGAATGAGGAATGAATCATCAACAGCAACACATTCCCTGCTGAACACACAGGCCACTATGAGCTGCCTCCAAATTTGCCTGAAGCATTAAATTCCCCCTAGGTGTTTTAGGAGATTCATAAGATGGATTGGGTTGGACGAGACCTTCAAGACCATCCAGGGCCACGAGGATGCTCAGAGGGCTGCAGCACCTCTGCTGTGAGCACAGACTGAAAGAGTTGGGGCTGTGCAGGCTGGAGAAGAGGAGGCTCCCAGGTGACCTTCTGGTGGCCTTCCAGGATCTGAAGGGAGCCTACAGAAAAACTGGAGAGGAACTTTTTAGGCTATCAGGTAGTGACAGGACTAGGGGGAATGGAGCAGAGCTGGAGGTGGGGAGATTCAGATTGGATGGGAGGAGCATGAGAGTGGTGAGAGGCTGGAATGGGTTGCCCAGAGAGGTGCTTGAGGCCAGATCCCTGGAGGTGTTTTTGGCCAGGCTGGCAGAGGCTGTGGGCAGCCTGCTCTAGGGTAAGGTGTCCCTGGGCATGGCAGGGGGTTGGGACTAGATGGTCCTTGTGGTCTCTTCCAACCCTGACTGATTCTATGATTCGGTTCCAACCTCCCCCTGCCATGGGCAGGGACACCTCCCACTAGACCAAGCTGCTCAACATCCAGTCCCAGCCTGACCTTGAACACCTCCAGGGAGGGACATCCACAACCTCCTTGGGCAACTTATGCCAGTGCCTCCCCACCCTCACTGTCAAGAACTTCCTCCCCATCTCCAGTCTCAATCTCCCCTCTTCCAGCTCAAAGCCACTGTCCCTTGTCCCATCTCTATAAGGCTTCTCCAGCTTTCTTGTAGGTCTCCTTCAGGCACTGGAATGCTGCTCTAAGGTCTCCCTGGAGCTTTCTCTTCTCCAGGCTGAACATCTTAACCAACCTTGTGTGTGTGTGTGTGTGTGTGTGTGTGTGTGTGTGTGTGTGTGAGAGAGAGAGACAGGAAGTGAGATGCAAGCAACCAGGCTGGATTGCAGCTGAAAGAAATAAACACCCCCAGGATCCTATCATTGTTTGAAGTGCAACCCTTCAGGATACTGTCAACATGTGAAGGGGGCACTAGGCACACAAGTGGATTTACTGCAGCTTTGTCATCACGCTCTGAGGGTGTTTACAAACAGGCAGCACTTGACACCAAGGGCTGAAATCAACCCAGGCAAGGGACAAAGCTCCATTGTCAGCCCACGACCAGAAGCTGCAGCAGCTCAGCTCAGAAATGGCTATTTTTAGCATTGCCACTCATCAGCTGCTGGAACTCTTTTCCCTGGAGGCAGAGAGGATATTGCTCGGAGCTCATAAATCAGGATCAGATCTCTCACAGGCACTTCCACTCCAGTCCCAGCAGGAGCCAGGGCTGTGGGGCTGGGAATGCTCCTGCCTATATAACGGAGATCGTAGAATCATAGAATCAGGCAGGGTTGGAAGGGACCACAAGGATCAGCCAGTTCCAACCACCCTGCCATGCCCAGGGACACCCTACCCTAGAGCAGGCTGCCCACAGCCTCTGCCAGCCTGGCCAAAAACACCTCCAGGGATGCCCCAACCACCCCCTGGCCCCAACCACCTCCCTGGGCAACCCATTCCAGCCTCTCACCACTCTCATGATCAACAACTTCCTCCTCACATCGAGGCTGAATCTCCCCACCTCCAGCTTTGCTCCATTCCCCCTAGTCCTGTTAGTACCTGAGAACCTAAAAAGTCCCTCCCCAGCTTTTCTGTAGGGCCCTCTTCAGATCCTGGAAGGCCACAAGAAGGTCACCTGGGAGCCTCCTCTTCTCCTTGTCTCCACAAGCCCTGCTTGCCCCCGTGGTGGGAATCTTCCCCTTACTTCCAGCTCCACTTTCAGCACTGGGAGATCTGCCACAGCTGAGCTTCTCCTGCAAGCCAAGATTGAGGACTTGGCTTTGAAGACACTGGAACAGGCTGCCCAGGGAGCTTGTGGAGTCTCTCTCTCTCTCTGGAGATATTCAAGCCCTGCCTGGCTGTGTTCCTGTGTGATCTGGTCAAGTTGATGCAGCTCTGGCAGGAGGGTTGGACTAGGATGAGCTTTCAAGGTGCTTTCCAGCTTGACACTGTGTGATCCTGTGACTGGGAGAGGAAGGGCAGCCAGAAAGCTGCAGGCAAAGGCGAGGTTACAAGCCTGAAACCACTGGTCCAACAGATCAGAACAACAGTGCAAACAAGCTCCCTGCAGAGCCTGGATTCCAAGTGCCAGAGACAGCTGGCCCCTACCCAACCTCTGTACCCAGGCACTCTTATCTTCACCCCCCTCCTGCTCTCCACAATTGTTTGGGCAAGTTGATGGGTAAAAGCACCTTAATTAAGTAGGGAACTCGCCCCTGTTTGCACAACTCAGCACACAATGGGGTCCAAGCCAAACAAACCCCCGTGGCCATGGGCCACTTGGGAATTCTCCATGCCTTGGGCTTTTCAAATCCATTGCAGCAAGCTGGGGAGCAGAGTTTCAGCAGGGATTCTTTTTTTCATGCTAGAGCATGTCCAGGGAAGAGCCACAAGGATGCTCAGAGGGCTGCAGCACCTCTGCTGTGAGCACAGACTGAAAGAGTTGGGGCTGTGCAGGCTGGAGAAGAGGAGGCTCCCAGGGGACCTTCTTGTGGCCTTCCAGGATCTGAAGGGAGCCTACAGAAAAGCTGGGGAGGGACTTTTTAGGCTCTCAGTCCTTGTGGTCTCTTCCAGCCCTCACTGGTTCTACGTTTCTCCTCTCATCCCATGTAAGAGGAGAAGGCAGCTCAGGACTGGCTCCAGCTCGATGTGTACAGGAGGATCATCTCAGGACACACCAGAAGAGCCAGGCTAGCCCAAAGCAATTACTTTTTCTCACCACTTCTCAGAACCCAGACCTAACAAACTGCCTTGAAATAGCAGCACAACTCCCTAAATAGCACTGCTTCTTCTCTGAAAGCAGCACCCACAGGGGATCTTTGTTCTTCAGCCATCCCTGAACACTTAACCACATCTACACCACTCCAGCCAGAGGGAAAATCATCACATGCAACAGAGACACCAGAGCATGGCAACGAGAATGAGAAATACTCAAATACTGGATGCAGTTTGGGGACTCTCACTCCACAAAGGACACTGAGGGGCTGGAGCATGTCCAGAGAAGGGCAAAGAAGCCAGGGAAGGGTCTGGGGAACAGGGCTGGGGAGGAGCAGCTGAGGGACCTGGGCTTGTTCAGCCTGGAGAAAAGGAGGCTGAGGGGAAACCTTCTGGCTTTCTACAGCTCCCCCAAAGGAGGTTGGAGTGAGGTGGAGGTCAGTCTCTTCTCTCAAGAAACAATAGGACAACAGGAACAGACCTCAAGTTGCCCCACTGGAGGTTTGGGTTGGACACGAGGAACAATTTCTTCCCAGAAAGGCTTGTCAAGGGCTGGACCAGGCTGCTTAGGATAGAGTTGGAGTCCCCAACCCTGGCCAGCAGTGTGCACTTGCAGCCCAGAAAGCCAAGCAGAGGCTGGGCTGAAGCAGGAGCAGTGTGGGCAGCAGGGCCAGGAAGGTGATTCTGCCCCTCTGCTGTGCTCTGCTGAGAGCACACCTGGAGTAGTGCATCCAGTGCTGGAGCTCCTGGGACAAGAGGGATGTGGAGATGCTGGAGCATGTCCAGAGAAGGGCCACGAGGATGCTCAGAGGGCTGCAACACCTCTGCTGTGAGCACAGCCTGAAAGAGTTGGGGCTGTGCAGACTGGAGAAGAGGAGGCTCCCAGGTGACCTTCTTGTGGCCTTCCAGGATCTGAAGGGAGGCTACAGAAAAACTGGGAAGGGACTTTTTAGGAGTGACAGGAGTAGGGGGAATGGAGCAAAGATAGAGGTGGGGAGATTCAGACTGGATATGAGGAGGAAGTTGTTGAGCATGAGAGTGGTGAGAGGCTGGAATGGGTTGCCCCTGCAGGGAGGTGTTTGGGGCCAGATCCCTGGAGGTGTTTTTGGCCAGGCTGGCAGAGGCTGTGGGCAGCCTGCTCTAGGGTAGGGTGTCCCTGGGCATGGCAGGGGGGTTGGAACTGGCTGCTCCTTGTGGTCCCTTCCAACCCTGATTGATTCTATGGTCCTAAGGTTAAACCTGTTCCCACTCGAAGCCGTTGTAAAAAGGGCACCTGCAAGGTGCCTTTAATTACTGCTGACACACTTGAACTCAAAACCATTTCTCCTCTGACCATCAGGGCACTCGACTGAAATCAAAGGGAAGTTCCACTTCGCTTCTTCAGGGCCTCTGTGTGTCAAAGAGCCTCACAGAATGGAGATAAAATGTGGCTGAGAGAAATTAAATGGCACAGGCTGAGGCAGAAAAGAGAGATTTCAGATCTAAGAGGTTTTTCACAGGGCTCCTGTCATGTGGTAAGCAGCAGAAACTGGGAACTGGGACACTTGTGATTGATCTGCTCTTCCAGGGCCTTCCCATGTGACTGAGGGCAAAAGAAGGAGAATCCCATCCATAAGCTGCTAAAAATACAGCACAATGCCAAGGTGGTTAGATGGGAGCTCGTTCGTTCCGTGCCTCACTGTGCTGGTTTGAACTAATTGGAGGATCTGGATTAGGAATGAGGCTAGAGGCTGAGAAATGAAAAGAGATGATGCTACTCCACTCACAGCTTTACCCAGAAAGAAAAAAAAAAAAATGTTTTAAGAGTTGTAACCCAAATATAGATAAGTGAGAGGGTTTCAGACCTCTCTGGGCTGTGGCTGGCTCCTTGCATGGCTCCTTTCTCCCTGCTTTCTGCAGCTGGTTCTCAATAATTCCACTGACTTCTTCCCTACTGCTAACCCCCCCTGGCCCATCTACCTTCCCCTTCCTGCTGCAGCAACACAAGGTAAGACAAGATTGGGGAAGGGGGGAAGGGTGGTAGGGGTGGTTGGTTACCCCTCTTAGGGACTTTGATCTCTGGGAAGGCTGTGGTGTTTCTGTATTACCTTTCACTGTCTATATCTGTAAATATCTGTCATACATTGCAAATATCTGCTTGCCTATTGTGCACAGCTGTAAATATCAACCTTCATTTACCAACTTCCAGCC
>VWZI01022085.1:1657-16215 GCA_013396835.1 Psilopogon haemacephalus
TTTTGTTCTATTCTATTCTGTTCTGTTCTGTTTTATTCTATTTTGTTCTGTTCTATTCTATTCTATTCTATTCTATTCTATTCTATTCTATTCTATTCTATTTTGTTCTGTTCTATTCTATTGTATTTCTATTTTTATTCTGTTCTGTTCTATTCTATTCTATTTTATTCTGTTCTATTCCATTCTATTCTAATCTGTTCCATTCTGATCTGTTCCATTCTATTCCATTCCATTCCATTCCATTCTATTCTATTCTATTCTATTCTATTCTATTCTATTCTATTCTATTCTATTCTATTCTATTCTATTCTATTCTATTCTATTCCGTTCTATTCTATTTCGTTCTATTCTATTCTGTTCTAAATCTAATCTGTTCCATTCTATTCTGTTCTGATCTGTTTCATTCTATTCTATTCTATTCTATTCTATTCTATTCTATTCTATTCTATTCTATTCTATTCTATTCTATTCTATTCTATTCTATTCTATTCTATTCTTTTCTATTCTATTCTATTCTATTCCATTCCATTCCATTCCATTCCATTCTATTAACTTTCTCTCTCAGCTATGCACCAGTAGTGTAGTACAGATGCTGCTATATACAGCGGTGCATCACGCAGCAAAAATCAGTTTGAGCATAAACCTTCCTGAATAGGTTTTGCAAAGTTTCATTTTTAAGCTGTATAAACAATTCCGGTTTTCCAGAGGAAGAGTGGAAGCCTTTGTATTAAAAGGCAAGGCAGAGCAGAGACACAAGAGGAATTTGAATTGTCAGCATCTGGCGGCACAAACCCCTTCCATTTTCACCTCTTTTGTTCTCTGATTTTGGGAAATCAGCAAGCAAATACTTTGATCTCCTACAGCAATCTGTATAGCCATTGTCTGTTGCCAAGGATTTGGCAGCGTTTGCCATCAGTGAGGCTGATCTCCTGCTTCCCCACATAAAACCAGGGATTTTTTATTATAGCAGGATTCCGTGGGATTCATGCAGACAGGTTCATTTACCTCAGTCTTAGAGAGCAATGCATAAAGCGTTCTAATTCCTACATCTCTCTTCATATATACCCAGCTCCTTTTTTTTTTTCTTTCTTTTTCCTCCTCTCTTCATTTGTTTGAGTAGGTAATACATACGACGGATATAAAGCACTATCAGCCCAGTAATCAAATAGACTTTTCATTGCTAAGGTAATTGCTTCCTGAGTGATGAGCACAGACCTTCTGGCTAGCCCTGCATCCCTCCACCCGCACTGCATCCCATTTCTTAGGAAGGATTGCATGGTCTGGAGTGTTCTCAGGAGGCCAGCAAGGCTAGGCTGAGTGAAATGAGCACAAAGGGGTGGTTTAGGACTGAAGTTTGAAATCCAGACTTGAGCTGAAGTCAATGACAGTGTTTTGGTTGAAGGTGGTACTTAAAAAAACAAAACCAACCAAAATCAATCAACAAATCAAACCAATCAAGCAACCAAACCAGCCAATCATAGAATCAGAATCAGTCAGGGTTGGAAGGGACCACCAGGATCAGCCACTTCCAACCCCCCTGCCATGACCCTTATCCTAGAGCAGGCTGCCCACAGGTGCAAACACCTCCAGGGATCTGGCCCAAACCACCTCCCTGGGCAATCCATTCCAGCCTCTCACCACTCTCATGCTCAACAACTTCCTCTTCAACGTCCAATCTGAATCTCCCCACCTCCAACTTTACTCCATTCCCCCTAGTCCTCTCACTACCTGATAGCCTCAAAAGTCCCTCCCCAGCTTTTTTGTAGCCCCCTTCAGATCCTGGAAGGCCACAAGAAGGTCCCCTGGGAGCCTCCTCTTCTGCAGCCTGCACAGCCCCAACTCTTTCAGTCTGTCCTCATAGCAGAGGTGCTGCAGCCCTCTGAGCATCCTTTCTCTGGACACCTCCAGCATGTCCACACCCCTCCAACCAACAAATCAACCAAAAAATACTTTTGAGAAAAAAATTATCTCATTAGAACCTCCCTCTCATATAAATTTGCAGAATTTCTGCTCTTAGATCTCTCCTGAACTCTCTACAAGGAAATATGAAGCTTCTCAGGCAAGAAGATATCAAAATTTATAGAGTGCTTTAAAAATTAAAGCCAATGCCCCAAATCCTGTTTCAACACTTACAGTTATTTGCAGAGCAAGCCAGAGTTCATTTTTGAAGTCTAATGGTGTGAATGTAGATTTGGTAAGCAGGGAAATGCTGCCTGGCTCAGGTTAAGGCTCCAGAGCATTTGATGAGTATCTGTTTATGTGAGAGATGGCATTAATTTAGTTTACATATATAGAAATGTATTCAGATGCCTAAATCTGAACAGTTTGGGTTTGTTGTTTTGGTTTTTTTTTTCCCACCTTCCTAAATTCAAGTGGAAAAGCAAAACACATTTTGAGACTGTCTTTACTAGTTCCACCTCAGGACAGATATTACAATAACCCTAAAACAGTAACTTACAAGAAATCTCAGCCACTTATTGCATGTATTAAGCTACTTACCCACGTTGCTCAGTGTCTAATTGTGATGGTTTGGGAGTTTCCTGCCCCCCCCCCACGTTTGAATTCACCCAGACTAGACTGGAAGTTAAGGAATGAAGCTTTATAGTCAACAGCTTAGCACAATATAAAAGCAGAGATTTACAATATATTGCAAATATTTTCAGTTATATACAGAAATATAAAAGTGAAAGGTGCTACAGAAACACAATGCCCCTCCCAGAAATCAGAGTCCCCTAGAGGGGTTCCCAACCACCTTTCCACCTTCTCCCTACCCTCTAATCTTATCCCAGAGTCTACCTCACATGCAAGGTAAACAGGGAAGATCTGCATGGGTTTAAACTGGCAGAGGGGAGATGGAAGCTGGATGTTAGGAAGAAATTCTTTACAGTGAGGTTGGTGAGACACTGGCACAGGTTGGCCAGGGAGGTTGTGGAGCACAGAATCACCCAATATGATAGAAGATCACATTGTGTGCTCCACATAGAAGCTTATCTGCAAGATATACAGGGACCTGTTGTTAAGATCAATGTCAGGTCTCACATCAGCTTCAGCCAGAATGAGGAAGTTGTTTGCATTGAGGGTGGTGAGACACTGGCACAGGTTTGCCAGGGAGGTTGTGGAGCACAGAATCACCCAATATGATAGAAGATCACATTGTGTGCTCCACATAGAAACTTATCTGCAAGATATACAGGGACCTGTTGTTAAGATCAATGTCAGGTCTCACATCAGCTTCAGCCAGAATGAGGAAGTTGTTTGCATTGAGGGTGGTGAGACACTGGCACAGGTTTGCCAGGGAGGTTGTGGAGCACAGAATCACCCAATATGATAGAAGATCACATTGTGTGCTCCACATAGAAACTTATCTGCAAGATATACAGGGACCTGTTGTTAAGATCAATGTCAGGTCTCACATCAGCTTCAGCCAGAATGAGGAAGTTCTTTGTGTTGAGGGTGCTGCAGAGGAGAGATTTAAATGGGATGTTAGGAGAAAGTACTTCACAGTGAGGGTGACGAGACACTGGCACAGGTTGCCCAGGGAGGTTGTGGCTGCTCCCTCCCTGGAGGTGTTCAAGGCCAGGTTGGATGAGGCCTTGAGCGACCTGATCTAGTGGGAGGTGTCCCTGCCTGTGGCACAGGGGGATTGGAACTGGATGAGCTTTGAGCTCCCTTCCAACCTGAACCATTCTATGATTCTATGTCCCCAGAAATACTGATGTGTTGTCACAAGTCATAGAATCATACAATGGCTTAGGTAGCATGTCCCAAGACTTTCAAGAAAGCAAGAATGGCAATCAAATAAGACAGCAAGGAGCACCAGAATTAGATTTCTTTGACGTTGGAGTGTTTTGTCTTGGGTAGCACAAAGGTTAAACACGCAGTTGTTCTGACCCACACAGCCTAGACTGGCATCAAATGAAACTGAATTTTCCCCAGGGTGTAAAAGATGCTCTGTGCTGCATCATATCCCCCAGGGCACACAGAATCACAGAATCAGAGAATGGTTTAGGTTGGAAGACACCTCAAAGATCATCCCATTCCAACCCCCCTGTGCCATAGGCAGGGACACCTCCCACTAGATCAGGTCGCTCAAGGCCTCATCCAACCTGGCCTTGAACACCTCCAGGCAGGGAGCAGCCACAACCTCCCTGGGCAACCTATGCCAGTGTCTCATCACCCTCACTGTGAAGAACTTCCTCCTAACATCCCATTTAAATCTCCCCTCTGCCAATTTGAACCCATTCCCCCTCATCCTGTCATTACAAGACCTTGTCCCTCCCCAGCCTTCCTGTAGCCCCCTTCAGATACTGGAAGGTTGCTCTAAGGTCTCCTCGAAGCCTTCTCTTCTCCAGGCTGAAAAGCCCCAACTCCCTCAGCTTGTCCTCATAGCAGAGGTGCTCCAGCCCTCTGATCAGGTCCTTGACACGAGTGCACCCACACTCAAGTGTGTGATATCTCAACAAACAGCAAGGCAAAACCTGCAGCTGCACTGTCTGTGGCTGAAGTGCCTGAGCTTCCTTCCTTGCGAGCCTATTGCTTTGATCAGAAAAAAAGATTGATTTTTCAGCCTGCTTGTTTGTTTATTTACTACTTTCCCCCCCCATTTCCTCATTGTTAAAAACAGTTCCCTCTTTGAGCAGCAAGGGCTTGGCAGCCTGTCAGGATCTCAGCCTGTCGTTCCGCAAGCGGCACGTGTGCCAGGGGAGGAAAAAAAAAAACCAACCCCAAAAAAACCCAAACCGACGCTAAATCAAATCTGTGATGCGCTACTGCGCGTCAGAGGTGCTTCTGACTCTACGCAGGATAAGAGAATCCCCTTACAAATGGTGATTTTCCAAAGTGATTATAAATCAGGACCAATACTCACTGAATGCTAAACACTCGGCAGCAGCCTGCGCCGCCTCGGTGCTGCCTCTGGAATTGATGCGGTGCTGAGTTCCCGTCTGGCAGCCCTGCAGAGCGAGGATGTTTTTAATATCTCAGGTCATGTCAAACTAACCAGGTTAACCCTGGAGAAGAGAAGGCTTAGAGGAGACCTTATAGTAGCCTACCAGTATCTGAGGGAGGCCTACAGGAGGGCTGGGGAGGGACTGTTCACAAGGTCTTGTAATGACAGGATGAGGGGGAATGGGTTCAAATTGGCGGAGGGGAGATTTGAATGGGATGTTAGGAAGAAATTCTTCACAGTGAGGGTGGTGAGACACTGGCACAGGTTGCCCAGGGAGGTTGTGTCTGCTCCCTCCTTGGATGTGTTCAAGGCCAGGCTCGATGAGATCTTGAGCGTCCTGATCTAGTGGGAGGTGTCCCTGCCTGTGGCACAGGGGGGTGGGAACTGGATGATCTTCGAGGTGTCTTCCAACCTAAACCATTCTATGATTCTAACCCAATCCCTTCCCCCCCATCCCTCCACTGTCATTTGTACAAAGTGCCAATAACCGTCACAAAGCAAGCACTTTCCTCCGGTGCTAAGGAATGCTGCTAAGAGGATCATTTTTCTTCTCATCTTGGATGAATCCAATTGTTTCACTCGATGGGGCTTGAATTCAGCTAACAGCACTCTGTGCACTCAAAGATAAGGCAGGACCAGCAGGGAAGGGTACCACGGGGCTAAGAAGAAATTCCTTCAACTCGTGGTTCTTAGTGCACACCACACTCATTGAAGAGTCAAATCCACAGACATATGCACACATGCACAGAAATCACTGCCATGCCATCCAGAAATAAAAACGCTTGAAGGAGCATTTTGATACTTCTCTGTCACCTGAAATGTTTGCAGTCAGATTGTGAAAGATAGAGGCTAGAATCATAGAGTCATAGAAATAGAGTCATAGAAATATAGAATCATAGAATTATAGAGTCATAGATTCACAGAATCATGGAGTCATAGAATCATAGATTCATAGAGCCAAAGAATCATGGAGTCACAGAATCACAGATTCATAGAATCATAGATTCATAGATTCATAGATTCATAGAGTCATAGAATCATAGATTCATAGAGCCAAAGAATCATGGAGTCACAGAATCACAGATTCATAGAATCATAGATTCATAGATTCATAGAGTCATAGAATCATAGATTCATAGAGCCAAAGAATCATGGAGTCACAGATTCATAGAATCATAGATTCATAGAGTCAAAGAATCATGGAGTCATAGAGTCAAAGAATCATAGAAACAGAGTCATATATTCATAGAATCATGGAGTCATGGAGTCATAGGATCATCATAGATTCATAGAAACATGGAGTCATAAAGTCACAGATTTATTAAATCATAGAATCATAGTCATAGTTTCATAGAGCCATAGATTCATAGAGTCATTGAGTCATAGAATCATGGAGTCATGGAGTCATAGAATCATCATAGACTCATAGAATCATAAAGTCATAAAGTCACAGATTTACTAAATCATAGAACTATAGTCATAGATTCATAGAGCCATAGAGTCATAGAATCATGGAGTCAGAGTCATAGAATCATGGAGTCATTGAGTCATAGAATCATCATAGATTCATAGAATCATAGAGTCATAAAGTCACAGATTTATTAAATCATAGAATCATAGTCAAGATTCATGGAGCCATAGAGTCATAGAAATCATAGAATCATGGAGTCACAGAGTTGTAGAATCATAGATTCATATAATCATAGTCACAGTTTCATATTCATATAATGATAGAATCATAGGTTCATAGAATCATACTCCTAGATGCATAGATTCATAGAATCATGGAGTCATAGATTCACAGAATCATAGTCATAGATTCATAGAATTATGGAGTCATAGATTCATAGAATCATGGAGTCATAAAGTAATAGATTTATTAAATCATAGAGTCATAGAATCATAGATTCACAGAATCATAGTCACAGATTCATAGATTCATATAATCATAGAGTCATATGTTCATAGAATCATAGTCCTAGATGCACAGATTCATAGATTCATAGAATCATGGAGTCATAGATTCATAGACTCATAGTCATAGATTAATAGATTCACAGAATCATAGAGTCATAGATTCATAAAATAGTTTAGGCTGGAAGGGACCTCAAAACTCAGCCAGTTCCATCCCCCCTGTGCCATAGGCAGGGACACCTTCCACTAGAACAGGTCGCTCAAGGCCTCATCCAGCCTGGCCTTGAACACCTCCCTGGGCTACCTGTGCCAGTGTCTCACCACACTCACTGCAAACAACTTCTTCCTAATATCTACTTCAAATAGCCTCTCTGCCACTTTAAACCCCTTCTTCCTCATCCTGTCACTACAAGACCTTGTCAATAGTCCCTCCCCTGCTCTCCCGTAGCCCCCTTCAGATATTGGAAGGCTACTACAAGGTCTCTAAGAATTTGCTAAAAAATTGATGCCACAAAATTAATGCCACAATATTCTCACAAAGTTATTGTAAAGTTTTAGGCCTCTCCATGTGCTTTTAGGGACAGACCTTCAAGCAAATATGGAGCAGGTGTCTGTGCTTTATTCTGTTCATCTAGGTATCCTACATTCTAATGGTGCATGTTTCAAACAGTGCAAGAAACTTTGAATGGGTACATATTAGAAAATTAAGTTTTTTAATCCACCTGCTTATGATATTTTAAAACTTGAAGAAATATCCATTTTTTTCAAGGTGTCATCGTATCAAATTCTTCTATATATTGTTTATTGGCAGCGTGTACAGGATGAGGGGACAGAGTCTCAAGTTGTGCCAGGGCAGGCAGCTGAGGGTGTGCAGCCTGCAGAGGCTCAGGGCAGAGCTCATTGCCCACTATAACTACCTGAAGGGAGGTTGTAGCCAGGTGGGGTTGGGTTCTTCTCCCAGGCACCTAGGGGCAGAACAAGAGAGGACAGCCACTAGTTATGCCTGGACAGGTTCAGGCTGGATGTTAGGAGGAAGTTCTTCCTAGCAAGAGTGATTGGCATTGGAATGGGCTGCCCAGGGAGGTGGTGGAGTCCCCATCCCTGGAAGTGTATAAAAAGAAATTAGATGTGGCACTTGGTGCCATGATTTAGTTGATTAGATAATGTTGGGTGATAGGTTGGGCTTGATGATCTTGAAGGGCTTTCCCAACCTGATTAGTTCTATGATTCTGTGATTCTGTCATTCTCTGATTCTTTGATTCTCTGATTCTGTGAACTATACACACAGCTTTGGAGGATGAGACTCTTCAAAGCAACTTGCTCCAAGCATTTTCTTCTTGCCAGGAGGGCCTTGCTTTTGCTTTGTTCACAAGTTTCATATTTAAAAGTTTGGAGAGTGGAAAAATTGAAAGTGTGACAGGGTGTGTAGGAACTTCAGTAGAACTAGGAACCTGCTCATCATGGCCAAGATTGTGCATAATAAGCATCTGTCTTCATCCCCTAACCATGGACATCCAATGTGGGCAACACAAAAGCTTCAGCAATTAAAAGAAAGATAGATAAGAGTAAACTCTCAGCCATATAAGATATGAATTGATCACACCAGAGAGGCAGCAACACCTCACAACCTGTAAAGCTTTGCTTTTGCTTTTGCTTTGTTCAGAAATTTCATATTTAAAGGTCTGGAGAGTGGAAAAATTGGAAGTGTGACAGTGTGTGTAGGTACTTCAGTAGAACTAGGAGCCTGCTCATCAAGATTGTGCATAACAAGCATCTATCTCTATCCACAAATTCCTATTTAAAGGTCTGGAGAGTGGAAAAATTCAAAGTGTGACAGGGTGTGTAGGAACTTCAGTAGAACTAGGAGCCTGCTCATCAAGATTGTGCATAACAAGCACCTATCTCTATTCCCTAACCATGGACATCCAATGTGGGCAATGCAAAGGCTTCAGCAATTAAAAGAAGGATAGATAAGAGTAAACTCTCAGCCATATAAAGTATGAATTGATCACACCAGAGAGGCAGCAACACCCCACAAGCTGTAAAGCCACCAAAATGATCATGTGTACACGTAATAAATGATTAAGTGGTATGTGTATACCATATTTGCTTCCAACTCTAAGATAGCTGTCCTCAGAGAGTGCCCATAGAAGGCTTAAGTAAGTGAAGCAGAGTGTTAGGTGAGCCTGCCTAGCCCACTCTGGTCCAGATAATGTCATGTCTAATCTAATCTCTTGCCTAAATAAGCATGGCCAGGAGCCTTGTCAGCAGCCTGAGTCTGTAATGGCTGGAGATGAGTCAGGGTTAATGTGCCAAGTTAGAGATGAGCTGATCCTTACAGAGAGCCACCTGGAGAGAACTCTCCTGTGCACTCTGAACAAGCTAATCTGCCCCAAAAATGATTTGATGGATTTGGGTTGCACTTTCCCATGGTTAATAAACTCTTAGGGCAAAGATGCAAGGGTTCATTGGTTCCAGATCAGGCAGATCCAACAGAGCAGCTCTGCACTTAGTCCGGCGAGCCTGGCTGAACCCAAACTGGATTTCCAATATTGCTGGAAGTACTGAAGCTGTAGTCCTGTGCTCTCCAACACACTTTAGTTCAGGTTTCAATCTTCTGCCCTTCCATTACTGAATGCAATTACACACTGCCTAAAAACCTGTTATTTTCTGCATGTGGCATGGCATGAGTTTGACTTTACAGGAAGAGTTTTCCCAGGTTAATAGCTGCTGTCATCTATTTCTGATGCACAGGGGTGAATGTGAATCTCCCATTTAGCAATTGCACCTCTACCATGAAATTTGGCTATGCATACTGCAGGGAAAAAAAAAAAAGCCATTAAGGATCTCAACTAAGTTCTCCCCGTCCATTTGTTTTCTCCCCCCATTATTTTCTCCATCCATTGGTTTTCTCCATCTTTTTTTTTTTTCTCCATCCTTTGGTTTTCTCCATCCATTGGTTTTCTCCATCCCTTTTTTTTTTCCTCCATCCATTGGTTTTCTCCATCCATTGGTTTTCTCCATCCAAATTTTCCTCCATCCATTGGTTTTCTCCACCCATTTTTTTTCTCCATCCATTGGTTTTCTCCATCCCTTTTTTTCTCCATCCATTGGTTTTCTCCATCCATTATTTTTTTTCTCCATCCATTTGTTTTCTCCATCCGTTGGTTTTCTCCATCCCTTTTTTTTTCTCCATCCATTGGTTTTCTCCATCCCTTTTTCTTTTCCTCCATCCATTTGTTTTCTCCATCCATTGGTTTTCTCTATCCCTTTTTTTTCCTCCATCCATTAGTTTTCTCCATGCCTTTTTTTTCTCCATCCATTGGTTTTCTCCACCCATTTTTTTTCTCCATCCATTGGTTTTCTCCATCCCTTTTTTTTCCCCTCCATCCATTGGTTTTCTCCACCCATTTTTTTTCCTCCATCCATTAGTTTTCTCCTCCCTCCACTTTTTTTTTTTTTCTCTTTTCTTTTCTTCCCTGCATGGAGTTGGCTAAGACCTTTGTTTATCAAAATCAGAAATTAAAAGGAAGCTTATAAACTGCCCATTTGTATAATAAGCCTGTAATTATGTTAGCATTCAATTTTATAGACTAATTAGAGATTGAATTTCCTTTATTCAGCACTGAACTTCACTTACACTTTCCCAGCATCCATAATAATAATAAAAAACCTCCTTTACACGTCATACATTTATGCACCTGTTTGTCACTTTAATTGTTGAGAAATTGTGACACTTCTCACACAAACTCCTCTTTTCTGGTCATTCTGAAATGTATATGAATCAGGAAGAAAATTGCCCTGAAGATTCAGCTCTTGAATAAATTAATTTCCAGGTGAGGTAATCCAGCACAATCTCTTTTTTTTTTTTTTTTCCCCTTTTATTTTCCCTTTTTAATTCCTTCTTGTACCTTCATGCTAAGCAAGATTTAGCATAAGCAAATGTTAACAACGTAAGTAAAAAAATGTTACTCTCCTTGGATCTTGGACTGCAGAGGTAGGACCTCAGCAAGCATTTTCAGTCACTCGCAATATTTTGATTCAACGAGAAGGGGAACATGGCAAAAAAGTAATTTCTGTCCTGACTGAACTTAGAATCATAGAATCAGTCAGGGTTGGAAGGGATTACAAGGATCAACCAGTTCAAACCCTACCCTAGAGCAGGCTGCCCACAGCCTCTGCCAGCCTGGCTGCAAACCCCTCCAGGGATGGGGACTCCACCACCTCCCTGGGCAACCCATTCCAGCCTCTCACCACTCTCATGCTCAACAACTTCCTCCTCACATCCAATCTGAATCTTCCCACCTCCAGCTTTGCTCCATTTCCCCTAGTCCTGTCACTCCCTGAGAGCCTAAAAGGTCCCTCCCCAGCTTTTCTTCCTCCTTCAACTCCTGGAAGGCCACCAGAAGGTCACCTGGGAGCCTCCTCTTCTCCAGCCTGCACAGCCCCAACTCTTTCAGGCTGTGCTCACAGCAGAGATGCTGCAGCCCTCTCAGCATCCTCGTGGCCCTTCTCTGGATCATCCAGCCCAAGCAATGAAACTTCCCAGTGTCACCTTTGTGAGCACTGTTCTGAAACTTTTGTCACTTTTTTTTTTTGTCTTCTCCATATGCTTCCACATGCTAAGCTTAGCCTGCTGCATGTTTATTGCTCCCTCCAAAACAGAAGGAGAGATTTTAAAAGTACCTGAAGAGCAGGTCTGAGCTTTGCATTTCTCTCTACAAATATCCTAGCCCATTAAACGCTCACAAATCCTCTCAGTAATGAAAGGGTGACTAAAAGGATGTATGTAGGAAGTTGCAGCATCTATATTGCTTCTTTTTCATTTTCCTTTGTTCTGAGCTTCCAGATCAAAAGGGGACCTGATGAGATGAATCTTTCATCACTCATTAACCACCAGAGAAAACACAAAAAACTGACTGTGCTGCTTTGCATGAGGCAGATTCCCTGGCATGAGTGGTTTCTCAGGGCCAGAGCAAATTCTGCCTGCCTCTCCCCCT
The DNA here is from genome assembly GCA_013396835.1 of Psilopogon haemacephalus. Lineage (NCBI taxonomy): Eukaryota > Metazoa > Chordata > Aves > Piciformes > Megalaimidae > Psilopogon > Psilopogon haemacephalus. The sequence goes on from VWZI01022085.1 coordinate 13,520, forward strand.
CTCTCAGAGCAAATAGCATCGAAGGGAAAGGTGGAGAACGGTCAGGAGCTTGCTGGCTTCGTTAGCATTCCTCTGGTTGCCCGTGAGACTCAGCTTTTGATGAATATGAAGTGTTTGGTTTCCCATTTGGCTCTAAATTTTGACACAATGGAATCTTGCAGAAGCAGGAATTGATCTCTACTTTTAATCTTTCCAATATTTCCCCTCCCTCCCTCCCTCCCCCACGCCAAATCTCATTCTTATTTTCCTCTCGGCTTTCCAACATCCGTGTTTGTAGCATGTGCAATTACCTCCTACAGCTTGAACATTTCCTCCACTGAGGTACAGATCTGTCTCTGCTAAAAGTCAGCTCATATTGCAGATCTCACCTCTAGTCAGAAAGGGGAGCTGATATTGTGAGCCCTGGAATCATAGAGAATCAGTTAGGGCTGGAAGGGACCACAGGCATCATTCAGTTCCAAACCCCCTGCCATGGGCAGGGACACCTCACACAAGATCAGGCTGCCCAGAGCCCCATCCAGCCTGGCCTCCATTATTAGACATTGAATGTTCCTTCTCTGCTTCCAGTGATTTTCTGTTCCCTCTCCTTGCTTTCAGCCTGGCCTCCATCATTACACCTTGGATTTTCCTGTTCTGCTTCTATGGATTTTCTCCTCCCTCTCCTTGCTTTCAGCCTGGCCTCCATCATTACACCTTGGTTTCACTTTTTCTTCTTCCATGGATTTTCTGCTCCTTCTCCTTGCTTTCAGCCTGGCCTCCATTATTAGACCTTAGGTTTTCCTTCTCTGCTCCCAGTGATTTTCTGCTCCCTCTCTTTGCTTTCAGCCTGGCCTCCATCATTACACCTTGGTTTCACCTTTTCTTCTTCCATGGATTTTCTGCTCCTTCTCCTTGCTTTCAGCCTGGCCTCCATTATTAGACCTTAGGTTTTCCTTCTCTGCTCCCAGTGATTTTCTGCTCCCTCTCTTTGCTTTCAGCCTGGCCTCCATCATTACACCTTGGTTTCACCTTTTCTTCTTCCATGGATTTTCTGCTCCTTCTCCTTGCTTTCAGCCTGGCCTCCATCATTACACCTCGAATTTTCCTTCTCTGCTCTCAGTGATTTTCTGCTCCCTCTCCTTGCTTTCAACCTGGCCTCCATCATTACACCTTGGATTTTCTTGTTCTGCTTCTATGGATTTTCTGCTCCCTCTCCTTGCTTTCAGCCTGGTCTCCATTATTAGACCTTGGGTTTTCCTTCTCTGCTCTCAGTGATTTTCTGCTCCCTCTCTTTGCTTTCAGCCTGGTCTCCATTATTAGACCTTGGGTTTTCCTTCTCTGCTCTCAGTGATTTTCTGCTCCCTCTCTTTGCTTTCAGCCTGGCCTCCATTATTAGACATTGAATTTTCCTTCTCTGCTTCCAGTGATTTTCTTCTTCCTCTTCTTGTTTTCAGCCTGGCCTCCATCATTACATTACACCTTGGTTTCACCTTTTCTTCTTCCATGGATTTTCTGTTCCTTTTCCTTGCTTTCAGCCTGGCCTCCATCATTACATTACACCTTGGTTTCACCTTTTCTTCTTCCATGGATTTTCTGTTCCTTTTCCTTGCTTTCAGCCTGGCCCCCATCATTACACCTTAGGTTTTCCTTCTCTGCTTCCAGTGATTTTCTGCTCTCTCTCCTTGCTTTCAGCCTGACCTCCATAATTACACCTTGGGTTTTCCTTCTCTGCTTCCAGTGATTTTCTGCTACCTCTCCTTGCTTTGCATCTGCCTTAAAACAAGCTCAGACAATTTGCAAATACATCAAGTCATGACAGCAATAATCTCAGTAATATGTTGTCTCACAGCACGGTGCCCTGAACTCATTCTCTCTCTTCACAGGATTTGGGAACATAAAAGGAGTTGGATTCTGATCTGGTTTATTTTAAGAGTCTAATATTTTATGAGTTTGTGTTGGGCAGAATTCCAGCCAAAAAAAACCTAAAATAAAATAGACTTCTCTCATAAAATTCTACAGTAAAAATCAACTTGAAGCTTTATGAACAGCTTTGCCTTGACTCTTACCCTAATAAGCCTTATGAGAACTTACTGGAGAGTTTGCTAGGAACTGGAAACTTTACGTTTTTTAATGTGATCACAGAGTACAATATAGAAATGTTCAACATTCTAGAAAATTATTGCTTTTAAAAAGTCTTCTAAAATCAGCTTAGATGCATATGAAATTCCTGGAGTTTAATTCTGTCCTTGGTTCATGGTTGCTGTAATTGGCAACGGGAGTCTCACTTTGGCCACAACAACCTCATGCAGTGCTACAGGCTGAGGACAGAGTGGCTGGAGAGCAGCCAGGCACAGAGGGACCTGGGGGTGCTGGGTGGCAGCTGAACATGAGCCAACAGTGCCCAAGTGGCCAAGAAGGCCAATGGCATCCTGGCCTGGATCAGGAACAGTGTGGCCAGCAGGACTAGGGCAGTCCTTCTGCCCCTGCACTCAGCACTGGTCAGGCCACACCTTGAGTGATGTGTCCAGTACTGGGCCTCTCAATTTAAGAAAGATGTTGAGGTGCTGGAAGGTGAAAAGAATAGAATAGAGTGGAATGGAATGGAATGGAATGGAATGGAATGGAATGGAATGGAATGGAATGGAATGGAGTGGAATGAAATAGAGTGGAGTGGAATGGAATGGAATGGAATGGAATGGAATGGAATGGAATGGAAT